>LPNX010393910.1:602708-696880 GCA_001517045.1 Pseudotsuga menziesii
TAAGAAGGTTGTAGGGGGGATTATGCACTTGTTAGATTAGTTTTTGATTTGGGATTCTTAATGTGATTCAATCTTTCATTGTTATGCTTTCATGTTTGTCATTTGATTATTGATTTGTGGATGTGAGCTCACATATGTCATTGTTGTTAACTCTTCACATGTTGTATTTCTCTTACGCAATTTCCTGCTTTCCTAGTTAGTGTTTCAATGCTTTCCTAGATTAATTTGATTTCAGCAAATTAGATTAAGTTAGATTAGATCTACTTCAGTCCTGCACAAACAGTGCACGTGCTTCGTCAGTTTACGTACCCCGGGTTGACAAGTAAATAGTTGGGCAACTGTACTGCAACGTAATTATTATGACATATATTTTTCCTAACACTTACCGTAGTAGAGAACATTTCTGAATGGTAACAGACTGGCTTCCTTCCTTGCATCAAAATGGCTCCCATGGCAAACCCGTTGGCATCGGTTTCGATCTCAAATGGCTGTTGCAAATCTGGCAACGTCAGAACTAGGGCTATGCTAATCCTTTCCTTCAAAGTGTCGAAGGCTCTCTGATGCTTGCCTCCCCACTGGAAAATCTCTTTGACACTTGTCAATGCATGTAATGGTGCAGCAATGGAGGAAAACCCAGAAATGAATTTCCTCCAATACTGAACCGCACCTAGAAAAATTCTGATTTCAGTAATGGTGTTAGGCCGTGGCCAATTTACAATGATAGCAACCTTGGATGGGTCCACTCGCAGGTGGCCTCCACCAATAATATGGCTCAGATATACTAAAGAATTTTTAGCAAATTCACATTTGGACATCTTTACATAAAGCTTCTCCTTCTTCAGTACATCTAAAACTTTCTTCACATGTATAATATGCTCTTCCCAGGTTTTGCTAAACACTAGGATATCATCCAGACATACAATTACAAAATCATCAATGAATGGTCGAAAGACATCATTCATGACCCGCATGAAAGTAGCAGGTGCATTACAGAGTCTGAAAGGCATCACAAGCCATTCATACAAACCCTGTTTTGTTTTAAACGTTGTTTTCCAGGCATCATTTTCAGCAACCCAGATTTGATGATACCCACTACGCAGATCCAATTTTGTAAAATAAGTTGCATGTTTCAACTGATCAAGCAAATCATCAATGCGAGGAAGAGGATACCTATTTTTAATGGTGATTTTGTGAAGGGCCCTATAGTTGATGCACATCCTCCAAGACCCATCCTTCTTCGGAACCAAGACTATAGGAGAGACACAAGGAGAAGTACTTGGATGGATGACCCCCTTCTCAATCAGCTCCTGAACCTACTTCTTGATTTCCTCATTCTGCATTACAGACATCCAGTACATGGCTATGTTCAGGAGTGGCACATCCTGCTGCAAATGTATCTCATGCTGAATCTCTCTCTTTAGTGGTAACCATTTCGGATCTTGAAACAAATCATCATACTCAGAAATGATTTCAATCAGTTCAGATTTATGCTTAGGGTCACACTCTTCAAAAGATTTAGAGATCTCATCATTTTTCATCTTAACCATCATTAACACAAAATTCTTACTAGCATTTATCAACCTCTTCATTTGTCCTGCAGAAACTATTGCTAGATTTGTTTTTGTCTTATGTGCTCGTACAATATACTCTACGCCATCTTTAAAAAGATGATACTTATTATGCTCTCTATAAAAGACTCCTTTTCGGTCATACAAATATGGACTCCCAAGTACAATTCCACAAATGTCAAGTGGTACTACATCTAGTTCTACCTCATCCATAAAATTTTCAGTGATTGCAAATTTCAAAACACATTTCTTTGTAACTTGCAATCATGTATCATTAGTAACCCAACCAAGAGGATAGGGTTTTTCATGAGGCCTAGTAACTAAATGCAATTTCTTAACCACTTCTTCTGATATCAGATTTACTTGTGAACCACTATCAAAAAATGTATCAATCTTTGTGTGATTTGTAATGACACAAACATGAAACAGTGCACTTCTATTTCTATCATTTTTCTTAGAAGTATATGGAAGATTTGTACTTGCACTAGAACTTGATTTTGCATCAATGGGAAGTGAGATACTTTTACCCTTACCCTGGATTCCGACAGCTGTAACCTTTGTTTCATCACCTGAGTCGGATCTTAA
This sequence comes from Pseudotsuga menziesii, assembly GCA_001517045.1. Taxonomy (NCBI): domain Eukaryota; kingdom Viridiplantae; phylum Streptophyta; class Pinopsida; order Pinales; family Pinaceae; genus Pseudotsuga; species Pseudotsuga menziesii. Next base: position 604,862 of record LPNX010393910.1, read on the forward strand.
GTCCTTAATAACTGCTACAGTAGCTTTTTCTTTTCCTTTATCTTTGTTCCCTCCATACTTCTTTGGCCTTAACTCTGGATGAATTTTCCAACACTTAGAGACATCATGTCCCTTCTGACAATGCGAACATGTAGGATTTTCACCCTCTTTCTTAACAGTAGCCGTATTCTTTTGTCCTTTCGATTTGCTGTCAAATTTACAGGATTTCTTCACAAAAGTATCGTTAGCATGCTTCCCCCTAGCTTCTAAATGTGTAGCTTGAACACATACGTCATCCAAGGTACTGGGGTTAAACATCAAAAAGGTATGCTGCAGATAAGAATGCATACCACCAATGTACTTAAGAAGAGTTTCCTGTGTATCCAATGCAAAATTCAATGCAATAGCCCTATTTCTAAATTCATGAGTATATTCTTGAATGGTTTGTCCTTTAGCTTGTCTAAAAGTTTTCTAGCTCATTATTAATTGTTGCATATGACCTAAAGGATAAAATTGCTTCCTTAATACTTCAATGAATTCATTCCAAACTGAAATAATTTTACCATTCTTTTGAAAAACTTGCTGAATATTTCTCTCCCACCAACTAAGAGCCATTCCACTCATTCTCAAAGTGGCCAATTGAATCCTGGAAGGGTCATCAGTAATGCCCTGCACCCTGCAATATACTTCAAGTTGCTTGATCCAATTGTCTAACTTTTCAGCATCTAAATCTCCATTATAAATTGGTAATTCAAATTTCACATCCAATTTGACATAAGGCATATTAGGACTTGCATTATTGGAATGAGAAGTATGAGAAGAAGAGGAAGTTTGATTAGTGTCAGGAGGATCACCATCACCTCCTTCTCCTTTACCCTTTTCTTCCTTCTTCACTTCTGCATCTTTGGATGAAGATCCTTCTTTTTTCTTCTTCCTTTCTGCTCGCTCATCGAGTAGAATTTCCATCATGGATTTCATGCTCATAAAAGCCTATAGAAACTTAGTTTCTGAAATAACAGGTTTTTCCCGTTCTGTATGTCCTTCTTCTTCCCCTCGTGGAGAAGACATGGTTCTTGAGAATGTTCTCCTGGAGCCAATCTCAGGGTCTCTTTTGATTAATTCTCCTTCACCACGCTTTAACATGAACCTAGTAAGCATTCACAAACTTGCACAAGCAGTTAACCAGCTCTGATATCATAATATGATCCGTCGGACCTCAACTTATGTGCATTTAAAAGTTTGTTTTAAAAGAATGCGTTCAACAGGTTAATTAATGGAACAGCATTAACAGAAATTAAATGCCCAGAACAGAAAAGGGGAAAACCACACTGATAATCAGATATATGAAAGAAAAACATAGAATCAGAGAGTCACAGACAGAAGTTGATAACGGAGTTCACCCCCTCCATTGGGCTACGTCTCCGGGTCCCTCTCCAATGGGTACCGATCCATTTAATCTCTTTAAAATGGTACAAAAATGGTTCTGGAATCAACTTCAGCAACTGTAAACAGAATGTTGTACGAAGTCTTTAAGACCTCTCTTCTGGAAATTACAATTAGCCTTCGAAAGGCAAAGAAAGCTAAATTATAACAGAGAATTTTGACTTCAAAAAAGAATAGCGTCTATGTACTTCATAGCAACTTTCCAAGTTTCTCATACAGAAAAATGAAGCTATGTGCTCTAACACTCTGTGTCCCCTTAAAGTGGCCAGAATCGCCTATTTAAGCGTTTAGTGGGAGGATAAGGAATAGATTCACCTCCCTCCTTCATTACAGCTATTATCTTCTTTATTATCATTACAACCATATGCTAAAACCGAACCATGCAATCCTGCCAAATTGTTTCCCAAGCGTTATGTTACCACGACGTTTCAGATCCCCGAAACGTTGCAACCAACTCCACGCTCATATGCTACCTTACAACACGTTGCAACGACTGCCACTGGGATATGCCACATGTAACGTAACCATTTTATGTCACCATCAACTTCGCAGCATATAAATGTCGTGGCATATAAGGACTTCGTCATATACCCGATCCGTTGTCACAGCATACAAATGTCGCGGCATATGCCTAACCTCCGCAAACCATTCGATTCTCACTTGACGGTGCACAACTGTGTGGCCCCTACATAACTGTGCGGCATGTGATAAGCTATGTGGCATTTGATAAGCTGCGCGGCATGTGCATATAATGGCTAGCATATGAGTTAAAACCATAGATTAACTACTATTGTACCATATTGGATCAGTGTAACTTGAAGATGAATAATCCTCCAGATCAGTGTACAATATCCAACCTTCTGAAGTAATAGGCTGTTGCAATATATAATTACATGAGAGATTCAAATTCATAAGGATTCCATTCGAAAAGGTCAAAACGTAGGCTTACTAAATCTAGTCAAATCCCCCATAGGTGCATACAGTAGTTTCCAAATCCACCAAGATGCTCACAAATTGGCTAAGTCAAGTAGGAAAGCTAATGAGGGATGGAAAGCCAACTCATACATGCTTTTATTAGGAGAAAAGGAGGGAGGATGATGTGGGCAAAAAACAATTCAACTAAACCTAGTTTAGATTTTCCTTTTGCCTTAATTCTCAATCAATCAGACAGCTTTTCAGAAAACGCAGATATGTGCTTTGGAGGATTTGAAATAAAGAAAACATGTTAAAATGGGTTTCCAAGAAGTTTCCCAAGCACTCCATGACTTAGTTTTGGCATGTGTTGACATCTAGGACATGTAGAAGGAAACTAGCATAGAGTGGAATCTAGGAGACTAGGTAGTAAGAGAAAAATGAATTAATTAATGTGTAAGGTAGGTAACTATGGGTTGATTATTCTAATAGGTATAGCCTAGGACCATTCATTACATTACCACTGCAATCACCTACATCTCCTATTGTCATCTCGTCGTATCCATATCATCTCATCATCATACATGGAGCACATCCCAGATGCATATCATTAACCTCCTACATTCTACCAACATAACATCACACGAGGACTTATTTATGTCACTAAGAAAACCTATGTCTTCCACTATACGAGAATCGCCTGGGATCACATCAAGTGAATTATGTCTCACAATCAACCTGCATTCTACAAATATAGGAGCATGCCATGACTTATTTATGTCACCAAGACAACCTGCATGTACCACTATCTGAGAACTTCCTAGGAACACACCAAGTGTCTAGTGACCTATCATCATCTCCAACATGGGAACACACACAAGGACTGATTACATCTAAGAACGACCTATGTACCACACTGGGACTTTTACATTCAAGGACAACCTTAAGGATTGATTACATCAAAGGAAAACATGTGTACCACACCATGATTGATTACATCCTAATACATCCTTCCATGTTTGATTAAGTCTAAGGAAAACCTGTGTACCATGCCAAGACTTTTACATCCAAAGTCTACCTATGGGACTGATTATCTCTAAGGAAAACCTGCGTGCCATGCTAGTACTTTTACATCCAAAGAAAACCTACATGATTGATTATGTCCCAGACAAACTTGCATACCACACCAAGACTTTTACATTCAAGGGAAACCTACAGGACTAATTATGCCTAAGGAAAACATGCATACCACGCTAGGATGTTTACATCAAAAGACAAACTACAGAACTAATTACGTCTAAGAACAACCTCCGTACCACGCTAGGAATTTTATGTTCAAGGAAAAAGTGTACCAAGATTGATTATGTCCAAGGATAACCTACGTACTACGCCAGGACTGGTTACATCAAGGACAACCTGTAAGACTATTTATGTCCAATAACAACCTACATACCACACCAGGACTTTTATGTTCAAGGACAACCTGTATACCTTCCCATGTGATATATCGTGCATCTGTGTCTTTGGATCTCTCATCATATCTAGCATGGGAGCACATTAGGATTGATTACGTCACCAAGACAACATGTGTCTCTGACCATGCTAGAACTCGTCCCTCCCTCTTTCTAGGGACCTCGTCCTGGATCACACAAGTATTCATTTTGGCTAGTGGCTTGGTTAACACATCGACTATCTGCTCATCGATCGTCACGTACTAGAGCTTCACTGCTCCTTTCTGCACCATATCTAAGATATAGTGGAAATTGATATCGATATGTGTTTACTTGTCATGGAACATCGAGTTCTTCCACAACTTCAAACAACTATGGTTGTCACAAAAGATACAAGTCACCTCTAACTAGAGATCAAACAAATTAGACAGTAGCTTTCAAAGCCATATTTCCTCATAACTAGCCAAGCAAGCTGCAACATTGTAACGTCCCCATACCCCATAATGCGAATAAATTACAATTTTTACTTCAAGAACCTTTGTTCTCTTTCGAAACACAAGGAATGAATGTTAACACACACTTCAACCCTCATTCTTGGGCTTAGAAACCACTGTAAAGGTTGTTCCACCCTTGACAGATCCGTTTTGCAACTAGAATGATCATTTCCACATTAGACCTATCCTTTCTGCACTTTGGCTTCTGCCTTCTTCCTTCATCACTTCCGCTTTCAGACTTTCTGACCTCGAAACTCAGTAGTCGGAAACTCAAAGGCTCAGTGAAGTGAATTGTCAGCCTTTCACGTCTTACCTTCCGCACTTCCTCTTTTCCTCCCTTTCAACCTTGGAAATCAGAAACATAATGGGCGATGGAAACAATTAATGACTCTTCCACCTTCCTCCCTCCAATTTTCGTCTTTCTGACTTCGGAACTCAAAAATAAAAAACATAACAAACGACAAAAATACTCAACAGCTCTTTCACCTTCCGCCCTTGTGACCTCGGAAATAAAAAATTGAAAACATAACAAACAGAAGAATCCTTTATCCACTTTCCACCTTCCGACTTCCGTCTTTCGCCTTCCGTTTCGAAACTCAAAAATCGAAAAAACAACAAACGAAAAAATCCTTTATTGCACTTCCAACATCCACTTTCTAACCTCATACTTCAGAAATCAAAAAACACACTTTCTACCTTATTTCCAACTTTCGTTTCCACCTTCTCCCTTCTGCCTTCCACAGGTAGATCCCAAGGTGCAAAAACACAACAATTCTGCCCTATTCAACTTTCCCTTTTTTGACTTCCTCCTTCCACCTCCATCAGGAAGATTCTAAGGGGAGGAAACAATAAGTCAACTGCCTGCTGACTCTGTAATGGGCTTCTAGGCTCCATGAAATTAGGAAAATGCATTGCAAAAACACAAGGCATGTACATAAGTAAAATGTAGGAAAACATAACTGAAGTAAACTTCTACTTAACCATCAATAAGCATTCAACATGATCATAATAAATCATAAGCAAATAAATGGCATAAACAAGCATAATAGAGATACTTAACTTGATGATAAAGTCATCTCGCAACTAGCTATGTCGTTGCAATGTTCCACCCAACCATAGGCCATTGTGTTCATTAATCTCTCAATACCACTGCCACCACCGAGTTGGGCATGATTTCCACAAGGAACTAGGGAACAACAGGATTACACATAGCCATGACTCAAAACACACAGTCAAGCCAATAAATGGGTTTCACAGGCTACACAACCAATCCATCTCATAGTTGGGTTTATTAGACTGTCCAAGAAATAAGCCAAAACACTACTAGGTTTCACAGGCTACATAGTCAAGCCAGAAAAAAGTTGGGTTTCACAGACAGTACACAGTCAATCCAACATCCACATTAAGGACCAGCCAAGACAACATATGGGTTTCACAAGCTACTCAGCCAAGCCATCTTTCACAGTTGGGCTTCACAGGTTGTCCAGCCAAGGATTACACAAATGGCCCAAATAAAAACAAGACAAAGCCAAGCCAACTACTAGTTGGCTTTCACAAGCTTCTCATCCAAGCCAAGTTCCAATTGGGTTTCATAGCCTTCCAACACGGTTCCCACCAGTTCTTCTTTGGTATCAGAGCACTTTCCTTGGCACACGTAGGAATTTTTTTTTTTTGGGCGGTGACTTTCAGATCAATTTCTGAAAATTTCTACACAAAATCAGAAGAAACAGATTGCATATCTGAATTCCTCTTTCAAAAATACGAAGTTTAAAAAAAATCATCTCATTTGGAGTTCTCAAAGTGGAGATATCGCGGATTTAAAATCCGCAATTTTTCAGAATTTTGGTGACGGCCGTGGAAATTGCGGCGCGAAAATATTCTGACCGAGTGCCTATATTTCTATTCCGATTTCGTGGGTAGAAGCAGAGTGGTTGTTCCAGTTCCGGAAACATGCTATAATAGTGATTCTGAGCAATATAGATCCGGTTTTTGAACATTGGGTGGAATTTTTGCCCAATTTTTTTTTTCTGTTGCAGGTTCGAATATGGGAATAATATCTCTCCACTTAACTATGGGAATTACTTGGGCATAAGCCCTAAAAATCATTATGAGAAGTACCATAGGAAACCCGAAGTAGCTGGCCCATTGAGAGGACCTGCCAGCGAAAAGGGCAACGATCCCTACCTGATTGACTAGTTCCCACCCGTGAGGTAAACCAAGAGCTGTCGTTTGTGGCCAAGCGGTTATTAGTTTTACCTGAGCCGTGGAGTGAGGGGTACTACCCCAATACGCAAGCTGTCAGACAGCATTGGTGGCCGAGTGAATCCCTTGAACCGATAGGAAGCCGCACATAACTAGGGTCCATATCTATTTTCAGTTACATAATTGCAGATTTCCTCTATCCAGAACTGTTGCCGGTCAGTTCCACGTCGTTGCAGATCCACTTGTTGCCGCTCACTTCCGCGCCGTTGCAGATCCCTTCCTGAAAAATATCCTGCTTATGGTTGTCACCCACATAGGAGCAAAAATCATGGAGGAAGCACTTGCAGCCATCCAAGCCAAACTCCAGGAACTGGATGAAAAATTTCTCGGTCTCCATCTTGAGCATTCAGCTATGAACACCAGACGACAGTCTGAGTCTTCATCAACCAATGGGTTCTCTTCTTCCAGCAATTTTCACGGTCCGAAGCTAGATTTTCCGCGCTTCAATGGTACTGATCCGCTGGATGCATCTATCGTGCAGAACAATATTTCAGCCTTCATAATACTTTTGATGTCCACCAAGTTCCACTTGCCTCCTTTCATTTGGAACAGGAAGCTCTTCAATGGTATCCTTCGTACATCAAGGCTCATGAAGAGCGAAAATGGCTTGCTTTTTGCCAGCTCCTTTTGCACCGATTTGGTCCGAGTGCTTTTGATGACTTCACAGGAGCTCTCACTAAACTTCGCCAAACTGGCACTGTGAAAGAGTATCAAACTGAATTTGAGAAACTAGCTAATCACACTAAAGGATTACCTGATGACTTCTACCGGAGTTGTTTTATCAGTGGTCTAAAGGATGCAATTCACTCTGAGGTCAAAATGTTCAGTCCCAACACAATGATGGAAGCCCTGGGGTTGGCTAAGTTGGCAAAAGACAAGATGGCAGCCCAACAGCGCTCCAAATCCTCTTTTGTTCCCTTTCGCAATATGGGTTCTCAACGACCTCCCATTCCGCCAACTCCTCGCTCACCTCCAATCAAGCATTTGTCTGAAACAGAGATGCAGGCACACAGAGAAAAAGGGCTTTGTTATAATTGTGATGAGAAATTCAGTCAGGGCCATCGATGTGTTCAACAAAAGATCTATCTCTTGGATGTGGATTCTCCACCTTCCTCTGAAATTGGTGAAGAAGTTCCTGATGTAATGGATGCTCCGGTTGACACTCAGGAGCCGCCTACTGACCCTCCATCTCAGGACGACCAGCCTGAGATATCCCTCCATGCTTTAGCTGGAGTCACTTCCCCCCAAACAATGCGGGTACGTGGTTACTTCAAGAAGCTTCCTCTTACGATACTCATTGATTATGGTAGCACTCATAATTTCATTGACCCTCGGATCGCCAAACAAGCTGATTGTTTTATCGATCCTTGCTCCAACTTTGAAGTCATGATTGCCAATGGGGGCACCTTACCTTGCAAAGGGAAGTTTCGTAATGTTCGTATCTCTATGGGAGATTATAACCTCTGCTCCAACATGTTTGCCTTGACCTTAGGTGGATGTGATGTGGTTTTGGGCGCTCAATGGCTACGCACACTTGGCCCCATATTATGGGATTTTGCTGAACTTTGGATGCAGTTCTCCCCCGATGGACACAAACACACATTGAAGGGATTACAACCATGGCCTCTCGGCATCATCAGTTCACATCGCCTGGAAAAACTCCTTAAGAAGAATTCCCATGGTGTCATTGCTTAGCTCCATTCCCTTCAAATGCAACCTTCAGCGGCCCCCACTACTCCTTTGGATCTCCAACAAATTCTGGATCGTTATACAGGTGTTTTTTGCTGAACCAGTGGGACTTCCACCATCACGACTAGAGGACCGTCGTATTCGGCTCCTCCCTGGTAGTAGTCCTCCCAAAATCAGGCCCTATTTGCGGAAATTCATTCTGGTATTTTTTGATGATATCCTCATCTACAGTAAAACATGGGCTGAACATCTCCAGCATCTGGCTCTTGTAATGCAACTTTTCTCTGATCATCATCTCCATGCCAAAAAGTCTAAATGTGTTTTTGGCCAAAAGGAAGTTGCGTATCTCGGGAACATTATCTCAGCACAAGGGGTTCGTGTAGCTCCTGCCAAAATCGCTGCCATGAAGAATTGGCCACCTCCTAAGACACTCCAGAGCCTTTGTGGTTTTTTGGGGTTGACTTGCTACTACCGCACGTTTGTCAAGGATTCTGGGAAGCTTGCAGCTCCATTAACTGCGCTGTTGAAAAATGATGCTTTTACATGGACACATGTTACTGAGCGTGCATTTGACAAACTGCAACAAGCTATGTGTACTGCACCCGTTCTAGCTATGCCCGATTCTTCCAAGCCCTTCACTATTGAGAGTGATGCTTGCGGCAATGGACTTGGTGCTATTCTCCTTCAAGATGAACACCCCATTGCGTTCACCCGCGAAACCCTTTCTGGTAAGAATTTAGCTGCCTCTACATATGAGAAGGAAATGATGGCCATTTTGCATGCAGTACACAAGTGGCGACCCTGCCTCTCAGGGACTCATTTCTGCATCCAGACTGATCACCAGAGTCTGAAATATTTCCTAGAATAGCGTGCATCCTCCCCATCACAACAGAAATGGGTTAGCAACCTCATGGGTTATGACTATGAGATCACTTATAACAAGGGTAAGGACCATCTTGTGACGTATGCCCTTTCTCGCACATTTGATGACCAAGGTTCTCTTTCCACTATTTCTATGCCTGTTCCAAATTGGTTGCAATCGGTTCAGCAGGGTTATGTCAATGACTCTGATGTTAGGAACCCATGTCAATCCCTCTCTTTACTATGTTAGTATATTGTTGTTGGACGCATATGCTTTGTAAGTCGTCCCATAGTAATTGTTGATTCATAGTTTGTTTTAATGTTGTGAGGCGCATATGCTTTGTAAGCCGCCTTTAGTATTTGTTGATCTATAGTTTATATTGACCCATGCTTTTGACCCATAGTATTGGCGCCCATAGTTTATATTGGCCCATGGTTTTGACCCATAGTATTGGTGCCTATTTTGGTATATAAGTGTGTGTTGAGGCCAAGGAAGGCACAGTGAAGTTATTTTGTATTGAGCTTGCTCAAAGGAGGTTGCCCCCTCGAAGTGGCTTGCGATTAATATAAAAGTGATTCTGAGTTCTGCTACTATATCGTGTGTTTTGATTACTTGTTTGCTGCAGGTTCCTCACATCTGGTATCAGAGCACTTTCCTTGGCACACGTGGGAAATTGTTTTTTGGGCGGTGAGTTTCAGATCACTTTTTGAAACTTTTTGCACAAAATCAGAAGAAACATATTGCATATCTGAATTCCTCTTTCAAAAATACGTAGTTTCAAAAACAAAATCATCTCATTTGGGTTCTAAAAGTGGAGATATCGCAGATTTAAAATCCGCAATTTTTCAGCATTTCGGTGACGGCCGCGGAAATTGCGGTGCGAAAATATTTTTCCCGAGTGCCAAGATTTCTATTCCAATTTCATGGGTAGAAGCAGAGTGGTTGTTCCAGTTCCGAAAACATGCTATAATAGCGATTCTAAGCAATATAGATCCGGTTTTTGAACATTGGGTGGAATTTCTGCCCAAATTTTTTTTTCTATTGCAAGTTCGGATCTAGGAATAATCCCTCTCCACTTAACTGTGGGAACTACTTAGGCATAAGCCCTAAAAATCATTGTGAGGAGTACCAAAGGAACCCCGAAGTAGCTAGCCCATTGAGAGGACCTGCCAGCGGAAAGGGAAACGACCCCATACCTGATTGACTAGTTCCCACCCGTGAGGTAAACCAAGAGCTGTCGTTTGTGGCCAAGAGGTTATCAGTTTTACCTGAGCCGTGGAGTGAGGGGTACTGCCCCAATATGCAAGGCATTAGACAACATTGGTGGCCAAGTGAATCCCTTGAACCGATAGGAAACCGCACATACCTGGGGTCCATATCTATTTTCAGTTGCACCATTGCAGATTTCCTCTGTCCAGAACTGTTGCCATTCAGTTCCGCGCCGTTGCAGATCCACCTGTTGCTGATCACTTTCGCGTCGTTGCAGATCCCTTCCTAACAAATCTCCTGCTTATGGTTGTCACCCGCACAGGAGAAAAAATCATGGAGGAAGCACTTGCAGCCATCCAAGCCAAACTCCAGGAACTGGATGACAAATTTCTCAGTCTCCATTTTGAGCATTCAACTATGAACACCAGACGACAGTCCGAGTCTTCATCAACCAATGGGTTCTCTTCTTCCAGCAATTTTCGCGGTCCGAATCTAGATTTTCCGCGCTTCAATGGTATTCATTCGACTGGATGGATCTATCGTGCAGAACAATATTTCAGCCTTCATAATACTTTTGATGTCCACCAAGTTCCACTTGCCTCCTTTCATTTGGAACAAGAAGCTCTTCAATGGTATCGTTGGTACATCAAGGCTCATGAAGAGCCAAAATGGCCTGCTTTTTGCTAGCTCCTTTTGCACCGATTTGGTCCGAGTGCTTTTGATGACTTCACAAGAGCTCTCACTAAACTTCGCCAAACTGGCACTATGAAAGAGTATCAAACTGAATTTGAGAAACTAGCTAATCACACTAAAGGATTACCTGATGAGTTCTACCGGAGTTGTTCTATCAGTGGTCTAAAGGATGCAATTCGCTCTGAGGTCAAAATGTTCAGTCCCAACACAATGATGGAAGCCCTGGGGTTGGCTAAGTTGAAAGAAGACAAGATGGCAGCCCAACAACGCTCCCACTCCTCTTTTGTTCCCTTCTGAAATATGGGTTCTCAACGACCTCCCATTCTGCTAGCTCCTCGCTCACCTCCAATCAAGCATTTGTCTGAAACAGAGATGCAGGCACGCAAAGAAAAAAGGGCTTTGTTATAATTGTGATGAGAAATTCAGTCGGGGACATCGATGTGTTCAACAAAAGATCTATCTCTTGGATGTGGATTCTCCACCTACCTCTGAAATTGGTGAAGAAGTTGCCGATGTAATGGATGCCCCGGTTGACACTCAGGAGCCGCCTACTGACCCTCCATCTCAGGACGACCAACCTGAGATATCCCTCCATGCTTTAGCTGGAGTCACTGCCCCCCAAACAATTTAGGTACGCGGTTACTTCAAGAAGCTTCCTCTTACAATACTCATTGATTCTGGCAGCACTCATAATTTCATTGACCCTCGGATTGCCAAACAAGCTGATTGTTTTATCCATCCTTGCTCCAACTTTGAAGTCCTGATTGCCAATGGGGGCACCTTACCTTGCAAAGGGAAGTGTCGTAATGTGCGTATCTCTATGGGAGATTATAACCTCTACTCTGACATGTTTGCCTTGACCTTAGGCAGATGTGATGTGGTTTTGGGCGCTCAATGGCTGCGCACACTTGGCCCCATATTATGGGATTTTGCTGAACTTTGGATGCAGTTCTCCCCCGATGGACACAAACACACATTGAAGGGATTACAACCAGGGTCTCTCAGCATCATCAGTTCACATCGCCTGGAAAAACTCTTTAAGAAGAGTTCCCATGGTGTCATTGCTCAGCTCCATTCCCTTCAAATGCAACCTTCAGCGCCCCCCACTACTCCTTTGGATCTCCAACAAATTATGGATCGCTATCCAGGTGTTTTCGCTAAACCAGTGGGACTTCCACCTTCACGACCAGAGGACCATCGTATTCAGCTCCTCCCTGGTAGCATTCCTCCCAACATCAGGCCCTATTTGTAAAAATTCATTCTGGTATTTTTTGATGATATCCTCATCTACAGTAAAACATGGGCTAAACATCTCCAACATCTGGCTCTTGTAATGCAACTTTTCTCTGATCATCATCTCCATGCCAAAAAGTCTAAATGTGTTTTTCGCCAAAAGGAAGTTGCGTATCTTGGGCACATTATCTCAGCACAAGGTGTTTGTGTGGATCCTGCCAAAAGTACTGCCATGAACAATTGGCCACCTCCTAAGACACTCCAGAGCCTTCGTGGTTTTTTGGGGTTGACTGGTTACTACCGCAAGTTTGTCAAGGATTATGGGAAGCTTGCAGCTCCATTAACTGTGCTGTTGAAAAATGATGCTTTTACATGGACACATGTTACTGAGCGAGCATTTGACAAGCTGCAACAAGCTATGTGTACTACACCCATTCTAGCTATGCCTGATTTTTCCAAGCCCTTCACTATTGAGAGTGATGCTTGCGGCAATAGACTTGGTGATGTTCTCCTTCAAGATGAACACCCCATTGCGTTCACCCGCGAAGACCTTTCCGGTAAGAATTTAGCTGCCTCTACATATGAGAAGGAAATGATGGCCATTTTGCATGCAGTACACAAGTGGCGACCCTACCTCTCAGGGACTCATTTCTGCATCCAAACTGATCACCAGAGTCTGAAATATTTCCTAGAACAGCGTGTATCCTCCCCAGCACAACAGAAATGGGTTAGCAACCTCATGGGTTATGACTATGAGATCACTTATAAGAAGGGTACGGACCATCTTGTGATGGATGCCCTTTCTCGCACATTTGATGACCAAGGTTCTCTTTCCGCTATTTCTATGCCTGTTCCAAATTGGTTGCAATCAGTTCAGCAAGGTTATGTCAATGACTCTTCGTTATCCCACATCATCCAACGCTTGTCCAACAACCCTTTTGTTGTTCCACATTACTCTTGGGATGGTGCTTCACTCCGATACAAGGGTCGTCTGGTGCTTCCCCAGAACACAACTCTTCAACAAGCTATCTTCTATGAACTCCATGCTTCTCCGTCAGCGGAGCACTCTGGTTTTCTCAAAACGTATGAACGGGCACGGCGCAACTTCTTTTGGCAGGGCATGACAAGGAAAATTCAACAGATGGTGGTTGAAGGTGATACCTGCCAGCGCAATAAGGGTGAAAAAACACCCCTTTCGGGATTGCTCGAGCCCTTGCCCATACCTCCCTAGATATGGACAGATATTTCTATGGATTTCATTGATGGGCTTCCTACATCTGGAAGGAATACTGTGATTTTGGTTGTGGTTCATCGCCTCTCCAAATATCATCATTTTTGTGCTCTCAGCCATCCCTATATAGCCTCTTCCGTTGCTCAAATTTTCCTGGACCAGATCTTTCGTCTTCATGGAATGCCTTCTTCCATTGTCTCGGATCGTGATGCGACTTTCACCAGTCATTTTTGGACAGAACTCTTTCACCACACTGGCACCAAACTGAAGATGCGTTCAGGTTATCACCCCCAAAGGGATGGTCAGACTGACATTATCAATAAATGCTTGGAACCTTATCTTCGTTGCTTCTCCTCTGAGCAACAACATCAGTGGGCAAAGTGGCTCCCTCTCGCTGAATGGTGGTACAATACCTCTTACCGCACTGCCTCTAAAATGACTCTATATGAAGCAATTTATGTTCAGGCACCGCCAGTTCTTCTTCCTTACACCCCCAGCAGTTCTCCAGTTTAGGCAGTTGACGCAGTCCTTCGCATTTTGCGCGAAAACCTTCACATGGCAGGAAATCGCATGAAGCAGCACGCTGATCAGCACTGTTTTGAGCGCACTTTTGAAGCCGGTGATATGATTTTTCTTCGTCCCTAGCCTTACAAGAAATCCTCACTAAAACTCAAAGGGCGTCATCAGCTTACCCCAAAGTTCTATGGGCCATATAGGATTCTTCAGAAGATTGGGTCTGTTGCTTCTAAATTGGAACTTCTGTCTTCTTCTCGCATTCATCCAGTATTTCATGTCTCTTATCTGAAGAAAGTTCTTGGCACCAACATCAAAGGCCAAACTATTTTACCAGAACTGGATACTGAAGGATCCATCTTTTTGGAGCCGGAGGCTGACCTCAATAAGCGCACTCGTCAGCTTTGCTCTCGCTCTATCACAGAGGTCTTAATTCAATGGCACAGAATGCAGCCCGAGGATGCTACGTGGGAACCACTCCTCCATATATAGCGACAATTTCCACATCTAAAGCTTTGAGGACAAAGCTTTTTCTAAGGGGGAGGGGATGTTAGGAACCCATGTCAATCCCTCTCTTTACTATGTTAGTATATTGTTGTTGGATGCATATGCTTTGTAAGTCATCCCATAGTAATTGTTGATCCATAGTTTGTGTTATTGTTGTGAGGCGCATATGCTTTGTAAGCCGCCTGTAGTATTTGTTGATCCATAGTTTATATTGACCCATGGTTTTGACCCATAGTATTGGCGCCCATAGTTTATATTGGCCCATGGTTTTGACCCATAGTATTGGCACCTATTTTGGTATATAAGTGTGTGTTGAGGCCAAGGAAGGCACAGTGAAGTTATTTTGTATTGAGCTTGCTAAAAGGAGGTTTCCCCCTCGAAGTGGCTTGCGATTAATATAAAAGTGATTCTGAGTTCTGCTGCTATATCGTGTGTTTTGATTACTTGTTTGCTGCAGGTTCCTCACATAGCCAAGACAACATATGGGTTTCACAAGCTACTCAGCCAAGCCATCTTTCACAGTTGGGATTCACAGGTTGTCCAGCCAAGGATTACACAAATGGCCCAAATAAAAACAAGACAAATCCAAGCCAACTACTAGTTGGCTTTCACAAGCTTCTCATCCAAGCCAAGTTCCAATTGGGTTTCATAGCCTTCCAAGCCAAGCCAATATACAATTGGGTTTCACGGGCTATTAGCCAAGCCAATATCCTTTGGGTTTATCAGGCTACTAAGGCAGTGGACAAGAAGAACTGCTAAGCTAGTGAGCTCATCCATAGAGCTAAGGATACCTTCACAAGATCTATTTGGCCTAGAATCCATGTTGTCTAAACACCCAACACAAGGAAGTGTCCCCTTCTCTGCTCCATAGTCCCTCGGGATACACCTTCCCTACTAGTGCTCTTCAGGATGTGCAAAGCAGATTCACCATCCACTCTTATCTTATTGTGACGTTCCACACTAGGTTTATCAAGCACATTCTACATCTCTTCCACTACTAAGTATTTCATATTGTTCAGAACCAAACCAAGGTGCACAACACAACAAACCACAGGGAAACATAGTAACACAGGCTTCACTCACTCTGTAATAGAGGAAACCACTACAGAAACACCTTCTGCAACTCAGGAGAGTGAAACAAACCATTATGAACAATGAAACACTACACAACAACATTGGGGAGACCACAGAGGACTACACTCTCATAAAATCAAGTGATCTCCACTGCCAATTTACTTAGAAATACCACAAGTTTCTCAACCAGGATTGAATTACCTGCATGAACAACATGAAATAGAACATGACTCTGCAAGCAAGCTTCGTTAACAGTGCTGATGAACTAAATGGTTGAATGAATAGAAGAATGACAATCATTGAATCTTAGGAACAACAAAACATTCTTTCATCTGGGAGAAAGGACGTACTGGCACACATCACATGATTCCTTGCTACAGAATTAAGAATGTGGCTTCCCCGGACTATAGACTTGCAGGACTTCTCAGTGAAGCAATTAGACTACCATGCCTTGCTCTGGCCAAGGCATTAACTACCTCATCCAACTTATGGAATAAATTAATGACTCGAAAGAGAGGACAAAAGGTAGTTGAGGTTTCATGGGTTTCCCCATTGAAATATGGTCACATCCTATTGGCTCAAAGGTTTTGACTAACTCCCACACTATCCCTTGTGGAATCATGCCCCCATCTCTTTCATGTTGCAGTCCCATAGCTAGCTATGGTATTTTGTTAAATTGTACATTTACATGATATTCAAAATGCTCTATGCTTGACTTAGCACCAAAAACATAGGTATCAAACTTGATCACCTATCCACAAAACATCAAGCATTGCTAGTGTCATAACCCCAAAATTTCATAAAAATTTAAAAATTTTAAGATAACATAAAATGTCTAATTACGCAGTTTACTAACTGCTAGTGGTTTGCAGAAAATGAAACAGTTTAACAATTAGTATTAATTAGTTTCATAATACTACAACTAATACAACTTTCATTTTCATAAGGTATATAAGAATGACTTGCATCCAGATTTCTTTTAGCTTTACTAATAAATTTACTTTTTGGCAAGTAGGTGAAATCTATCTTTGAAAACTTGGGCTTACTTAGCGTTATGCTAACGCAGATGGACTACTGGTTCTTACAGGTAACGATCAATCAAGTAGGAGTTCAATTCGTAAGGTAGCAAGAAGTATTTTTGTTGCATGTTAATATGCTAGTAAATAAACTGATTATTTTAGAAGCAAGCTATGTTGAGGTAAAGAAACTGTCTTCTATAGTTCTTATTTCTAAGATAGTATTTAATGTTTAGTCATAAAGATTGTTAACTTTATCATACTTAGCTAAACAAAAGATACTTACTGTGAGCTTCGAGCTCCAGTTCTTTGTCATACAATTACTTCTATTTTAACATTCTTATCATGCTAATGTTATGTTTAAATGTACTATCTTTTATTCATGAAAGTACTCCTATCAATCTTGAAGGTAAAGATTTCCAATAGAGTACATGTTTCTATTTTGTCCATATCTTACGAGCCACATAGATTATTAACCTGTTGGTTGTAAGTACATATGCTAAACATCAATTATAAACTTCAGTACTTAAATTATCGCCTTGCTTCATGTATTATTGTAACAACATACAATACCACATTATTTTATAATGTACCAATCTAAATGTTACTTGCATTCTGTAGAGATCTTACTACCTGAAAATTTCCATGACATTATAAGTTTGGTTCCTTTACCTAGATACATCATCTCAAGATGGAATATTACCTACCCCCACTTTTATAAGATTTGAATCATAGGTAAAAACATTATCAGTGTCGTTACTATAATTTATAAACCTTGTGCATGGTTTACACCATATTAAAATTACTATTATCATGATGCCTCACTCATAATAAGTTGTAGTTTATAATAACTACTATCATAGATTTTACTACCTAGAACTTCTAAACTAAGCTCTATATCAATGAGACATTATAACAAATACTCCTATACTATATTAAAACCCAGTAAGCGTAATTGACTTTATAAATAATGATAGGATTTATTATTATTGGCATTGGCAAGTTGAGCATACAAAACATTATTTGTAAGGGTTTACACCAAATTCGAGCCTCATGATTGTTAAATTAACATGGCTTAAACACCTTTACTCTATAGTCAAACAACATATATTAATTATTAGAAATTATAACTAATCTTAAACCATCGATAGAAAATGATATGGTTTGTGATTTCAATAATATGTAATTATTTTTAAGTTGATTTGCAAAGTAAACATACAAATCATTATTAGAAATGTTTATACTCTGGTCGACCTTGGGATTGTTTCAAAGGAAAGGTTTTTACATCCTTTCTCTATGGTCAACCTTATTAAAAAATTGTTAACTATTATTACAACCCTCGATACCATCGTTTACCATGATAGAGTTTGGTATTTTCATTAGTGAATAAATATATATACGTTTCATAGTTGATGGCATAGTTTGTTTATTGATCATTGCAATAATAAACTAATAATTGGAACGCGGATTGACTATAGACAAGACCCTTGCATGGTTGAAAGATTTCAAGGGCAGGTGGTCTGCTCTTGTCCATGCATTGGTGACTTAAAAGGCTGGAAAACCCTATTCACCTGTCATTTTTACTCCGAGGGTTTTGCTGGCCTGTGGGCTGCTCTATGTATTTTTCTTGGCAGCCAAGAGAGGTTGTTCCTCTGCTTGCTTGCTCTATGGATTGTGTTTGTTGCTGTGTGTTTCATTTCCAATATTAGGTTCCATAAATTCATGGTTGTGAGCCTTACTTCGCAAGTGGTTACTTGTTTATGAGTTTGACTCTCGGCCTGTCCACAGTTTCAGTTCTGTTTTCTTTGTGGCTCATCACAGATTTGTGAAGATTAAGCTTGTTGATATTGTCTCCATTCCAGGGTTGGAATAGGGGTTGGAATACTCGTCTGTGTAAATTGCTAAGCTGGTTTAAGCTTCTTCGTTGCTCGAATTCTCTTCTTCTTGCAGGTAAAAACAAGTCAATTCTTAATATGAATAACCCTTTGTAAAATTATTAATACAGTTAGGGTTTAAGTTAGAAGTTGAGCTTTGTGTTAATGCTCAGTAATGTGATCTTTGCAGGAACTCGTGACAACTCCATTCTTTAGTGGAAAAGAATACAATCGCTGGCTTCAGTGGACTCGTGGCCCCAACCGGTAAGCCCTGAGTTCAAAAATGGGTTTTTCCCTACTTGCAATGAGGGTTAATGAAGTAAATCTCAGTGCTTGGAAGCTTGTTTCGGTTTCTTCATTAGTTAAGATGTTTTAACATATTGTTTTCTAGTTTTTAATTACAAACCCTTGCTTTTATGCTGGGTAATACCGACCCTTGGGCCGTGATATGTATTTTTGTTAAGTTTTAGCCTTACGGCCCGACAATGTAATATAGTTGGTTTTTAATTAAAAGAAATACTTTGAAAAATCTTGGAGCTCTGTCTCATTTTTGCAGTGGTTTTGTTAACCTGTAAATAATGTGTTATTTTACTATTTTAAAAGGTTAATAAAGATATTTATTTGTAGAAAGACTGTGGATAGTATATTGTATGAATTTTAGCCTTCTTGATAATTTTGTTACACAGTTAATAATGTAACTGGTTAAAAACTTAAATAGCTTAATTTATAATTGGATAAAGTAGTTGTTAGGGTTTCGACCCTCAGGTTCTTCTTTCAAAGGTTATAAGCCTGTTTGATAAAAATAATAAATAGCTCCTAAATATCTAACTCTTAGTTTTATTTTATTTAATGTTTATATTTACTTTTATTTCATTTAATATTATGTAGATTACAGTTATTTAGAACTCTATACAAATAGAAAGTTAACTTTAGAACTCTATTTATTTTTCATAAAATAAGGGTTTATATATATGTAAAACGCAAATCTGGTTTTTATTAAGTAATAATTTTAAAAGAATTATTGTTTGGTTAATAACTTGTTTATATACTTAGCTATTAACTCCTATAAACTTTTATTTGTATCAGTATACTATTACTGTAACTCTAGTGTAGTTTAATATTTCTTTTCCTACATTTTATTTAGTTACACTAAGCAAAAACAGTAAACACAAATAAACCATAACACTATTTTTCATAATATTTTAAACATTGAAATAAATTTACTCTGCTATCTACAGATACAAAATCCTATCTACTATTTCCGTTCTCTTAAGAATTCTTTCATCTACTTAAAGCATTCTAACTATGCTAGAGTATGACCTGGTTTCCATGTGGGGAAAAACACAATTTAGAAATTTATTTTCATTCTATTTCACTATTCTCTAAACAAATTTCATTTCTATAGCAAACTAATAAGAATACTAAATCTAACATTTCAGAAACTCTAAACTTTTAACATTCATCTAGCAGTTAAACTAAGTTTTATTTAACTTAAACAGTAAATAAAATAACATAGAACCTGTTGAGGACAAGACGACAACAACTTTAGGAGGTTGTTCCTCCCTACCAAAGTCCTAGAGAGCGCTCAAACAACGCTTCCTCAGGACCCCCGAGCCTGTTCCTGGTCTTCTTGGCTAAGAACTAGGTGGAGAATGCAACTGTAGAACCCTCTGTCAACAGACTAGTTCAATACCTCAATAAAACACTCTGCTCTTAGCAGTATGATCTTAAGCTTAAAAGCTGCAACTAGATCAATCAGCAATTATCCCCTCAAACAATTTCCAGAATTCCCCTCCATTGAATTTCTCTAAAGTACATTCATTCACCCTGAATGATCACTTCTCTAGAATGAGCACCCTCAGCTCTCTTCAATGGGAATTTTTATAAAGATTCCTAGGTCTTTTGGGTCAGTTTTCATTAATTGAGCCACCTGCTCTGATTCCACTTTCTTGGGGATTCATGACCACAAATTTAGGGAGGTTTCCACCTGCAATAGTTGGAAGTGGTTTGAGGATGCTTCCACATGTCAGTTTTCTCTCCACCCATTCTCCTCCACCAATTTGACCAGTAAACACTCTTTTAACAGCTCTCCTAAGTTGTTGTCTCCTCATTTATTTATTTATAAATAAAATATTCAGAATTTACATTGAATATCCTTGACCCCACTAGGTCATTAATTATAACTAAGCATAAAATTTAACATCTTGTTCCTCAAATAATATAAAACTGTTTTTGCAAAATTGGGGCATGTGACATACAGACCCCCTTAAATTATAACATTGTGCTCGATGTTATTTATTCCTCGTCCTCAGAATTCCCTTGGAATAGAATTGGATATGCATCTCACATATGACTTTCCAATTCCTAGGTGGCTTCCTTTGTACTAAGGTGCTTCCATTGCACCTTCACCTAACCAATGGTGTGGTTCCAAAGTATGATCTCTCTCTGCTCGAGGATACAGTCTGGTTCGACCAGAAAATATCCTTCTGGTTCCATCTGTACATCAGTCCAATTAACAACATGAGTAGCATCATAAACATATTTCTTTAATACAGAAATTTGAAAAACATTATGAACTCTTAAATTCGGTGGTAAGGCTAACTGATAGGCTACATGTCCAATCCTGGACAATATTTCAAAAGGACCACAATAACGAGGTGCTAGTTTTGCACAACTACCCAACCTCAGAGAGCTCTTTTTGGGTCTCGCCTTGATGAACACATGTTCACCTACCTGAAACTCTTTTGGAGTTCTTTTAAGTTCTGCTTGACTTTTCCGTCAATCTTGTGCAATTTTCAGATTACCTTGCACATGCTTTACAATTTCTTCCATTTCTTTCAATAATTCAAGACCTAATACTAATCTATCCACCATATTACTCCAAGAGGTAGGAGTGCTACACTTCCTTCCATACAAGATTTTGAAAGGACTAAATTTGTCTAAAGCTTGATAATTATTATTATAAGCAAATTCTACCAGATGCAAATAATCCTCCCATTTACCTGGTTGATCCTTTACATACATTCTTAGTAAATCTTCCAGTACTTGGTTTACTCTTTCAGCCTGTCCATCAGTTTGAGGATGGAACAAAGTCCTAAAATTTAGTGTAGTATTTAATCCTTTAAATAGAGATTTCCAAAAGTTACCTATAAATTTAGGGTCTCTATTTGAGATTATAACTTTCGGTATCCCATGCAGTCGGAAAATTTGCTTTAAAAATATATTAGCTATGTTTGCAGCTTTATATGTAGTTTTTACAGGTATAAAATGGCCTGCTTTACTCAATTTTTCAACTACTACCATTATAGAATAATTTAAGTTCTGATTTTTAGGCAGTCCAATAACAAAATCAAGACTAATTATCTCCCATTTCTAGCTAGGAATGGGCAATGGCTGAAGTAATCTAGCTGGCTGTTGATGTTCAGTTTTTACTTGCAGACATTCAAAACATTTAGCGATATATTCTGACAATTCAGTCTTCATATTTGGCCAAAAATATTCTTTGGTTAACATAGTTATAGTCTTCTGATAACCCGGATGGCCTGAGTAAGGAGTTTTATGGATTTCATCTAAAATTAATAACTTAACTTTAGGTACATTACGTACATACATTTTGTCTTTATACAGTAAAAATCCGTTTTCATTCAAGTTGTACCCTTTACTTAAACTATCTGTTGGATTTTCTTTCATTTTTGTTTGTAATCTTTGGTAAATTTCATCTTATTCTAACCCTGCTTTAAGCTGTTCTTCCAGATCTGTTTTATAAGTGCTGATAACTACTGTAAAGTTCAGCCTTGCATTTCTACTTAATGCATCAGAAACTTTATTTTCTTTCCCTTTAATGTGTTGAATTTCGAAATCATACTCACTTAGAAAATCTAGCCACCTAGCTTGTCTAGCATTTAGGTTAGGTTGATCTAACAAATATTTTAGTCCTTTATTATCTATCATTAAAATAAATTTTCTTCCAATTAAATGATGACGCCACATCTTTAGATCATGTATGACAGAATCTAATTCCAAATCATAAGTTGCATAACTCTTTTCATGAATTTTTAATTTCCTAGATTCATAAGAGATAAAATGCCCTTCTTGAGTCAATACTCCGCCTAAACCATCATTGCAGGTGTCAGTACACACTACAAAATATTTATTTGGATCAGTTATTCTTAAAATAGGTGCACTGGTTAATAAAGTTTTTAACTTTTTTAAACTATCCTCGCACTTCTGATTCCAATCAAATTTCATTCCCTTGTTTTACAAATAGGTTATCGGATTTGTGATTTTTGAAAACCCTTCAATGAACCTCTGGTAATAACTAGTAATTCCAATGAAATATTGAACATCGGTTACATCTTTAGGAACTGGCCAATCTTCAATCGCCTTTATCTTTTCAGGATCCACCGAAAGTCCTTTCTTAGTGACCACATGACCTAAGTACTGGATTTTATCTTTAAAGAATTCGCATTTACTAAACTTTGCAAAGAGTTGATGACCTCGTAACTCTTGCAAAATAACATTTAAATGTTCTTTATGCTCTTCTTCACATTTTGAATAGATTAAGATGTCGTCGATAAACATGACCGCAAACTTGTCCAGATATTTATGCATTTCAATATTCATTAGACACATAAAAATAGCTGGAGCATTATTTAGCCCAAATGGCATGACGACAAACTTGTAATGGCCAAATCGAGTCCTAAAAGCTGTCTTAAAAATATCTTCATCTGTAATCCTAACTTGGTGATATCTAGACTGCAAATCAATTTTTGAAAACACCGTATCTCCACATTGTTGATTAAACATATCATCTATGCAAGGTAATGGGTATCTATTTTTAATAGTCATCTTATTTAACTGACAATAATCTATACAAAGTCGTAGAGTTTCGTCCTTTTTCTTAACGAAGATGAAAGGTGCCCCTAGGGAGACACACTGGGTAGAATATATTTCTTGTCAATAAGTTCTTTTAATTGTGACTTAAGTTCATTAAGTTCAAGTATGTTCATCTGATAAGGGGCCTTTGAGCTGGGTACTGCACTAGGTACCAGCTCAATGGTAAAATCTAGTTCCCTTTTCAGAGGCATTCCCTGAATCTCTTCCGAAAATACATCTACATACTCTTTTAAAACTGGTATATCCTCCAATTTTAATTTATCTGTATTATTTATATTCTCCTCATTAGTTATTGTTACTGCATAAGCCTTACAACCTTTTCTAACAGCTCTCTTAAGCTGCAGAGAGGAAATCTTCCTTACAGTTGTTTTTCTAGGGATTCCCTTTATGCTTATTGGTTTTCCATCTTTATTTATACAAGTAAAGGTTTTTTCATAGCAATTAAAAATCACCCTCTGCTGCTCTAACCAATCAATACCGATGAGTATGTCATAAGAACCTAGAGGTAGTACATTAAGCTTTACAAAAGTTTCAAATTGATCCATAACTACTGCACAATTCTTTACAAAACTAGTTACCTTCCTCTTTGAACTAGTAGCTAACTGAACCAACCAAGAACTTACAAACTTTTCAACAGGTAGTTTACATTTTTCTACCAAATGAGGTGAAATATAACTTAAACTAGCTCCTAGATCAATTAAAATAGCTATGGGTGTCTGGTTTATCTTACCTTCTACTTCCACCATGGAAGTTTGATAGTCTGCTTGTTGATTCTCCAAGGCTGCATTGATCCTAGGAATAGTCCTCGCTAAATCTCCCACAGTCATCTCCTCCTGTATTTTATGGATATTACTGACAGTATTTTTCTGATTAGGACAGACTGAGGCATAAGGTGGGCCATTACACTCCCAACACTTTATGGGTTCTTTTTGTTCAAAGTTTTTCGTGTAATTACCATGATTATTAGTAGACTCTTTACTCTTTTGATTGTTCTGATTGTTTGGTGAATTATTCTTATTCCCTTGGAAATTCTTATTAGAAAACTTTCTGTCCTTATTATTTTTAGAATTCTGATTGGGCACAAAATCTTTCTTCTTTTGATCATAATTATTATTTTTTTTGGCATTTTAATTGGCCATACTCTCCTTTTTCCTATTCTGTTCATAACAGAAATTGGCTTTCCTCATAGCTTCTTCCAGATTTTTTGGATTGTCATACTCAAACCTATCCTTTATGTGATAAGGTAGACAGCTGAGAAACCGCTGTACCTTTGGTTTTTCATCTACAAGGTATGGCACATACCTAAGCAGACTTAAAAAATTACTATTCAAAAATTTCATAGTCGTTGTACCTAGTTTAAGCTCATAGAATTCTTTAGCTCTTTCTTCATAGTACTGTTGACATAAAAATTTCTTTTAAAGTACTTCCTGAAGGTACTCCAATTTATTTTCTTCTCTTTTATTCCTTTCACTCTCTTTAAATCTTGCTACCATATATCAGCTTTCCCTGAAAGATTATAGGTAGCCATTCTAGCCTTTAATTGGTTAGAATAGTTATAAATCTAAAAGTACTTCTACATCCCAGATAAATAGGATTCCGCTTCCTCCCCCTTCTCAGTTTCCCCATTAAAGGTTGGCGGTTTGATCTTTTTAAACTCTACATAAATTTCTTCATATGGTTTATATTTTCTCTTTTTGGTATAGTGGTTATCCTCACTACTATCACTAGTAGAATGAGAATTACGTTGATCATCAAACACTTCGAAAGATGAGCTTCTTTCATTTTTAGTCTGTTTAATCTTTTTATACTTATGTTGGTAACTTATATCTTCTGAATCAGCTCTTTTACCCCTTCCCTCAGTTTGAAATCTTTCTGTTAGTATCTGATTCAGCTCCTCCTGAGCTCTCAGAATCCTCTCATTTTTTTTTAACAGATTCCATTTCAGATTTTAATTATTTTACTGTTTGTAAACGTTCTGAGGAATTAGTGGTTATGTATTCTTGTATAGGTTCTATTTGTAATTTTTTTTGTTTAGTAAAAGGAGATTCCTCTTCCACATATTCCTCTAGTCTTTCCATACCTGTTGTTAAACTCATAAACAAATTTCTCTGTTGAATAACATTAAAAGAAAACAACATCAGCAAAATGATTTAATACACTATTTCATATAAGCAAGTTGAGATTCATCAAGGCCCAGTGTTTGAACCTTGTGCTTTGATACCACATGTCATAACCCCAAAATTTCACAAAAAATTAAAATTTTTAAGATAACATAAAATGTCTGATTACGCAATTTACTAACTGCTAGCGGTTAGTGGAAAATGAAACAGTTTAACAATTAGTATTAATTAGTTTCATAATACTGAAACTAATACAACTTTAATTTTCATAAGGTATATAAGAATGCCTTGCATCCAGATTTCTTTTAGCTTTACTAATAAATTTACTTTTTGGCAAGTAGGTGAAACCTATCTTTGAAAACATAGGCTTACTTAGTGTTATGCTAACGCAGATGGATTGCTGGTTCTTATAGGTTCAACAAGTAACGATCGATCAAGTAGGAGTTTAATTCATAAGGTAGCAAGAAGTATTTATGTTGCATGTTAATATGCTAGTAAATAAACTTATTATTTTAGAAGCAAGCTCTGCTGAGGTAAAGTAACTATCTTCTATATTTCTTATTTCTAAGACAATATTTAATGTTTAGTCATAAAGATTGTTAACTTTATCATACTTAGCTAAACAAAAGATACTTACTGTGAGCTTAGAGCTCCAGTTCTTTGTCATACAATTACTTTTATTTTAACATGCTTATAATGCTAATGTTATGCTTAAACGTACCGTCTTTTATTCATGAAAGTACTCCTATCAATCTCGAAGGTAAAGATTTTCAATAGAGTACATGTTTCTATTTTGTCTCTATCTTACTAGCCATAGAGATTATTAACATGTTGGTTGTAAGTACATATGCTAAACATCAATTATAAACTTTAGTACTTAAATTATCACCTTGCTGCATGTATTATTGTAACAACATACAATACCACATTATTTTATAATGTACCAATCTAAATGTTACTTGCATTCTGTAGAGATATTACTACCTGGAAATTTCCATGACATTATAAGTTTGGTTCCTTTACCTAGATACATCATCTCAAGATGGAATATTACCTACCACCACTTTTATAAGATTTGAATCATAGGTAAATACATTATTAGTGTTGTTACTATAATTTATAAACCTTGTGCATGGTTTACACCATAGTAAAATTACTATTATCATGATGCCTCACTCATAATAAGTTGTAGTTTATAATAACTACTATGGTATATTTTACTACCTAGAACTTCTAATATAAGGTCTATATCAATGAGACATTATAACAAATACTCTTATACTATATTAGAACCCACTAAGCACAATTGACTTTATAAATAATGATAGGATTCATCATTATTGTTATTGAAAAGTTGAGCATACAAAACATTATTTGTAAAGGTTTACACCAAAGTGGAGCCTTGTGATTGTTAAATTAACATGGTTTAAACACCTTTACTCTATAGTCAAACAACATATATTATTTATTAGCAATTATAACTAATCTTAAACCATCGATAGCAATTGGTATGGTTTGTGATTTCAATAATATGTAATTATTTTTAAGTTGATTTGCAAAAGTAAACATACAAATCATTATTAGAAATGTTTATACTCTGGTTGACCTTGGGATTGTTTCAAAGGAAATGTGTTTACATCCTTGCTCTATGGTCAACGTTATAAACTCATTGTTAACTACTATTACAACCCTTGATACCAGCATTTACCATGATATAGTTTGGTATTTTCATTAGTGAATAAATATATATACATTTTATAATTGATGGCATAGTTTTTTTATTGATCATTGCAATAATAAACTGATAATTGGAACGCAGATTGACTATAGACAAGACCCTTGCATGGTTGAAATATTTGGAGGGCACGTGGTCTACTGTCGTCCATGCATTGGTGACTTAAAAGGATGGAAAACCCTATTCACCTGTCATTTTTACTTCGAGGGTTTCCCTGGCCTATGGGCTGCTCTATGTATTTTTCTTAGCGGCCATGAGAGGTTGTTCCCTGCTTGCTTGCTCCATGGCTTGTGTTTGTTGTTGTTTGGTTCATTTCTAATCTTAGGTTCTAGAACTTTATGGTTGTGAGCCTTACTACACAAGTGGTTACTTGTTTAAGAGTTTGGCTCTTGACCTGTCCACAGTTTCAATTCTATTTTCTTTTGGGCTCATCACGGCTTTGTGAAGCTTAATCTTGTTGATACTGTCTCCATTCTAGGTTTGACGTAGGGGTTGGAATAATCCTCTATGTAAATTTATAAGTTGGTGGCAGCTTCTTCGTTGCTCGAATTCTCTTCTTCTTGCAGGTAAAAACAAATCAATTCTTAATATGAATAACCCTTTGTTAAATTATTAATACAGTTAGTGTTTAAGTTAGAAGTTGATCTTTGTGCTAATGCTCAGTAATGTGCTCTTTGCAAGAACTCGTGACAGCTCCATTATTTAGTGGAAAAGAATACAATGGTCGGATTCAGTGGACTCGTGGCCCCAACTGGTAAACCCTGAGTTCAAAAATGGGTTTTTCCCTACTTGCAATGAGGGTTAACGAAGGAAATGTCAGTGCTTGGAAGCTTGTTTAAGTTTCTTCGTTAGTTAAGAAGTTTTAACATATTGTTTTCCAGTTTTTAATTACAAACCCTTGCTGTTATGCTGGGTAATACCGGCCCTTGAGCCATGATATGTATTTTTGTTAAGTTTTAGCCTTACGGCCCGACAATGTAATATAGTTGGTTTTTAATTAAAAGAAAGACTTTGAAAAATCTTGGAGCTCTGTCTCATTTTTGTAGTGGTTTTGTTAACCTATAAATAATGTGTTACTTTACCATTTTAAAAGGTTTATAAAGATATTTATTTGTAGAAATACTGTGGACAGTATATTGTATGAATTTTAGCCTTCTTGATAATTTTGTTACACAGTTAATAATGTAACTAGTTAAAAACTTAAATAGGTTAATTTATAATTGGATAAAGCAGTTGTTAGGGTTTTGACCCTCAGGTTGTTCTTTCAAAGGTTATAAGCCTATTTGATAAAAATAATAAACAACTCCTAAATATGTAACTCTTAGTTTTATTTTATTTAATGTTTATATTTACATTTATTTCATTTAGTATTATGTAGATTCCAGTTATTCAAAACTCTGTAAGAACGGAAAGTTAACTTTGGAACTTTGTTTATTTTTCATAAAATAAGGGTTTATATGTATGTAAAACCCAAATCTGGTTTTTATTAAGTAATAGTTTTAAAAAAATTATTGTTTGGTTAATAACTTGTTTATATACTTAGCTATTTACTCCTATAAACTTTTATTTGTATCAATATACTATTACTGTAACTCTAGTGTAGTTTAATATTTCTTTTCCTACACTTTATTTAGTTACACTAAGTAAAAACAGTAAACACAAATAAACCATAACACTGTTTTTCATAATATTTTAAACATTGAAATAAATTTACTCTGCTATCTACAGATACAAAATCTTATCTACTATTTTTGTTCTCTTAAGAATTCTTTCATTTACTTAAAGAATTCTAATTGTGCTATAGTACAACATGGTTTCCACGTGGGGAAAAATAGAGTTAAGAAATTTATTTTCATTCTATTTCAGTATTCTCTAAACCAATTTCATTTCTATAACAAACTAATAAGAATACTAAATCTAACATTTCACAAACTCTGAACTTTTAACATTCATCTAGCAGCTAAACTAAGTGCTATTTAACTTAAACAGTAAGTAAAATAACATAGAACCTATTGAGGACAAGACAAAAACATATTTAGGAAGTTGTTCCTCCCTACCAAACTCCTGGAGAGTGCTCAAACAACACTTCCTTAGGACCCTCGAGCCTATTCCTGGTCTTCTTGGCTGAGAACTGGGTGGAGAATGCAACTGTAGAACCCTCTGTCAACTAACTAGTTCAATACCTCAATAAATCACTCTGCTCTTAGTAGTATGATATTCAGCTTAAAAGCTGCAACTAGATCAATCAGCAGTTATCCCCTCAAACACTTTCCAGAATTCTACATTCATTCACCTTGAATGATCACTTCTCTAGAATGAGTAGCCTCAGCTCTCTTCAATGGGAATTTTTATAAAGATGCCTAGGTATTTTGGGTCAGTTTTCATTTTTAGAATAATCAACCCATAGTTTACCCATTTAGACATTAATTCAATTATTTCTGTCTTATTAGCCTAGTTCATGTGTCCCACCTTGTGCAAGTTGTCTATTACCTATCCATAGTGGTCAAACTTACCTTATTTAACTCATGTAGCACATGGGAAATCCCAAGGAATCAAATCTGCTTTATTCCTGTCCTCCTAGGTGCCCTTCTGCTTTTTCTTCTTTATTCCCTGCTTTTTTAGTGTTTTAAGGCAAATAGAAAAGCTAGACTAGGTGAGGTGAACTAGTTTTTTGTCCTCTTCATCCTCCACTCTTTTATCCATGAAAAAGTATGTATGAGCTTCCATTCCACCACTCTTTATCTTGCCTAAGCCATTTTGCTAATTCGTGAGCTCCGAGACAGATTTGGGATCAAATTTTTACACCTATGGGGGATTTGCTTATTTTTAGTAACCCTGCTTTATGCTAGATTCGAATTGCTCCTCATGCATTCGAATCCCTTATGTATGTTATTTATTCAACAACCTATTATGTTACATGGTTGGCTATTGTACACTGATTTAATACAGTTTAGTGTTCAGCTCCAATTTCAGTCTCTTTTGTGAATGATTTTGCATGATCAATTGTTAATTGTTGTGAGTAAAATTAATCTATCACTGGGTTCAATTCCCACATGGTATCAGAGTGCTTGTAGATTGTTTTCTCTCCTCCAAAATTGTTTTGCAGGTTCGACATCAGTCACTGGGAGCCTTCTACTGACAGTCGGGACAAATTTTCTAAGCTATGGATCAATCACAGAAAACTATCTTGACTCCCTTCAATTTATTTGAATGGAAAGCAGAGATGGAGATAATTTTGAGAGAGAAATTCCTCTATAGGGTGACTATGGCAACAGAAGCAGAGCCCAATGTAGCTGCAGAGAAGATAAACTGGCACAACAGGAGGGATGAGGCCTATGGTCTCCTGTGTCTGAGTATTTACAGAGACCTCCTTTTCCATATTGATGGATTGACATCACCGAATGAAGTATGGGAGAAGATTTCTGATATTTTTGGAAAGACAGATGATATGAGGAGACATCAAATCGAAAATGAGCTGATTTCTCTGAGTCCAAATAGCTTTGAATCCCTGCAGCTATATTTCTCCAAGTTCAAAGCACTAGTTTTGCAGCTGAAACAGTGTGGGATCGAAAAGAAAGATGATCATCTCATACTGGCCATCCTCTCAAAGCTAGGCCCTGACTATTTAGTGTTTGTTTCTACCTTCTATGCCACAAAACTGACAGCTCGAACCTGGAAGATGCCTAGCCTTGCAGATTTCATGGAATCTCTCACACAAGAACAGGACAAGCTGGTGATGATGGGCACCATCAAACCATCCAAAGATCAAGCTTTGATTGCTGTAGATTTGAGGGTGGATTCAAAAAGCAAAAAGAAAGCTAAAAAGTCACCTGAGCAAAAGAGAGACAAGAAACAGTCTCCGGAGGATCTACAAGGTCCCAAGAAGAACTACAAGAAGAAGAAAAACAAAGGTGAAATGAGAAAGTGCGCATACTGCAATAAGGGCAATCACATTGAAAGCTCTTGTATGAAGAAGCAAATAGATATGTTGACCCAACTCCTGGAGAAGAATGGCATCTCCCTTCCAGAAATCTCAAAGAAGAGAGAAGGAGGATCAAGTTCAGATGACAGAGAGAGAGTTCATGCTCTAGTTCCTGGCACATCAAGCTCACCCAGTTTTATCATTGATTCTGGAGCTTCAAGACACATGGTTTCGACTAAGGAGGCCTTCTCCTCACTAGACAAGTTGAAAGGACCATCTATAGTACTGGGAGATGACTCTCTCACTGAAATTTTGGGTAAAGGAAGAATAGATCTTGATCATGGTCAGTTCAGCAATGTGCTGTATGTGCCTGGTCTTGCCTCCAACCTCCTATCAGTGTACCAGATGACCCAAACTGGGTCTCCTAAGAAATTCATATTCTCACCTAATGAAGTTGAGATCACAGAGATCTTAACTGGTAGAGTCATTGCAAAAGGAGTTGTGAATCATGCTCAAAAGGTATACATGTTCTCACACTTCCTACCTTACTCAAACCCCTCTGCTCTTCTGATTCATGCTAATGAATCAAGCAAGCTTTGGCATGAAATATTTGGCCACCTAAACTACAAATATCTTTCTGATCTTAGTGAAAAAGAGATGGTCATAGGGTTTCCCAAGATAAAATTTTCCAAAGGAGTCTGCCAAGGTTGTATCCTAGGAAAACACCTAGAGCACAAATTTGAGAGAGCTAGTCATGAGAGAACCTCTGCACCCCTCGAGCTGATCCATAATGATGTTGCTGGCCCATTCCCTCATATGTCCATGATTCAGTCCAAATATGCATTGACTTTCATTGATGACTTTTCTAGGTATTGTTGGGTTCACTTCCTGAAACACAAGTCTACAGTTTTTGGCCTATTCAAAGTCTTTAAGGCTTTGGTTGAAAATTAGTCTGGAAGGAAACTCAAGTCCCTAAGATCTGAAAATGGTGGTGAGTATTTCAAGTCTAAGTTTATTAATTATTGTGCAGATGCAGGTATTCATATGCAGCATTCTATCCCTTACACACCACAACAAAATGGTGTTGCTGAGAGGAAGAACAGATCACTGAAGGAGATGGAAACATGCATGATGGAAGCCAAAACTTTGCCACCAAAGTACTGGGCCGAAGCTATGAACTGTGTAGCCTATATTCAAAATAGGGTGCCCCACAAAAATCTTGATGGCATGACTCCCTTCGAAGCATGGAGTGGGCACAAGCCAGATGTGACTCATTTCAGGATTTTTGGCTCAAAGGCTTGGGCTAGAATTCCAACAGAGAAGAGGAAGGCTTTGCAGCCCCAAAGCCAAGAGTGTCTTTTTGTTGGATACTCTAAAGATTCAAAAGGGTACAAACTGATAAATTTGAGCACAAACAAAGCCTTCATCGAAAGGTGTGTTTAGTTTGAAGAAGAACCCCTTGCAGCAGTGGAAGTTGGTGAAGCCTCTTCACCACCTGAACCTCAAGAAGTAAGTAAAGAGTTTGTTGAACAAGCTTATTCTGATTTTTCTGATGGATATGAGTTTATTTCAGACCCTAACAGCCCTAAAAGGCCAAAATGGGCATCCAAGACACTACATGCAGCAGGAGAGCTAGCTGGGGATCCCAATGACCCAAGGAGGACTAGATCTCAGTTTGAGAGTGGTTTGTGCATGAAGGATCCTATGTTTGCTGAAAAATTCTATTTGATGGTGGAGTCTGATCCTCAAACATATGAAGAAGTAGCAGGATATCCAAGATGGAAAACAGCCATGAAGTAGGAGTTCAACTCACTCCAAAAGAGCAACACATGGGAGCTAGTGGATCTTCCCCCAGGGAGAAAACTAGTACAGTGTAAGTGGGTCTATAAGACCAAATTTTCTGCTGATGGTTCACCACTGAAGTACAAGTCCAGATTGGTAGCCAAGGGCTACTCACAGGTTCATGGCATATATTACAATGAGACCTTTTCCCCAGTGGCAAATATGGATTCCTTCAGGCTAGCCTTAGCCATTGCAGCCTCAAGGCAATGGCAGGTACATCACATGGATGTAAAATGTGTCTTCCTGAATGGAGATCTCACTGAAGAGATATATATGCAGAAGCCTCAAGGTTTTTCTACTAACCCTTCTCTTGTGTGCAGGTTGAGAAAGTCATTGTATGGGATAAAGCAAGCCCCCAGGGCTTGGTATGCCAAGATCGATAGCTTCTTGCTATCACTGAATTTTGTTTGGTGCAAATTAGATACAAATGTCTATTTGAAGTTAGTTAAAGGTTCATTAATGATCATTGTGTTATATGTTGATGACCTCCTCATTACAGGAAGCTCAAAGGCTGAGATTGATTCCTTAAAAGGAGCTATGAACCAAGGCTTCTCCATGACAGATTTGGGGCTCTTAAGTCAATTTTTGGGGCTTGAGATTGCTCAAACCAAAGATGGAATCAAGGTGCACCAGTCCAAATATTCCTTGGACTTGCTGAACAAATTCAGAATGAAGGATTGCAAAGCAAGCAAAACTCCTTTCCTTTCAGGAGTGAAGCTGGAAGAAGCTGATTCTTCACCTATGGTAAACAATACACTGTATAGGAAATTGATTGGATGTTTTTTGTATCTAAAACATACTATAACTGATATTTGTTATGCAGTAAGTGTGGCTTCTAGATACATGGATCAGCCTCAAGATATCCATTGGATAGCATCCAAAAGGATCCTTAACTTTGTTCAGGGAACAAGGACACATGGGATCTTCTATAAAGCAAAATCTGATCTTGATTTGATTGGATTTACTGACAGTGATTGGGCAGGTGATAGCACAGATATAAAGTCCACTTCAGGATATTTGTTCATGATTGTAGAAGTGCCAATCAGCTAGTCAAGCAAGAAACAGAGTTCCATTGCACTCTCATCTACAGAAGCAGAGTACAGAGGATTTGTTAATGCAGCAACTCAATGTTTATGGTTGCAGGGTTTACTTGGAGAGTGTGGCTTCGAACCAGAGTAATCAAATACCATCTACTATGATAAATAGAGTACCATTCAAATCTACAAAGATCCATTTCAGAAGTAGAGAACCAGACACATTGAGATCCATATGCACTACATTAGAGAACTTGTGCATGATGGCACCATTCACCTACTCTTCTGTTCATCTTCAGAACAAGTAGCTGATATATTCACCAAAGCATTTTGTGAGAAGACCTTCAGCAATATCAAATCACTGCTGGGGATTGCTGATCATGCTGTGAAGCACAAGTGAAGACAAGATTCTACAATTTTGTTTTACAGTCCATGCTTAAGGGAGGATTTTCCCAAGTTGGTTTTGCCTCTTTCCTTGTTTTAAATGGACATGCAGTATGTAAAGGGTGACTAAGCCTTGTTGCTAGGCCCTATAATTTTTTGATATATTACTCATAAGTCAGGCTTAAGGGGGGGTGTTAGAATAATCAACCCATATTTTACCCATTTAGACATTAATTTAACTATTTCTGTCTTATTAGCCTAGTTCATGTGTCCCACCTTGTGCAAGTTGTCTATTACCTATCCATAGTGGTCAAACTTTCCTTATTTGACTCATGTAGTGCATGGGAAAGCCCAAGGAATCAAATCTACTTTATTCCTGGCCTCCTAGGTGCCCTTCTACTTTTTATGCTTTATTCCCTGCTTTTTTAGTGTTTTAAGGAAAATAGAAAAGCTAGACTAGGTGAGGTGAACTAGTTTTTTGCCCTCTTCATCCTCCACTCTTTTCTCCATGCAAAAGCATGTATGAACTGCCATTCCACCACTCTTTAGCTTTCCTAAGCCATTTTTCTAATTCGTGAGCTCCATGACAGATTTGGGATCAAATTTTTACACCTATGGGGGATTTGCTTATTTTTAGTAAGACTGCTTTATGCTAGATTCGAATTGCTTCTCATGCATTTGAATACCTGATGTATGTTATTTATTCAGAAACCTATTATGTTACAGGGTTGGCTATTGTACACTGATTTAATACAGTTTAGTGTTCAGCTCCAATTTCAGTCTCTTTTGTGAATAATTTTGCATGATCAATTGTTAATTGTTGTGAGTAAAATTAATCTATCACTGGGTTCAATTTCCACATTCATTAATTGATCCAGCTGCTTTGATTCCACTTTCTTGGAGAATCATGAACTCAAATGTAGGGAGGTTGCCACCTGCAATAGTTGGAAGTGGTTTGAGGATGCTGCCACATGTCAGTTTGCTCTCCACCCAGTCTCCTCCACCAATTTGACTAGTAAACACTCTTTTAACAGCTCTCCTAAGTTGTTTTCTCCTCATTTATTTATTTATAAATAAAATATTCAGAATTTACATTAAATATCCTTGACCCCACTGGGTCATCAATTAAAACTTAGCATAAAATTTAACATATTGTTCCTCAAATAATATAAAATTGTTTTTGCAAAATTTGGGCATGTGACAGCTAGGGCCTTGGCCTTGAGCTCCTTACCATGATTCAATACAATACATACATCATGTGCAATATTAATACCATGGGGTCAAAACTGAGGTTTTGCATTGCCCTCCCCATTACAATAGCACTATCCTCTGTTCTTTACAAAATTGAACAAAAATGCTACACTCACAACACCTCAGTGCTCTGCAAAATTGAACAAAAATGGATGTGGAAATCACATGGCAT
The DNA here is from genome assembly GCA_001517045.1 of Pseudotsuga menziesii. Taxonomy (NCBI): domain Eukaryota; kingdom Viridiplantae; phylum Streptophyta; class Pinopsida; order Pinales; family Pinaceae; genus Pseudotsuga; species Pseudotsuga menziesii. Next base: position 640,660 of record LPNX010393910.1, read on the forward strand.
TCTCTAGCTCCCAATTATCCTCCTCAGGACCGTAGTGCTCCCATTGCACCTTTACCTATCCAATGGCTCGATTCTGAGCATGGTGACCTTCCTATAGAGGATGTGCAATGGCTCGATTCGAAACTCTCCCTCAGGTTCCACCTACATCACATCCCAATCAATCATGTGGTTAGGGTGATGTACATATTTCTTAAGCAAAGAGACATGAAAAACATTATGAGCTCTAGTACTAGCAGGAAATGTAAGTCTATATGCAACTGGCCCTATTCTTTCAAGCACTTCGAACGACCCATAGTATATATGTGAAAATTGGGCACAACTTCCAAGCTTCAAGGAACTCTTCCTTTCCCTCACTCTAAGGTAAACATATTCCGCAACACTGAACTATCTATGCACTATATGCTTATCTGCATAGATTTTCTATTTGTACTAGGATACTTTTAGATTCTGCCTGATCTTTGCAACCACTTGCTCAATTTCCTTGAGAAAATATGGACCAAGAACAATCCTGTTTACTGGATTATCCCAAGTCACTAGTGCCCTACACCTTCTTCCATACAAAGGTTCATAAGGACTCATCCCAAAGGATGCTTGTTGTCCATTATTATAAGAAAACTCTACCGAGTGTAAACAATCCTCCCTCTTGGATGGTTTGTCCATCACATACATGTGAAGCATGTCTTCCAGCAAATGATTCACTCTCTCTATTTGTCCATCAGTCTAAGGATGGTAGGAAGTGGTGAAGTTGAGATTTATACCCAAATATGCAAACAGACCCTTCCAAAAATTGGAAGTAAACTTGGGATCCCTGTCAGAAACTATTTCCCTAGGAAATCCATGCAATCTAAAAATATCCTTCATCAATATTTTTTCAATGGCATCAGTCTTATACGTGGACTTAACCAGTATAAAAAGTGTTTCCTTTGTCTACTTGTCCACCACAACCATGATGGAATCATGTTGTCTCCAAGTCATTGGCAATCCTGTAATAAAATCCATGGAAACAACTTCCCATTTCCATTCTGGAACTGGAAAAGGATGCAACAAACCTGTTGGGTGTTGATGCTCAACCTTCATCTGGTGACATTTCATGCACTTTGAAATATACTCAGAAATGTCCTTTTTCATTCCTGGCCAAAAATACTGCTTTTTTGTTGTAGCAATTGTCTTCTAATATCCTAGGTGACCAGAATATGGAGCTTGATGGATCTCATCCATAACAATTCTCCTTAAGTCTACTACGTTCGGAATATAAATTCTTCTTTTATAGGTAAGAAATCCATATTCTTCCAATTTATATCCCTCGTACCTCTTCTCAAGACTTTTTCGCTGCAATTTGTCCTTTATGCGCACCTACATTTCATCTTCAGCAGTATGATTAACAATCTGATGTCTCAAATCTGATTGGAAAATACTAAGAGATGCCACATGCATTTCATGCACCTTCCTGTTGAGTGCATCAACCAATTTATTTTCTTTTCCTTTTATGTGTTTTATTTCAAAATCAAACTCACATAAAAACTATAGCCATCTAGCTTGCCTAGCATTTAGAGTAGGCTAATCAAACAAATATTTTAGACCACAATGGTCTGTCCTTAACTCAAATTTTCTGCCCACTAAGTAATGCCTCCACATCTTGAGAGCATGTACTATGGCTGCAAGTTCTAAATCATGAGTGGCATAGTTCTTCTCATGATCCTTCAACTTTCTTGATTCATAGAATATCACATGGTTGTCTTGCATAAGAACTCCTCCAAGTCCTTGACCACATGCATCAGTACACACCACAAAATATTTTCATGGGTCTGCAATCTTCAATACCGGTGCACTTGTGAGAATATTATTCAACTGCTGGAAGCTTACTTCACACCTTGGTGCATATTCAAACTTTATCCCCTTATTTTGAAAAGAAGTGATTGAATGTGTAACCTTGGAGAATCCCTCAATGAATCTCATGTAGTATCCAGCAAATCCCATAAAATATCTCATGTCTGTCACATTTCTTGGGGTTGGCCAATTCATAATGGATTCAATATTTCCAGGGTCTACATATATGCCCTCATATGAGATAATGTGATCCAAATAATGAATTCTATCTTTATAGAAGTCACATTTTCTCAACTTGGCATAAAAATTATGCTCCCGTAGCAATTGCGATGTCAATCTTAGATGTTCTTCATGTTCTTCCTCATTTCTAGAATAAGTAAGAATGTCGTCAAGGAAAATAAGAGAAAACTTGTCCAAATACCTGTGTTAGCACTCCTACTAAACGTTTGAGTCTACGATGAATGGCTGGCAGGAGGGGGGTGCAGTAAAAAAATTTCCAGGCTTGACGACTTCGAGGGGGACCACCGTAGGGATAGGAAATGTAGAGCAGCATACGTCGATGATTTTGTGATGGAAAAGGTGCTCAGAGAATTGAGTTACGAGGGTGCACGAAATCCACTATTCATCCTGTTCACCTGACGGTAACTATTAAGGCAGACTAGATCTATGACTAAGAAAAAATTTTCCACTTGAACTTGCACGACGGATAAGGAAGAGGGTGTTCACCAAATGAAGGAAGGCCCTAAATGGTTGGATGGTGGTGATTGAACAAGGTTTTGATTGATGGTCTTGATTGAGGTCACATCAAGAAGATTCACGATGGATAACGGAAGGAGGTTACGTGAAATCACGCAGGGAGCTTCTCCTAAAATGGCGGGAATCCAACAAGGTGATTAACCGATGACCTTGATCTGCATTGCGTTAGATACATGCACAGAGGTTAATAAGTGAATGGATCTCAAAATAGCGTAGGGGCCACCTAGACAAAAGGTAAAGGCTACTTGAGAAAGGATGAGACAAGTGGTATAGGCGATGTTAACCATATCCTAGGCCTTCGAGATCCGTGGTTCGACACGTGTAATAAGGACAAGTGCAAAAATGATTAATTGGAAGAGAGTGCATGTGAATCTGCATGTTGTACTGAAAGGGAGTGAGGCACATAACTTCCAGGAAGACCAATGGAGCAGTGGGGTGACAGACATCAAGTCCACCTATAATGAAGATCTCCTAAGGATGATTATGAGAAAAGATAAAGGTCATTTCTGTAAACAAGGTGATTGAATCGCAATAAGGGAGGCAGTGTAGGTGATGTTTCCATCTAGGAAGTCTAAGCGAAGGCCCACATGACCATTCATGTGTCATCATAACACTCAATGATGGCATGTGAGAGGGGTTGATGGACCCTTACCAAGCTCATGTCTCCATTCTCTCTATAACACCATCATCCAAACTTTGCCACAAAATTGAATTGATAAAATATTGATGGAGAACAAGGGTGACAAACTATCGTTCCTGTGGAAGCCTGAGGACCCTAATACCAGGCCTACAGTGACCTACCGATATAATGTTCCTGTCATTCATTACATCCTACCGGATATTGAGCACAACAAGATACTTAAAACATATTCACGCCATTGTGTTGCAGCTGTTCCAGCCATCAAGGTAGAGATGTTCATCGCATTAAAAGAATCCTCCAGCACTAGTGAAAACAATAGAATGATGTTCATCACATTAGAACGGCCTTCTAAGGCTAGGGAGGATTATTTTGTCCTAGAAAAACACAACACCCCTAGGGAAGCGACACCTGGGGTCTCCAACTAGATGGGCATCCTATCAAGGCCTCTGAACGTGGTTGTTATCTCCATGGTCACAGTATGTGGGGGCCATCACTAGAAGCAGTGGGTTGGAGTGAATGATAAAACATGAGAATGGTGGACCTAGCATCTACATCATCACTCCTGTGAATCCCTCTTGCTAATTTTTTCTAGGAGGCAACGAACTCATGGAGGTGTCGTGTCGTTAAGAAGTACCTGCTCCATTGAGGGGAGAAGCACAAGAATGGAAATCCATTGGAATCCTGCTACAGTCAGAAGAAAGGTAGTTTACCTTGGCCCCCATAAGTAAATATGTTTACCAGGGACATAATTGTTAAACATGGAGAGAACATAGAACTTCCCACCAGCTCAGAAAATCAACAAAGCAAGTCATCAACCGTGAAGTGAATATGGAGGGCAGGAGCAGGAGGGGTTACGAAATCATTTCATCTGGTTTTGTAAGGGAGTGCATTTCAAGAGGATTTAAAGTCATTAGGTGTTGATACATATTTTTCATGACAAGTAGTACTGTATTCATAAGCCGCAGTGCCATTCTGACCAGTATGCATGGTAGATCATATCGCCTGTTTTTGGTAATGAAATCATGGGGAAATTTCCACCTAATGTAGTTTGTTAGGATTTTTATATGATGATTTCAGGTTAGTCCCATACTATGTAACTATTTCTAATACACTATTTCAAGATGAATCCACAGGGGTAGTATGCATCATAAATAGAACCTCCCTTGAGGAGGATAGAGGTTGGACTGATTCTCATTTTTTAGGCCTCAGCATCATTTTTTGTAGCTCTGCAATAGTTTTTGGAAAGAATTAATGAATATATTTCTCTTTGTTTATGAGATTCATCACAGTGCTTGTATTTAGTGTGCGCTCTCTCTATTTATTTCAATTTCATGTGTTTTATTCTACCAATACATTTCTAGATTAGTATGCAAGAATTCACCCTTTGTTAGGCGCTCCGGGATCAAAAATCATATTTGTAATGTGACTATAATAGCTTTAATAGAATTCATCCATAGATAGGTGCTCTATTTCAGCTGTTTCCCTTTGACATTTTCCCACTAAAGGTGTTGCAAGGGATTCTCCCATCGATAGGTTCCCCTTGCCGTGATGGGATTTTCTATTTATTCTCACCACCGCTTAAAGGATATTTTGCTAAATGATGTGCTTACTTTGCTTCATATCGCTGAAGAGAAAAACCTTTTCATTATATGTTGTAATGTCCTTAAACGTTTTGGGTTGTGACTCCATCACCCAATGGTTTTGATCTTGTTTGTATTTTCAACCTGTTTTATTTTGTAACTGTCCATATTACTAGTAGAAATATAGTAATTTGTGTGCTCATTAAAGATAAGTGTGTACGTGAAAATTACCATGACAAGATAGATCTCTCTCTCAATTCCTTGGCTAGAGGGAAGTCTAAATCTAGTTTGAAATGGTTACCCCTTATGACTTCCTATAGTAACCATAGGAAAATTACAGGGTGCTAACATCTTTTCTTCATTGCCAGGGAACGAATGAGAAAATCATCCCTAGGTAAAATTACATTTCTCAGTTCTATGACATGGTTGAGTAGCCAGTCTTAGACACATATCGGTTGTATATTCTCTAGCGAATCCACTCAAGGCCTTTGAAGGAAACTCGACTGGGAACCCTGAACACCCAGAAGCTGTAAATTTTTTCAAAGGTTCCATGGCGACTCCACTAGGGAAAATGAGCTCAATATAGCAGAACCTAGAAGTGCATGGTAAAATATGAGGTATGTTGAGCCACAAAAAGACCAAATTGTATTCATCTTTCCTATACCATTTTTCACCTTATTCTTATCTTATCCTTCCATAAAAGCATTAATATTCACCACTTTCATAATAAATATGGGTTTATATTACCATTTTCCAAATCATTTATCTTTTAGTATTTAGAGTGAATTTGTGGTTAATAATTGAGAAAAATAACATATTTTCATTATACTTTAAAGTTGGATGAGTTTGGTTATGCTTACAGTTGTATTTGAAGACTTTAACAAGCTCAAAAGTGACCACCTAGCCTCAAATTCGAATTTCATCCTCAAGATGTGGGCTATTTTCAAGGAAAAGATCATGGACATGTGGAGAGAATATATCATCCACAATTTGTTGGAGGATTAAAGGGATGAGTTGTAAATTTGTTGAGGATTTTGAGGGATAAGTTGAGAGAATAGTGGATTTGTAATTATGATCAGTTATCTTGAATTCATGTATAAATAGGAGGGCTCTCTCCTCAGTTTGGTTAGAGGCCTCTCTAGTGGTTTGGTAGTAGAAAACTAGTTCATCTTTTTAGATAGTCATGGATTTGATCCTGTTGTAATAAATTTCATATTTTATAATAGATATTTTGATGTCTTCATATTTTAATGTCTTGGTTATGAATTAGTTGTATTGATTTCATGTGAGCTCACAAGTTAATGTTGATTGCTTTATATTAGTCTATTTTATGCAATTAGATTTATTTCCATATAATTTCCTGTTTTCATAACTCAAATTCAATTTCAATTGTAGAATAGGTTAGCAATACTCTTCCCCTGCATATATTTTTTATGTACCTCACAGGTTTACACTCTCTCCGGGTTGACAATTAAATCATTGGATATATATCTTATAATTTGTTTAATATATTTCACCAACAAGGTATTATGTTGCCTTTCTCCAAGATGTCCTGTCCTTCTCGGTACATTTTTTCCTATCTTTCTTTGGTCTAGTTAAAATAGTTGTCCAATATATTTCATGCTCAGGGAAAGACCCTAGACCCACCCATGTATATCCCTCCTTAAGAACTGAGAAATTCCCCTCTCCCTGTACATATATCTCATACCAAACCCCTTCATATGAGCCCCATGAGGCTCGTAATGATACTACCAAATCTATGCGATTTATTGAGCCCCAAGACAAGGATCTCCAACCCTCATCTGATTCAGGACATCCTTGTCCCTTTGCTAAATGGGCCTCATCAAACTCTAAGGTCACAGGACACCCTGCTACTACAACATTGCCTCCCCTCCATTCAAAATCTGCAGGGCCTCCATCATTCAAATCTGTATCTCCTCTCGAAGGATTTATCATAACCCTAGAAAAGGCCAAACGATTCACTCCCATAATTCTCCCTACAATCCTTCATATCCTTCCGCAAGGGTACACCGATAGACTTAAACAATTTTTTGGTGAGAAGGGGTTTTCAGTAGAGGAACATTTGGGATGGTTTGCAGATTGGATTTACCTAGAAGAAGTGGATCACGAAGAAATTAAGGTCAGACTATTCACCCAAATCATTGCTAGAGTGGAAAGGAGATGGTTCACCAACCTTACAGATAGCTTGTTATCGGATAAATATACTCAAGCGAACTCACGCGACATCTCCCTAGTCCAAGTGGATCTAGAAAAAATCAAGTACATAATACAATGTACATTCCTAGATCAAATAGAAATGTAAGTCAACAGATAGATCACTTACCTGAAATATGAAAATACTCTTCTCTCTTTGTTGATCCAAGCTCCAAAATATTAAGATCTTCAACTACAAAACCTTGTAAAGAAAGTGGAAACAAGAGAACAGTACATGTGTATCTCAACATGAATTGATCTAAGCTAGCAGTTAAGGAAGAAAGCTCTAAACATTATCAGCACAATAAAATTTATGGAAAGAGATTTGTATTAATGTAATCACAAAGATACATAGAATTACATAAGAAAGAACATTACAACCTAGCCTTAACACTACAATATTCCATCCAACAATCCAAGCCAAAGCCTCCAAAACAAGCTAGTAAGCCTCCCAATGGATGATAGGGATCACCTAGAAATTCCAGCAGCATAATAGTACTATAGTCCTTCCTCACTTCACAATGGAGAGAGGGTTTAATTTATAAGGCTAAAGGGATAGAGTAGGTTGAGGATTAGGAGGAGGGGTCTAAGGGATATTCCCCATAGGTTAGGAACCAAATGCCACCTCACCTAGATGATAGGGATAATCCTCCACCTCATCCACCTTTGAGAAGGGTCTCAAAGCTTCATCTTTTTTCCTCAAAACAACACCACCACACCTTCCATGAAGGTAAAGAGCACCATCAGTGCACCTAGTAGTAGGAGACAGAGCGTCACCACTGGTGCACCTAGCATGAAGGGAAAAAATGCCATTAGCACACCTAGCATGAAGGGAAAGAGCATCATCCTATCTAGAGAGGGTAAAAAGGGTAGGAAAAAACTCAAATCAACCTAGTTTAGTAGAGAGAAATTTAGGGATTAGGCATAGGGTTAACACATGGCTCAACATGACGAGATTTCGGTGTAACAGAAAGCCCCCCAAAGCATTAAGTTAGAGGAATGTGATAGGTGAATGCCTTCTAAAGTGAATAAATTGAAGCCAATGATGTTGGTTGGAAGCTTCTGCGGTACAATTGACTCAAATCTCTCATAACTCATAACATGGCTATAGACCAATAAAATGGAGATCCATGGTAGTAGAGACTGCCTGAACACAATGATGTCTACTAGACACAAGAATAGATCCACGATGAGATTATAACATAGCCACGATCAATACAATGTGGATCCATGTAATATGACTCAAACAAATTCCATCACAACATGGGTAGGAACAAACTCAAATCAACCCAATTTAGTAGAGAGAAATTTAGGGATTAGGCATAGGGTTAACAGATGGCTCAACATGACGAGATTTTGGTGTAACAAAATGCCCCACAAAGCATGAAGTTAGAGGAATGTGATAGGTGAATGCTTTGTAAAGTGAAGAAATTGAAGCCAATGATGTTGGTTGGAAGCTTCCGCAGTACAACTGACTCAACTCTCATATAACTCATAACATGGCTGCCGACCAATACAATGCAGATCCATGGTAGCAGAGACCGATTGCACACAATCATGGCTACTAGAAACAAGCATAGATCCATGATGAGATGATAACACAGCCACAACCAGTACAATGTGGATCAATGTAATATGACTCAAAACAAATTCCATCTCAACATGGGCGAAGATATCTGACAACCTAGGGTTTTCAAGCCGAACCCACAACTATATGAATCTAGCCATGTGATACAATGTCTTGATGTCGAACATGGTAGAAACCACTTGATTAATAGTCATTGATGTAAACTATTAACAAGTGCGAGGGAAATCACCATTGATGTCAATGATTACCAAGGTATCTTAGTACATACCATCGAATGTGAATAAAGGACTTGGATTCGAACACTCGATGGGATATTTCAATCAAGAGCCAATGATGTAAACTCATGTTGAAAGGGAGGTAACCTGCCATTGAGGCATGAAGGTCCAAGGTACTTGTCTTGGTTTCTATGTCTAATTCCTGGATGAGGATCCAAAGTTGATAGGAATAGACTCATTGAAGGATGGGGGCATGATGAATCCCCCATCATCGATAGAATACTAACATAAGCCCCTTCATCAACAATAGTGTGGAGTATAGTCTTAGTGGTAACTCGTACAACTATCTGGAAAGGAACCCTTAAATGAAGATGAGATTGTGTTAGGTTACTCCAGTCAAAGGAAATAACCTCACTACTAAAATAGGGTTCTATTGAAAGAGACAAAATTTCCTCTTGCATAGAAAAATCAAAACTAACTATGAAAACTTCAGCTTGATGGTTTTCACACTCGATTAGAAGAGAGGGACAAGACGAATACTGCATCGAAGAGACTACTTCAATATTAACACTCTCTGAAGAAAGAGTGGGATCGAGTGGATATGACATTGAATCAACCACTTCAAATTCACTCTCAAAGGGGAGAGTTGGATCGACCGAGGTTGGAACTAGATCGACCACTTTGACTTCACTCTTCAACGAAAGAGTGGGACCGACCAAGGATAAACTTGGATTGACCACTTGATCAACTATCACAAGGTAGTTCTAAGCCAACATGATGTCCACAGGTTGGTGGGTTTCCCCCTTACATAAGAAGCTAGTCACTTAACTCCAGTATGATGTCCAGAGGCTAGAGCCATATCCCCCATTTTGCATATGATGGGAAGAAGCTAACTGGAAGGGGAAGGAACCACAAGAACATGCAAGAAATTTAGGGAAGTATGATGACTAGGAGTCATACGATGATCGGGTTTAACAAACGAAATTTTATCAATGGTCACAATATTCCCATCATGGGTAAAATACATCACTCGAAATAGTATGGAAACTAAAAATTTCATGGAATCAACATAATCACACCCATGGAGAAGATTAAAATATAAGGGATCTTGGACTACCATAACATCGATACAAATAGTTTTTCCTTCCAAAGTAATGGGTAAATGAGGAAGGATCCCTAAAGGTGCAGTAGGTCTTTGATTAAAAGAGGGTATCTAATTGGTAACTGGATCAAGTGGAGGAGAACCTATGGCTTTCCAAGCAGTAGAGGATAGAATACTAACAGAATCCCCTTCGCTAACAATATTGTGGAGTATACTCTTAGCAGTAACTCACGCAACTATCTGGAAAGGAATGCTTGAATGAAGACGATATTTTGTTAGGTTACTCTAGTCAAAGGAAACAAGCTCACTACTTGGAGAGGGTTCTATCGAAAAAGACAAAATTTCCTCTTGCATAGAACAATTAGAACTAACTACAAAAACTTCAGCTGGATGGTTTCACTCTCGATTAGAAGAGAGGGACAAGATGAAGACTATATCAAAGAGACTACTTCAATCTTAACACTCTCTGATGAAAGAGTGCGATCAGGTGGAGATGAAATCGACTCGACCACTTCAAATTCACTCTCCAAGGGGAGAGTGGGATGACTAAGTTTGTAACTTGATTGACCTCTTTGACTTCACTCTTCAATGGAATATTGAGATCGACCAACGATGGACTTGGATTGACCACTTGATCAACCAATGGGAGTGGGATTTGCATGCTCGTTAAACATAAATGTGTACATGAAAGTTACCATGACAAGATAGATCCCTCTCTGACTGCCTTGGCTAGAGGGAAGTCTAAAGCTGGTTTGAAATGTTTACCACTGTGACTTCCTACAACAACCATAGGAAAATTATAGGGTTCTAACATCTTGGCTTCGTTGCCAGGGACCGAATGAGCAAATCATCCCTAGGTAAAATGACATTGCTCAATTCTATGACATGGTTGAGCAGCCGGTCTTAGAAACATATTGTTTGTATACGCTCTAGCGACTCCACTTAAGGACTTTGAAGGTGACTCCACTTGGAACCCTGAACACCCAAAAGCTGCAAATTTTTTCAAAGGTTCCATGGTGACTCCACTGGGGAAAATGAGCTCAATATAGCAAAACATGGAAGGGCATCGTTAAATATGAGGTATGTTGAGCCACAAAAACACCACATTTTATTCATCTTTCCTATACCATTTGTTGACTTATTCCTATCATATCCTTCCATAAAAGCATTAATATTCACCACTTTCATAATAAATATGGGTTTATATTACCACTTTCCAAATCATTTATTTTTTAGTATTTAGAGTGAATTTGTGGTTAATTATTGAGAAAAATTACATATTTTCATTATACTTTAAACTTGGATGAGTTTGATGATGCTTACAGGTGTATTTGAAGACTTTAAAAAGCTCAAAAGTGACCACCTAGCCTCAAATTCGAATTTCATCCTCAAGATGTGGGCTAGTTTCAAGGAGAAGATCATGGACATGTGGAGAGAATATCTCATCCAATATTTTTTGGAGGATTTTAAGGGATGAGTTGTAAATTTGTTGAGGATTTTGAGGGATAAATTGAGAGAATAGTGGATCTATAATTATGATCAATTATCTTGAATTCATGTATAAATAGGAGGGATCTCTCCTCATTTTCGTTAGAGGCCTCTCTAGTGGTTTGGTAGTAGAGAACTGGTTCATCTTTTTAGATGGTCATGGATTTGATCATGTTGTAATAGATTTCATGTTTTATAATAGATAGTTTCATCTCTTCATATTTTTATGTCTTGGTTATGAGTTAGTTGTATTGATTTCATGTGAGCTCACAAGTTAATGTTGATTGCTTTATATCAGTCTATTTTATACAATTTCATGTTTTATGCAATTAGATTGATTTCTGTATAATTTCCTATTTTCATAACTCAGATTCAATTTCAATTGTATAATAGGTTAGTAATACTCTTCCCCTGCATACATTTTTTCTGTACCTCGCAAGTTTACGCTCTCTCCAGGATGATAATTAAATCGTTTGATATATATGTTATGATTTGCTTAATATTTTTAACCAACAAGGTATTATGTTTCCTTTCTCCAATATGTCTTGTCCTTCCCAGTACATTTTTTCCTATATTTCTCTGGGCTAGTTAAAATAGTTTTCCAATATGTCTCACGCTTAGGGAAAGACCCTAGACCTACCAATGTATATCCCTCCTTAAGAACCGATAAATTCCCCTCTCCCTATACATATATCTCATACCAAACCCCTTCATCTAAGCCCCATGAGGCTCATAATGCTATTACCGACTCTGTGTAATTTCCTAAGCCCTCAGACAAGGATCTCCAACCCTTGACTAATTCAGGACATCCTTGTCCCTCCCCTAAAGGGGCCTCATCAAACTCTGAGGTCACGGGAACCCTGCTGCTACAACATTTCCTCCCTTCCATTAAAAATATGTAGGGACTCCATCATTCAAAGATTTATCTCCTCTCGAAGGCTTTACCATAACCCCAGCAAGGGCCAAATGATTCGCTCCCATAATTCTTCCTACAATCCTTCACTGCCTTCCTTAGGGGTATGCGCAGAGACTTAAACAATTTTTTGTTGAAATATTGTAACTTCGAAGAATATTCTATATGTATATTTTGTGGTCCCCAATGATTGTACCAGGAGAACCACTTGTATTACTTTGTACCCCGATGCTTCTAATCGGAATAACTAATAAGATTCATGAGGTAGTCCCCTCTAATTGTAAAGGTGGGTCATTAGCACTCGAGTGTGGTTACTTGAGACTACATGTGTAACTTGAGCCTACATGATTAACTTGAGCCTACATGTCGAATTTAATTATTGAAGTGAATGGCTGAATATAAATAGAGGTGTGGTGCTCCTCATTTGGAACACACACTCTCACTTGTGTAGTGCATTAGTGGAGAAGAGAGAAGTAGCTGGAGAAGTATAAGATTTAGTATTTGATCTCCCTTTTGGTTTTACCTTTTCTCTTTTGGGGCATCTATATTGAGGAAGATTTTGCTGGGTTTTTCCCTTTAGGGTTTTTCCAAGATAAATATGTGTTGTTCTTGTGATACTATTTCTTTCAGTGATCCTGTTTATATGCTTTTGTTATGAAAATGAAATGAAATACTGATGTTTTAGCTAAGCATATGAAATTTTAACATGGTATCAGAGCTAGCCTAAATAGGACAACTTTCACAAGGTGAAATAACCCTCTCTCTCTCCCTGAAATAAATTAGGGTTTCGGGAAAAATTTTGAGTTTTGGAAAACTACTTGCATAGAAAGTTGTACCCTCCCAGAGCACATATTTTGATCCTGGAATCAAGTTTTCTGGATGTGTGAGTCTCCGGAAAAGTCAAACCCTATTTTGACAGCTGCACCAGAAAACTGCTAAACTAGAAAGCTGCAGAAGCTGAATCTTGCAAGTTTGATTTGGAAGGTGAAGAGTTGAAATATCCAAAATCCAAGCACACTAGTCAACTCACCTCACTCAAGTGCATCTTCTGGTAAGGTCAGTTTCTCATTCTGCAAAATTTCATTTTTTTGTGATTTTCTGACAAGATGGCCCCAAGCACTAAGCTTGAGGACAAGCTAGAAGGCATAGACAATTTTTGAGCATGGAAATACATGATTGGTCTCATTCTCCAAGAGAATGATCTTGATAAGTATGTCAAAGAAGAAGTTGCAGAACCTGAAGGAGCTGAATCCAAGAAAAAGCACAGAAAGGATATGATTAGGACACAAAGGATTATTGTTGACTCCATCAAGGATCACTTGATTTCTCAAGTGTCATCAAAGAAGACTCCAAAATAAATGTTTTATGCCCTATCTATAATGTAGGAGGGAAGGAACATTAAAAAAAAGATGAATATAAGAGCTCAACTGAAGAGGACCAAGATGAGTCACAGAGAATCCATCCAAGATTACTTCACAAGGGTTTCTCAGATCAAAGAGAAACTAGAAGCTATTGGAGATAAGCTTAATGAAGATGAAATGGTCATGACTGCTTTCAATGGTCTCACTAGACCCTGGGAGTCCTTCATGCAGATGATGTGTGCCAGAAAAGAAAGCATGAAGTTTGATATGGTATGGGAAGATTGCATTCAAGAGGAGACTAGAGTGGCAAATAGAGAAGCCTTACTAAAAGAAGATGATCAAACCCTAGCCACTCACACCAAAAGAAGAAGAGGCCAAGCTAATTTCAAGAGAAGAAATTTCAAGGAGTCTCAACCTCCCATAAGAATTCAAAGGGTAAGAGAAAATCCTCCCATTATAGACTATTCTGATTTTAAATGTTTTAATTATAATAAGATATGTCACATTGCCCAAAATTGTCCTATGAGGAGACAAGAATATAGGAAGAGGATCAAAAACAACAAAAGACATCATGCTCATCTAGCAGAAGATGAAGATGAAGAATAAGAAGAAGAGGAGGGACCTCCAAGAAAACAAGCAAGAGAAGAACATCAAGAATCCATTTCCAAAAAGTGAGACAAAGACAAAAGGTACGTTGGAATTGATTCATTCAGATGTATGTGGTCCAATGTCTTTGACATCCTTAAGTGGATTTGAATATTATATCACATTTATTGATGACTTTTTAAGAAAGACTTGGATATAATTCTTGAAAGCAAAGAGAAGTGTTTGAAAAATTCAAGGAGTTCAAAGCCTTGATAGAGAATCTTTCAGAGAAGAAAATAAAGACACTCCGATTAGACAATGGCGAAGAGTATACCTCAAAAGAGGTTGAATCTTTTTGCAAAGATGCCAGAATCAAGAGGGAACTAACTACTCCCTACAATCCTCAACAGAATGGGGTTGTGGAAAGAAAGAACAGAACCATCATGGAGGCAGTGAAGACAATGATATATGATCAAGATCTTCCAATGCATATATTGGCAGAGGTGGCAAGAACTGTTGTATATGTACATAATAGAATATCTCACAGTGCTCTTGAATTCAAGACTCTATAAGAGATGTTCAAGGGAAAGAAGCTTGAGGTAATTCACCTCAAGATATTTGGTTGTCCAGTATATAATCGTATACCAAAAGAGAAAAGAACCAAGTTGGACCCTTCCAGAAAGAAGGGGATATTTGTTGGATATTGTGAAGTATCCAAAGCATTTAGAATCTACATTCCTCGATGCCATCACATGGAAATCAGTCGAGATGTGACATTCGATGAAGAGGAAGCCCTCAAGAGATCCAGGAAGTGCCAACGTGAAGAAGTGTATGAAGAAGAGACACCTCCCAAAAATAAAGAAACTACATGTCTCCCTGAATATGAAGCTCCTGAAGAACATGGCATAGCAGAACCACAAGAACCTCCCATGATGGAGATATCAATAAAGAGAAATCCTGCTTGGAAAAGAGAAATTATACGAGAGGTAGAAATATATGGAGCTCCTAAAGGCTCCACAAGGGAAAGAAATAAACCTAATACTTTTTCCAACTATGTAGCCTTGATGTAATCTTGTAGATCAAGAACCTACAAACTATGAAGAAGCGGTACAGAAGAAAGAATGGGTAGAAGCAATGACTGAAGAATACCAGTCAATAATGAAGAATGATGTATGGGATATAGTTACCAAACCAAAAGGAAATAGTACAGCTTCAGGTTCGATGCCATAGGTGTGGTCATGGCCATACAGTCCATCATCTTGAACCTCTTCAGGATCTTTACTGCATACTTCCCGTGTCCACAACTCCATGCCTAGAACATAGTGCATCGACACATAACAAGAGCATCACTGATATTATGCCTTCAATGTTGAAGCAAATTTTGGAATCCACTTTACTCTCAGTAAATCCTAGAGTCATCAGTAATCTATCCATCCTGTCATACCATGTCAAACCTTAATATATTCTATAGTCACTCCCTCTGAAGTGGAGCATCATACTCCCTCTGTCTTCCGTACTCTATGTACTAAAACATTCTGTACTGGAGTGACAAGTAGCTTCCTATGCTACTAATATTCTACGTATACATCTAGTGTATAGACTTTCATCTTCAACCTTGTAGCAAAGGTTAAGATCTTCATCAAGCTCATCATGTATGTGTTATCCCATGGGTGTCTTCTAAACTCGTACAAGGCCTTCTTTTATTTGCACACATGATTCTGCCTATCATGTGTCTCAACTCCCACTGGTTGCAAATGTCTCTTTGTATTCTATGCCTTGTATCTGACGATGTTTCCATCTACTGCATGATGGAACTACGAAATTTCCTCCATGTATTGATACTGCATCCTAGACATCATTTTTCTGGAACTAGTCTTCCCTTTCTTCTTGGTTACTTCTTCATGGCTGGAAGGTTCTGCATCAATGATGTCGCTGCATTCATCATATTATTCTTCATTTTGAAATGTCGTCACTTGTTCTTCAGAACAAGTCTAATTCTTCTTTTCTTGTAGGCGATTATGTATGAAATATTTCCTACAAGTCAAATTCATTTGCATGGTTAGAGACATTTCATAAGGAATGTTCATATTGGAAAATTCTTATGCATAAATATATGATCATGCAAGTACTTTAGCCAATACAACATTCATCCATATCTCACAGAAAATTTTCTATATGCCTTCCATCTCTACCAGGACAACATTGAGATTGTGTACTAATCCAATATGTCAGCAAAGGGGTTTCATTCTAGATAAGTAGTAATGGAGAGTTGTATAGTACCATGAACTACTTACCCATTACATGCATATTAGTAGTATATTGTCATTAATGAAAACATGCTATCATGCATAATACATCAACTAAATATAAAAAAATTCATAACAAAACAATATTATGAAATGATAATTGAATACTTATCTTTATTTGTTTCATGGGTAGACTCCTTCTTGAGCCTTCAGCTTCATCGTCTTCTTCATTCATAATAGCATAGTTTCTTATCCAAATGCTAAAATGGATAAGAGGTTCTTCAAGAATTGATATCTTCATATTCCTCATCACTTGAGGGATCTTCTTTGGATGGTGAGAGCTTGATCTTTAATTTCTCCCATATTCTATTCTCTTATTATGGGTCGAGCTTCTTCTTCTTGTGCCCATAGTTTGCTGAAAGTAATCACTTCCTTCTGGCACAAATTCCTCAAATGAATGAATCCCATGATCCTAGGAGACCATTCAAGGTGGCTATCACCATTTCTACATTCTTGACTTCTTATTTTACCGCTTCAAGTTGTTCTTTGATTTGAGAGACCCTTGTAAAGTATGACTATATGGTTTCTGCATTCTAAATTTTCACATTCTTCAACTGGTTTCTTAAGGTCATCTTTCGATGTATGTTTTTTTTCTTCAAATAGCTTGTTCAAGGAATCAAACATCTTTTATGTCTTTAGGGAAGACACTTGTGGTTCAAGTTGATCCATGATTGAATCAATAATGATCTTCTTGGCCTTAACCAAGTTCTTGTGTAAGGATTTGAGCCTCATCTCCTTCTGGAACTGGAACCTCTCTACTCATCACAGGGGCTTCACTTGTTAACCAATATCCTATCACGTTAGTTCATAATGTGGGTTTTAAAATTATCAAAAATTGAACCAATATATTACAAGTATTAGGGGGATGAGGGGTTTAAGGTGGGGGTGGGTAGGGTGGTTTATAAGGATTGAGGTATAAAAAGAGGTGGGGAGGAGGTTTTAAGTATTGGGAGGGGGTTTCAACAAAAATATTTTGGGCGAATATCTCTCAAAATTAAGGGTTTTCTTTAATATCCCACGATCTCACATGCTATGTCAGAGGTTCACTAAGTGAATTCCTCGTGCTACTCATGTAGGTGTCCAATTCATTTTCTTCAGAGAGATCAAATACTTCCATGCTTGGAATTTGTCAGCTTCACCAAGCTTATCATCAAGATGATGTGATAGATCACTTTGAAATGAGAACCTCAAGTGGAAATATCAAAAGATTAGATCTTACCGATTTGAGGTGTCTGTCTTGGTTCCGGAGCTAGTTGATCTAGGGTTTGTCAGAGAAACCCTAATTTTCATAACTTGGAATCTTTCAAATATGATTGGATATAAATAGATATCTCTTCAATTTGAGCTGTCCAATGTACTCCTTTCTGAAAACAGTGGAGGGAAGCTCCTGGAACAGTAAGCCCTAGTTTTCTAATTTCTTTTGCAAAAATACCAGTTACTATTTCTATAGTATCTACAAAATTACTGCTCCTTGAAGTATAAAAATTTGTACTAAGGTATCCTCCCATGTCCCTCATCCAAAAACATAGGTTTCATCAGAATTGGTTTCACCAATTGGGACTTATGATCATTTTCCCAAGGTGACCTGCTACAGGATTTTTCGAAACCATGAAGTTGTACGGACTACCACATGTCACTGGTTCATATTCTGAGTCCTTAATTCGAACCATGGAAAGTAAAGTCCATGGAATTTATATAACATCTTCATAAATCTCATTTGGATCTGTGTATCCCAAGATATAGCAATTCTCCACAGGTGGCCTATTTAGGGATGAATTCTGGAAGAGGTTGGAACTCTAGCTTGGAGGGACCATATCTCCCAAAATATAGGAATATGAGGCTGAAGTTTGGAAAAAATTTAAATCAATATTTTATCTTTGGCCTCTACAATTTTTAAATCCTGGGACATCACCAATATCAGGATATAGCGAATGTACCAAAACTTAGCAGTTTTAGTATTTAGGGTTTTTCTAGCTCGGGGTCAAACTAGGGTTTGAATTTCTTGGAGTTTCACCCAACCAAAAATATTGATCCAGGTCTCTAAACTTTTATTTTGATGAGGAGTGAAATCCTATGCTTGGATCACTAAAAAATTCCTCTTCTATAAGAAGCCCTAATTTTTGCACCAAAAACTGAAAATGCTCGGAATTGAATTCTGCTTCGACAGAAAGATGCACCCTTCAATGGAGAGTCAACCTAGCATACTTTTGCTGATGGATTGTGGAGAGAGTCCCAAAATGTAAGAATCCCTAGCTTCTACATCTACACAATGTCTTCTTCTCAGGTTAGCTCTGATACCATGTTAGATTTTTATCATTCAAGCTACCATTAGAATCTTAGGATCTTTAACTGAGAGAATAACATGCACAGCAATAAAACACAAGCACAACATAAGAGACAAGAGACATAAAGAATTTTCCTCGAGGAAACCATAAAGGAGAAAAACCTGCAACTTCCTCAGAGATAGAATTAGCACCAAAGGTAAAACCCAAAAAACATAAAGATGATCTCCTGACAGCAGGAGTCTCTCTCCTGTCTCAGTAACTTATCCTATCACTCATACGCCCCAATGAGTGAGTGTGTGTGTGTTATAAATAGAGAGACTCACTCTCTATTTATATTATTTCATTCACTTGAAACCCACTCCAACATGGCAGCCTCACTTAACAATTACTTACTAGATCCGACGTCTCTAGGAGTGTCTAATAACCCTAGTGCCCCACAACCTATGGGGACTTTTCCTCCTCCAACCAACAAGGAGGTTTATACTTAACACAATGGTGGGAACTATTTCCCAAACTTGTAATGACTCACCTAGGGTCGACTTCACTATGATAGTCTAATAACCCTAGGGCCCCATAACTGTGGGGACTTTAACCCTTGACCAATAGGAGGGTTACCCACAATGACTTGACATGACTTGTTTACATTATAGAAACTTCCCGGAATAAAAATCAGGGTACAATAGATAATAAATACAAGTGAATACATTCCAAATTTACAATTACATGAACAATAGTTTCATGTCGAGCATGGGCTTTACCAAGAGTAAAGTTGATCCTAACCTTTACCTAAAGGTTGTAGAAGATGAACCTGTCATCCTACTACTATATGTGGATGAATTATTCTTGATAGGGAATGAGAAACAGATAATGGAAAGCAAGAATAAACTAGTAGAATAATTTGAAATGAAATACCTTGGGTTAATGCACTATTTCCTAGGTCTAGAAGTATGGCAAAGTTCAGAAGGAATCTTTCTCAACCAGGGAAAGTATGCAGTAGAGATATTGAAAAGATTCAATATGTTGGAATGCAAAGCCTTGGACACACCCATGGATTCCAACCTGAAGTTGTTAACTGATGACTCATCATAGTTAGTGGATGTGACTCATTATAGATAGATCATTGGGTCATTGATGTACTTAAAAAATACCAGACCAGACATTTGTTTTGCTATGAACACCTTAAGCCAATATCTAGTTCAACCTTGACGGGTTCACTTGGTAGCTACAAAAAATGTGATGAAATATTTGAAAGGGACTATATACTTTGGTCTATACTATGATAATAGCCATGAGTATAGATTGTATGGTTATACAAATGCAGATTGGGCTGGAAGTATCTTAGACAAAAAAATCACATTAGGTGGATGTTTTAGCCTAGGATCTACTATGATTTCATGGTTTTGCAGAAAGCAATCCAGTGTTGCTCTAAGCACATCCAAAGAAAAATATATAGCAGCTTGCTCTACTAGTTGTGAAGCCATATGGCTTCAAAAGTTGATGTCAGGATTATTCAATCTAGAGTTGGACACTACCGTGATTCTATGTGACAACCAAAGTTGTATAAAGATGACAGAGAACCCAGTGTTCCACGATAGGTCAAAGCACATAGAAATCAGGTATTTCTAAATTCAATATATGATGTAGAAAGGAGCCATAAAGCTCCAGTATGTGAGTATTGATGAACAAGTTGCTGATGTCTTGACAAAGCCTCTGTCCCGAGTAAAGTTCAAACACTTTCGAGACAAGCTTGGTGTGGTTCAGAAAGACCTTCCCAGAAGGGGGAGTAGTGATGTTGTAGTGGGATTGTATCATCCCTAGGAACTTGCCCTAAAGTGATCCATGGACCTCGGTCCTCGAGAATGAAGAAGGATTGTATCATCCTTGAACCTCAATTTAGAACCGATCTGGTGACTTCGGTACTCAAGGATGTGGTAGGATTAATCATCCTTAGACTTGATCCCGTAATTCCAAAAGGAAGGATAGACTTGATCCCGTAATTCTGAAAGGAAGGCTCGTCTTGATCCCATAATTCTGAAAGGAAGGATCATCTTAAATGTTGATGTAAGAGGACTTGATCCCATCATTCTGAAAGGAAGGATTGTCTTAAATGTTGATGTAAGAGTACTTGATCTCATAATTCTGAAAGGAAGGATCCTCTTGATCCCATAATTTTGAATGGAAGGATCATCTTAAATGTTGATGTAAGAGGACTTGATCCCGTAATTCCGAAAGGAAGGATCGTCTTGATCCCATAATTCCGAAAGGAAGGATCGTCTTGATCCCCTAATTCTGAAAGGAAGGATCGTCTTGATCCCGTAAGTCCGAAAGGAAGGATCATATTAAATGTTGATGTAAGTGGTCTTGATCCCATAATTCCAAAAGGAAGGATTGTTCAGGATGTTGGTAGCTCCGCAAATACTTGATCTCGTAATTCTGAAAGGAAGGATCATCTGAGTACCACAAATGTGTTGTCCATGATCTCGTAATTCCAAAAGGAAGGATCATGTTGGTTGTTGTTGTTGATGATGATGTTTCTGATTGAAAGATCATAATGTGATAATGATGACGATGATGTTTCTGATCGAAAGATCAAAGTGTGATAATGATGATGTTTTGATGATGATGTTTCTGATTAAAAGATCAGAGTGTGATGATGATGATGTTTTTATGATGATATTTCTGATCAAAAGATCAGAGTGTGATGATGATGATGTTTCTGATCGAAAGGTCAAAGTGTTGAAGATGCTACCGATCAAAAGTGCAAAGTGCTAAAGATGTTGTTGCTGATCGAAAGGTCAAAGTGCTGAATATGTTGATGCTGATCGAAAGGTAAAAGAGTTGCTATCATTGAAGATTGAATATGAATAATATATGATGTTGAAAAGCTTCCAATGATTTATAGTTGTGTTAGCCTGATGATGTTGATGATGTCCTCTCTCTCTCTCTCCTAGTATTGTTGTTGTTGATGTTGTTGTAGAATACCCTTCTCGTTAAGGGGGAGTGTCGAAATATTGTAAGTTCAAAGAATATTCTATATGTATCTTTTATGGTCCCTGATGATCCTACCAGGAGAACCACTTATATTACTTTGTACCCCAATGCTTCTAATTGGAAAAACTAATAAGAGTCATGAGGTAGTCCCGTATAATTGTAAAGGTGGTTCTTTAGCACCAGGCTAGTGTGGTTACTCAAGCCTACATGATTAACTTGAGCCTACATGTCGGATTTAATTATTGAAGTGAATAGATGAATATAAATAGAGGTGTGGCACTCCTCATTTGTAACACACACTCTCACTTGTGTAGCGCATTAGTGGAGAAGAGAGAAGTAGATGGAGAAGGAGGAGGATGTTATACCAAAATCATGTCACCATCATGTGATAAGACATTTGACATACCTACTTTCCCTGAATCCCAGGTTCTGGAGTGGAAACTAAATGGTTTTTCATCAATCTGTCATACAAATTCCTAGCACCGCGCATGCTTCTTTATCCAGGAGCGGTACCCCTGCTCGCACCGCCTTTCATCGATTGTCCACAAGTGGTGCCACCACCCATTGCCCTTGGTCCATAGGTGGTTATTACTAGAATCACTCTGTCATAGAAGGAGAAGCACGGTACCCTGGGTAAAAATGGAAAAAGAGAAGTTTCTTGAGGCTTCCAGATGATAAGCCTCATGTGCTGCCTTATCCCTACTGTTGTGGGTTGGTTGAGCTCGAGATTCCTCATCCTAGGATCTTAGAGGCCACCTCACCCACTAATTTCTCAACCATCTTTATCCATTAAAGCCCTATAAATATGAGCTCATAGACATGGTTGAGGGAAGAACATTGAAGGTATTGTTATGCTGTTGGATTGATTCTTGGTCGAAGATCATTTGGAGAGAGCATAGAGAGCTAGATTCGGAGCTTTTGGGGATAAAGAGCTGGTTTCATGGAGATGCATGTCAACACTAAGGCTTGGTTGTAAACTTATTCATATTTCTAATGTAAGTTGATTTATATCCCACATATGATGTTGTTGTTGTTATTTCGCATATATATGTTGCTAGATTCCTTAGTCACTAGCATAGATCAGTAGATCAGATTCTCGTTTCTTTGATTCATTTTGTGTTGAGCTTTTTTACACAGGTGAACTGTCAAAGCCTTGTATTCCAGATATCTACAGTGTCTAGGGAGAGTCTTCAACCTCTATCCTCTATTTGTTCTAGATCTAAACCTTTTAGACCAATCGAACACCTTGCAGTCCGCAGGAGGTAAAATATTCCAGCTGACAAATTTGGCGACTCTGCTGGGGAAGGAATTAGTGTATCAGTTGTTCTGATCTTCCTCAGTCTGCAACTCTTGTCCCAATATAGGCTCCATTTTCTTCAACTCTTTTCAGTCAGATCTACTTTCTGATTTGTATTATTTGGGTTTGAAATTTCCAGATCTGTTTAGATCTGAGTCATTTCGGTCTTTTATGCTCTGTTTCCATACTGAATTCAACAGTGTTTACCTTGATCTAGACTTTTTC
Source organism: Pseudotsuga menziesii (assembly GCA_001517045.1). Lineage (NCBI taxonomy): Eukaryota > Viridiplantae > Streptophyta > Pinopsida > Pinales > Pinaceae > Pseudotsuga > Pseudotsuga menziesii. The sequence goes on from LPNX010393910.1 coordinate 664,033, forward strand.
TGACTTGATCTTTCATTCTCCTTATGTTTTGGATTTTTATAGGGAACTGCACATGTTCTGTTGGAAATAAGCGGTGCCACCGCTTGAGTCCAGTTAGCAATACGCGGTGCCACTGCCTGAATCCAGTGAACAAGAAGCGTTTCTGCCTCAAAACCGCCTGTCAGCAGCTTCATCTACGTGGTGCCAGGTAGGCTTTGTTCCAGACTCTGTATTTTTTATTTTTGTGTGTTTTTAGCTTACTTTTTGATGAAAATGAAGTGTACTTTTGAATTGTGTATTTTGCAGTCACTTTGATTGTTGTATTCTTTCTGCATTCAAAGAGAGTTTAAGTTTCTTGCATTGGATTTTGCATTATTTTCTTTGCTTGAAGCCTCTTGCTCTTTTCTGTAGATATTATTCATTTGAATTGGAAATATACATTTCATTTTCATGTGTAGGATTTGGTTTGTTTTGGACTTGGAATGCATGAGTGATCCATGTTGTTTTGAGTCTTTCTTTGCTTGGGGTGATTCTTGTTTCCTTTTGCATGCTGATTTTTTTAGTGCTTGGTAGGAAAGACTGGTTCTTCATTTCCTTGTTTGTTTAAAAGAGAAGTTTAGTATTCTCTCTCTTTTGCTTTATTTGCAAGCTTGTTGAATGATTTTCTTCTTGTTTTGTGCATGATTTTTTGAAATTCTAGATATTACTTTCATTGAGAAGAAACATCTATTTTCAGCTTTGCGTGCATTAGAGTTAGACTTGTTTGGAAACATTAGTGAAATCATCTTTCCATTGAGTTTTTATGTGTCTTTTTCAAGCATGAAAAGATAGGAAAAATTTATGGTTTATTTATGTTAAATGTTCTCTAGATCTCTTTTTTATTTGCTTTGAAGATTGTTTGGGGTGCATTGATATTTCACCTTTTGTTTGAAAAGATAGAATTGCATTTGCATTTAGGTGTGCATTTTCGGGAAGAAAAGTAAATCTCTCTCCCTCTCTTAGGTAGAATTTCATTGAAGAGGAAAACTTGCATTGTCATATAGATTAGTGTGCCTCTTCTTTAATTTCAAGTTTTCACTCCATGGTTCCACCTAAACGCACAAAATAAAATTAACAGTAGTACTAGGTTAAAACTTTTAGCAATTTGAGTGATAAGTTAGAGATGTGTTCAGGCATCGATAAGTGTAGGAGCTGTCGTTATTTATCAGCATTACATACTGGGACTCGCGTGGTTCTTCCACTCACCGTTGGTATATCAAATGGCCTTTCACGTACCCTTGAGGTATATAGAAAGGTACTTCATGTACTCTATTATATATCAGAAGGCCCTCTGTGTAAGGCTATGTGTTAGACAACACTACTACCGATTTGAGCTCCCTCCTACCTTGCGTATATTAGGAGACCCTTTTAACAATCCTCAAACCATCTGAGTTATCCTTTTTTCCTATCCTATAAGGTTCCTGACTCTTATCCACTCCTTTCACATGTTTTATTATTTCTTTTAGTTTGAGTAGTACTTACTTGTGCATGGTAGTTAGGGGGCTATTAGAGAGTTTAGAGATGGCATCCTCATCTGGGACTACCACTCAAGAGGTTCCTTTCAAAGGTGTACCTTTTGTATTCCCTCCAAGTGAAGGTATTGGTCCTCCCTTTATTGCCACTCTAAATATTCTTGGATTAAATATAGGATTACCGGTCTGGCTATTTAATCCGATAATTCCCGTTACACCTAATGTCTCAAATGTCACCTCTCCTCCAAGAGAGGATCGAACTCAACATAATCCTGCTCCTTCTTCGTCAGTTGTGGCTTCACCCCTTTCTTCTTCTTCACTTAAACAAAGCTCTGTGGTTAGTATTCATGTGGGTAAGAAGAAGAAGAAAGGGAAGAGTAAGAAGAAGAAGGATAAGAAAGAGAAAAAGTAGCAACCATCTGCTCTTGATGGTGCTCGTTCTAAGAGAACCCCCGGAAAACCCAAGTTCCCTTGTAAGCTTTGCAAGGGGGACCACCTTCTTAAGGAGTGTTCAGGTCTCTCCCGTGTACAAGAAGAGTGGTCTAAAAGATCCAAACCATTTGTGTCATCAACCTCTGATCATCATTTTGATGATACTCCCTCAACTAGTGACCCATTGGTAAAAGGTCGTAAGGGTAAATTCTTGTATCCTTGTTTGATATGCAAGGCTATGCATCGTACATTTCTTTGTCCAAGTATGGATGAAGCTTTTCTTTGGTTGGAAAATATTACTGATCATCAACAAGTGATTCCTGTTAGAATAATCAACCCATAGTTACCTACCTTAGACATTAAATTAATCCTTTTTGTCTTATATGCCTAGTTCATGTGTCCCACCTTATGCAAGTTGTCATTTACCTATCCATAGTGGTCAAACTTGCATTATTTGACTCATGTAGAGCTTGGGAAACCTCAAGGAATCAAATCTTCTTTATTCCTGGCCTCCTAAGCACCCTTCTACTTTTGCTGCTTTATTGCCTACTTTTTCAGTGTTTTAAGGCAAATGGAAAAGCTTGACTAGGTGAGGTGAACTAGTTTTTTGTCCTCTTCATCCTCTACTCTTTTCTCCTTGGAAAAGAATGTATGAGTTTTCATTCCATCACTCTTTAGATTTTCTAAGTTCTTTTTCCAATTCATGAGCTCCATGACTGATTTGGGATCAACTTTTTGCACCTATGGGGGATTTGCTTAATTTTAGTAATCCTGCTTTATGATAGATTCGAATTGCTCCTCATGCATTTGAATCCCTTATGTAATTATTTAATGAAGAAACCTATTATGTTACAGGGTTGGATATTGTACACTTATTCAATATAGTTTAGTGTTCAGCTCATTATTCAGTCTCTTTTGTGAGTGATTTTGCATGTTCAATTGATAATTATTGTGAGTAAAAAAAATCTATCACTGGGTTCAATTTCCACATGGTATCAGAGCCATTGTAGATCAATTCCTCTCCTTCAAAATTGTTTTGCAGGTTCAACATCAGTGACTGGGAGCCTTCTACTAACAGCCGGGACAAATTTCTAAGCTATGGATCAATCTCAGAAGATCATCTTGACTCCCTTAAATTTATTTGAATGGAAAGCAGAGATGGAGATATTGTTGAGAGCGAAAGGCCTCTACAGAGTGACTATGGCAACAGAAGCAGAGCCCAATGTAGCTGCAGAGAAGATAAAATGGCACAACAGGAGGGATGAGGCTTATGGTCTCCTGTGTCTGAGTATTTCAAGAGACCTCCTTTTCCATGTTGATGGATTGACATCACCGAATGAAGTATGGGAGAAGCTTACTAATATTTTTGGAAAGACAGATGAGATGAGGGGACATCAAATTGAAAATGAGCTGATTTCCCTGAGTCCCAATAGCTTTGAATCTCTGCAACTCTATTTCTCCAAGTTCAAAGCACTTGTTTTGTAGCTGAAACAGTGTGGGATCGAAAAGAAGGATGATCAGCTGGTCTTGGACATTCTCTTGAATCTTGGCCCTAACTATTCAGTGTTTGTTTCGACTTTCTATGCCACAAAACTGACAGCTCAAACCTGGAAGATGCCTAGACTTGCAAATTTCATGGAATCTCTCACACAAGAACAAGACAAGCTGGTGATGATGGGCACCATCAAACCATCCAAAGATCAAGCTCTGATTGCTGGAGATTCGAGGGTGGATTCAAAAATAAAAAAAGAAATCTAAAAATCTACCTGAGAAAAAGAGAGACAAGAAATAGTCTCCGGAGGAGCCACAAGGTTCCAAGAAGAACTACCAGAAGAAGAAAAACAAAGGAGAAATGAGCAAGTGCGCATACTACAATAAGGGAAATCACACTGAAATATCTTGTATGAAAAATAAAATAGACATGCTGACCCAACTCCTGGAGAAGAATGGCATCTCCCTTCTAGACAGCTCAAAGAAGAGAGAAGGAGGATCAAGTTCAGATGACAGAGAGAGAGTTCATGCATTGGTTGCTGGCACATCAAGCTCACCCAGTTTTATCATTGATTCTGGAGCTTCAAGACACATGGTTTAGACCAAGGAGGCATTCTCCTCACTTGACATGTCGAAAGGACCACCTATAGTACTGGGAGATAACTCTCTCACTGAAAGTTTGGGCAAAGGGAGGATTGATCTTGATCATGGTCAATTCAAAAATGTGTTGTATGTGCCTGGTCTTGCCTCGAACCTCTTATCAATATACCAGATGACTCACACTGGGTCTCCTAAGAAGGTCATATTATCCCTTGATGAAGTTGAGATCATAGAGATCTCAAGTGGTAAATTCATTGCAAAAGGAGTTGCAAATCATGCTCAGAAGCTATACATGTTCTCACACTTCCTACCCTACTCAAACCCCTCTGCTCTTCTGATTCATGCTAATGAAGCAAGCAAGATTTGGCATGAAATATTTGGCCACATAAATTACAAGTATCTTTCTGATCTTAGTGAAAAAGAGATGGCCATAGGGTTTCCCAAGATAAAATTTTCCAAAGGAGTATGCCAAGGTTGTATCCTAGGAAAACACCTAGAGCACAAATTTGAGAGAGCTAGTCATGAGAGAACCTCTGCACCCCTCGAGCTGATCCACAGTGATGTTTCTGGACCATTCCCTCATATGTCCATGAGTCAGGCCAAATATGCATTGACTTTCATTGATGACTTTTCCAGGTATTGCTGGGTTTACTTCCTGAAACACAAGTCTGAAGTTTTTGGCCTCTTCAAAGTCTTTAAGGATTTGGTTGAAAACCAGTCTGGGAGGAAACTCAAGGTCCTCAGATATGACAATGGTGGTGAGTATGTCAAGTCTAATTTTATTAATTATTGTGCTGATGTAGGTATTTAGATGCAGCATTCTATCCCTTACACACCACAGCAAAATGGTGTTGCTGAGAGGAAGAACAGATCACTGAAGGAGATGGAAACATGCATGATGGAGGCCAAAACTTTTCCACCAAAGTACTAGGCTGAAGCTATCAATTGTGCAGCCTATATCCATAATATGGTGCCTCATAAACATCTTGATGGCATGACTCCTTTCGAATCATGGAGTGGGCACAAGCCAAATGTGACCCATTTCAGGATTTTTGGCTCAAGGGCTTGGGCTAGAATTCCAACAGAAAAGAGAAAGGCTTTGCAGCCCCAAATACAAGAGTGTCTATTTGTTGGATACTCTGAATATTCAAAAGGGTACAAACTGATAAATTTGAGCACAAACAAATCCTTCATCTAAAGGTGTGTTCAGTTTCAAGAAGAACCCCTTGCAGCAGTGGAAGTTGGAGAAACCTCTTCACCACCTGAACCTCTGAAAGTAAGTGAAGAGTTTGTTGAACATGATCATTCTGATATGTCTGATATTGATGAGTTTATTTCAGACCCTAATATCCCTACAAGGCCAAAATGGGCATCCAAGACACTACATGCAGCAGGAGAGCTAGCTGGGGATCTCAATGACCCAAGGAGGACTAGATCTCAATTTGAGAGTGGTTTGTGCATGAAGGATCCTATGTTTGCTGAGAAATGATATTTGATGGTGTAATATGATCCTCAAACATATGAACAAGCAGTATTATATCCAATATGGCAATAATCCATGAAGGAAGAGTTCAACTCACTCCAGAAGAGCAACACATGGGAGCTAGTGGATCTTCCCCCAGGGAGGAAGTTAGTTCAGTGTAAGTGGGTCTACAAGAACAAATTTGATGCTGATGGTTCACCACTAAAGTACAAGGAAATATTGGTATCCAAGGGATACTCACATGTTCATGGGATAGATTACAATGAGACCTTTTCCCCAGTGGCAAAGATGGACTCCATCAGGCTAGCCTTAGCCATTTCAGCCTCAAGGCAATGGGAGGTACATCACATGGATGTAAAATGTTCCTTCCTGAATGGAGATCTCACTGAAGAGATTTATATACAGCAGCCTCAAGTATTTTCTACTAACCCTTCTCTTGTGTACAGGTTGAGAAAGTCATTGTATGGGATAAAGCAAGCCCCCAGGGCTTGGTATGCCAAGATCGATAGCTTCTTGCTATCACTGAATTTTGTTCGGTGCAAATCAGATCCAAACGTCTATTTGAAGTTAATTAATGGTTCATTAATGATAATTTTGTTATATTTTGATGACCGCCTCATTACAGGAAGCTCCAAGGATGAGATTGCTTCCTTGAAGGGAGCAATGAACCAAGCCTTCTCCATGATAGATTTGGGGCTCTTAAGCCAATTTTGGGGGCTTGAGATTGCTCAAACCAAATCTGGAATCAAGGTGAACCAGTCCAAGTATGCCTTGGATTTTCTGAACAAATTCAGAATGAAGGATTGAAAAGCAAGCAAAACTCCTTTCCTTTCAGGAGTGAAGCTGGAAGAAGCTGATTCTTCACCTATGGTAAACAATACACTATATAGGCAATTGATTGGATGTTTGTTGTATCTGACACATAATAGACCTGATATTTATTATGCAGTAAGTGTGGCTTCTAGATACATGGATCAGCCTCATAAGATCCATTGGAAATCATCCAAAAGGATCCTTAACTTTGTTCAGGGCACAAGGACACATGGGATCTTCTATAAAGCAAAATCTGATCTTGATTTGATTGGGTTTACTGATAGTGATTGGGAAGGTGATAGCATAGATAGAAAGTCCACATTAGGATATGTGTTCATTCTTGTAGAAGGGCCAATCAACTGGTCAAGCAAGAAACAGAGTGCCATTGTACTCTCATCTACAGAAGCAGAGTACAGAGGAGTTGTTAATGCAGCAACTCAATGTTTATGGTTGCAGGGTTTACTTGGAGAGTGTGGCTTCGAATCAGAGTACTCAACTACCATATACTGTGATAACTAGAATACCATTTGAATCTACAAAGATCCAGTTCAAAAGAAGAGAACCAAACACATTGAGATCCATATGCACTACATCAGAGAGCTTGTGCATGATGGCACCATTCACCTACTCTTCTGTTCATCTTCAAAACAAGTAGTTGATATCTTCACCAAAGCATTTTGTGAGAATACCTTCAGCAATCTCAAATCACTACTGGGGATTGCTGATCATGCTGTGAAGCATGATTGAAGACAAGATTTCCAAATTTTGTTTTACAGTCCATGTTTAAGGGAGGATTTTCCCATGTGGTTTTTGCCTCTTTCCTTGGTTGTATAGACATGTAGTATGTAAAGGGTGACTAAGCCTTGTTGCTAGGCCCTATAATTTTCTGATATATTACTCATAAGTCAGGATTAAGGAGGGGTGTTAGAATAATCAACCCATATTTACCTACCTTAGACATTAAATTAATCATTTTTGTCTTATATGTCTAGTTCATGTGTCCCACCTTATGCAAGTTGTCATTTACCTATCCATAGTGGTCAAACTTTCCTTATTTGACTCATGTAGAGCTTGGGAAACCTCAAGGAATAAAATATGCTTTATTCCTGGCCTCCTAAGCGCCCTTCTGCTTTTTCTACTTTATTGCCTGCTTTTCAGTGTTTTAAGGCAAATGGAAAAGCTTGACTAGGTGAGGTGAACTAGTTTTTTGTCCTCTTCATCCTCCACTCTTTTCTCCTTGGAAAAGCATGTATGAGTTTTCATTCCATCACTCTTTAGCTTTCCTAAGTGATTTTTCCAATTCGTGAGCTCCATGACTGATTTGGGATCAGTTTTTTGCACCTATGGGGGATTTGCTTAATTTTAGTAAGCCTGCTTTATGCTAGATTCGAATTGATCCTCATGGATTCGAATCCCTTATGTAATTATTTAATGCAGCAACCTAATTTGTTACAGGGTTGGATATTGTACACTTATTCAATATAGTTTAGTTTTCATCTCATTATTCAGTCTCTTTTGTGAGTGATTTTGCATGTTCAATTGATAATTGTTATGAGTAAAATTAATCTATCACTAGGTTCAATTTCCACAATTCCAACAAGTGATAGTAAGTTATCCCTTGATTCCTCGTTGTTTGACCAAGTGATCATTTTAGTTTCACCTGTAATTGATCCCACTCTTCCTTCAGAGAGTGAAGTGGTCAAGTTGATGTCATTTCCACCCGATCCCGCTCTTTCATCAGAGAGTGTTAATACTGAACTAGTCTCTTTGACCAAATGTTCATCTTGTTCTTCTCTTCCAGTAGAGAATGAACTGAAACCTGCTGAAGTTTTTATGCTTCGTTCTAGTTGTTCTCGACAGAACCCTCTCCGAGTAGTGAGGTTATTTCCTTTGACTGGAGTAACCTAACAGAGTCTCGTCTTCATTCGAGTGTTCCTTTCCAGATAGTTGTGAGTGTTACTACTAGGTGGATACTTCACACTATTGTTGATGAAGGGGCTTCTGTTAGTATTCTATCCTTAACTATTTTGGAAGCTTTAAGTTCTCCTCAGCTTGTGCCAGCCACCGATCGGATATTGGATTTTAATCGCAGACCTACTGCACCTTTAGGGATCCTTCCTCATTTTCCTATTACATTAGGAGGGAAAACTGTCTACATTGATTTTATGGTGGTCCAAGGTCCTTTAGATTTCAATATGATCCTTGGACGTGATTATGTTTATGCCATGAAGGCTGTTGTGTCCACACTCTTTAGAGTTATGCATTTTCCCCATGATGGGAAGATTGTGACCATTGAGTAGATTTCTTTTATTACACCTGACCATCGCATTACTCCTAGTAATCAAACTTCCCTGAATCTACTACATGTTCTTGTGGTTCCTTCCCCTTCTTCTAGTTATATTCTTCCCATCATAGGTAAAATGGGGGCCATGGCTCCAGCCTCTGGACTTAAGCCGCTAGCTTTTATGAAATGGGGGCAACCTACCAACCTCTAGATATCATGTTTGGTAGGAGAAGGTTTTAGAGCATAGTTTACCCTATGGTTTCAAGCTCATTAAAAAATAAAACCACTCCTTAAGCATAGTTTATGCTTTAGGTTTCAAGCTTTCATAAAAATGAAACCATGTCTAGAGCATAGTTTACCCTGTGATTTCAAGATCATTAAAAAATAAAACCACTCCTTAATCATAGTTTACGCTTTTGGTTTCAAGATTGCATAAAAATGAAACCATGTCGAGAGCATAGTTTACTGTTGGTTTTGAGCTTGTTAAAAAATAAAACCACTCCTTAAGCATAGTTTATGCTTTTGGTTTCAATCTTGCATAAAAATGAAACCATGTCTAAAGCATAGTTTACTTTTGGTTTCAGGTTCGTTAAAAAATGAAACCACTCCTTAAGCATAGTTTACGCTTTTGGTTTCAAGCTTGCATAAAAATGAAACCATGTCTAAAGCATAGTTTACTTTTGGTTTCAGGTTCGTTAAAAAATGAAACCACTCCTTAAGCATAGTTTACGATTTTGGTTTCAATCTTGCATAAATATGAAACCATGTCCTAAGAAAATTTCCCATTCTGTGTCAAGCTCGTTAAAAAATGAAACAGCACCTGGCCATCATGTCAGGTTCTGACCATCATGTCATTTTTTCTTGAGCAAAGTTCCCATTCTATGTCAAGCTCATTAAAAAATGAAATGGACCTCCTTAAGCATAGTTTACCTTTTGGTTTCAAGCTTGCATAAAAATGAAACCATGTTCCAAGCATAGTTACCTTCCGTTTCAAGCTTGCGTAAAAATGAAATAGATCCCCTTCCCTTGATTCAAGTCTTCACTTTAGTGTTCGAACTTGAACCTTTGCCTGCCTGATTCTCGTTATTCCTACCCCCCTGGTGAAAATTTTCACATTAGTAACCAGGTTTTTAGGTTAGGTATGGAAGAAGAATCGTCAGATGAAACAAAGCTTGGGGGCATATTGAGCTGCTAGCAACCATGCTAGGGGTAAGATTCGCTAGAAATCATGCTGGGGGCAAGATTCCAACCTCTGTATATCATGTTAATGGGATTTTTCAAGCATAGTTTGACCATTGGTTTTGAGCTTGCATAAAAATGAAACCAGTCTTCAAGCATTCTTTCAACTGATCTTCGAGCTTGTTAAAAACAGTAAGATGGTGTTGAGCTTACTTTTAATTTTTCGTGCTCTGGTTAAAACATGAAATTTGGTTTGAGATTAGTTTATTACGTTTTTCGTGGTCTGGATTCAAACATGAAAAAGTCTAATGGAGTCCTCTTTAAACTCTTTTTAGACTCCCCAAATACAAAAAGATTGTCGAGTACTTTTCTCCTTCATGCTCGTAAAAGTATTTGAAGAGTCGTCCTCCCGATGGTAGGTTATCTCTTTTTCGGTTTGGATATGACTATTTACGAGAAAATAACACCAGCCAATCATGACTGGAAGAGTTCTCTAAGGTATTTTACACTTTTTCAGGCCTTAGAGACTAAATCATATGAAAAAGGACCCCCATGGAGTTTCCTTTCGTATTTGTTCAGACTCTCTAAACATGAACGATACCAAGTTTTCTTTCAGTGGACTCCTTAAATTAAACATTGAGAGACCCATTTTGGGATCAAACCCCTCCTCTCTCAGGTTCGTAAAATAGATGAGTCTGGACTTGTCTTCTGACAAGATATATTGAGTGTTTGTTACCCTATTTGAACTCGTAAAACCGAAAAGAGGCACTCATCGATCATGATGGGGGAAATGGGAAGGGAATCATCTTGCAAATAATGGTAGTTGTTTTTTGTTACCTTTGAACATGGAACTTGTCTACACAATCATGTCAGTAAATTGGGTATTCAGCTGATCTCTATGATGATCCACTTTCATGAGTCATGTCAATCCTTTGAGTCTTTCAAAAGAATGCATTGTCCACTATCGCATTGTGTATCTATGCTGTCTAGTCATGCTTCCAAGTCATTTTGTTGTGCCTCCCGATGTTCAAAGGGGATCTGACAAAGTTTTACCTCTGTGGTCTACACAGTCTTTGTGTCAATATCTTTGAGTCAATAATATGGTTACTACATTCACATCATTCCAGAACTATGTTCTGAGTTTCGTGTCATCGATGTGGGACTCATCATGGCCCTGATTCGACGAGACTATTACCGTTGACATCAACTCATCATCTAGGAAATAGTATTAGAAAAAATATTTAGTACCTGTAGATCTGTATGCCTTAATGACATATTCTCTCGCTCTCGACATAGGTTCACATCATTGACCTTTGATCGATAGAATCGACTGGGTGTTCGACATTAGGACATCTATTCACACTCAGTAGATTGTACTAAGGCACCTTGGGAATCATTGAAATTAATGGTGATCTCCCTCACACTTGTTAACTGTTCACGTCATTGGCCAGTAATCAAGTGGTTTCTACCATGTCCGACTTTAGATCATTGTAATCACATGGATAGAATCGTACTTTGTGGAAGACGAGACGAAGACACTGGGCATTTCTTTAAAAGAGCTCATTACTTTTTCCCCAGGTTGTGATGAGTTGTGTACATCTAGCATGGATCCACATTTTTATTGTTGTGGCTATGCTCAAATTTGCGTCTGTATGACATAGATCTATGTTGTATGTCTGGTAGCTATGTCCAAGTTTGAGTCCTCTATCACATGGATCTACGCTATATTCTAGTAGCCATGCTTGTTTATTCCACTCATGGATCTTCCTTTTATTGATATGTAGCTATGAGTTTGGTTACTTGTGTCTATGAATCAACATACTAATGTACTACAGATGCCTACTTGACTGCATACTCTGATCGAGCTGACATTTTCATCTCCTGGCGACGACTTGTTCTCAAAACTCTCGTTTATCGTATCACTATAAAAATAATGCTTTGGGGGGCATCCTATTATACCAAAATCATGTCACCATCATGTGATAAGACATTTGGCATACCTACTTTCCCTGAATCCCAGCTTCTGGAGTGGAAAATAAATGGTTTTTCATCAATCTGTCATACAAATTCCCAGCACCGCGCATGCCCCTTTATCCAGGAGTGGTACCCCTTCTTGCACTGCCTTTCATCGGTTGTCCACAAGCAGTGCCACTGCCCATTTCCCTTGGTACATTGGTGGTTATTACCAAAACCATTCTATCATAGAAGGAGAAGCGTGGTACCCTGGGTAAAAAGGGGAAAATAGAATTTTCTCGAGGCTTCTAGATGATAAGCCTCATGCACAGCTTTATCCCTACTGTTGTGGGTTGGTTGAGCTTGAGATCCGTCATCCTAGGATCTTAGAGGCCACCTCACCCACTAATTCCTCAACCATATCTATCCATTAAAGCCCTATAAATATGAGCCCATAGCCATGGTTGAGGGGAGAACATTGAAGGTATTGTTATGTTGTTGGATTGATTCTTGGCCCACAATCATTTAGAGAGAGCATAGAGAGCTAGAGTCGTAGCTTTTGGGGATGAAGAGCTGGTTTCATGGAGATGCATGTCAACACTAAGGCTTGGTTGTAAACTTCTTCATATTTCTAATGCAAGTTTATTTCTGTCCCACATATGATGTTGTTGTTGTGATTTTGCATATGATATGTTGCTAGATTCCTTAGTCACTAGCATATATTAGTAGATCATATTCTAGTTTCTTAGATTCATTTCGTGTTGAGATTTTTTGTAGGTACACAGGTGAACTATCAAAGCCTTGTATTCTAGATATCTATAGCATCTAGGGAGAGTCTTCAACCTCTGTCCTTTATTTGTTCTAGATCTAAACCATTCAGACCAGTGGAACACCTTGCTGTCCATAGGAGGTGAAATATTCCACCTGAAAGAGGATCAGTCTTTGATCTCCCTTTTGGTTTTACCTTTTATCTTTTGGGGAATCTATATTGAGGAATCTTTTGCTGGGTTTTTCCCTTTAGTGTTTTCCCAGGATAAATCTGTGTTGTTCTTCTGATACCATTTCTTTCACTGATCCTGTTTATATGCTTTTGTTATCAAAACGAAATCAAATACTGATGTTTTAGCTAAGCATATGAAATTTTAACATTTTCTAGTGAGAAGGAGTATTCAGCTGAGGAACATTTGGGATGGTTTGCGGTTTGGATTAACCTAGAAGAAATGGACCAAAAAGACATTAAGGTCGGACTTGTTGATGTATTTGTAACTTTGGAATGTATTCTTCTATGTATCTTGTATATTGTAACCCGATGTTTATTCAGGGATGTTTCTATTATGTATTTGAGTCATGTTTTCATGCCCTGATGTTCTGATTGGGAGGATTAATAATGTAAACAAGTCTTGTCAAGTCATTGTGGAAGTCCCCATAGTTTTGGGGCACTAGGGTTATTATACACTCATTAAGGTGTAGGCTCTAGTAAGTAATTGTTAAGTTGGGCCGACATGATTAAGTGCACTTCAAGTGAATGGAAGAATATAAATAGAGAGTGAGAGTCTCTCTATTTATCACTTGTACATCACTCACTTACTCAATTGTGGTGCATTAGTGAGGAAGGAAATACTGGGGCTAGACAGAAGAAGAAGACTACTGTTGTCGGGAGTGCATCTTACTATTTTTGGGGTCTTACATCTTGTGATTCTATCTTTGAGGAAGTTGTGGGGTTTTCTCCATTTATACTTTCCCCTATCAAAACATTGTGTTCATTGTCTCTTGTGTTTGTTTGCTGTACTTGTTATTCTCTCAGTAAAGATCCTAACATAATGCTAGCTTAAATCTTGAAAAACTAACATGGTATCAGAGCTAACATGAGAAGAAGACACTGTGCAACTGTGGAAACTAGGGCTTCCTATTTTTTTGACCTTCCTCCATATATTTTCAGCAAAAGTAAGGTGGAACAACCCTCCTCCTTAGGGCGCATCTTTCTGTCGAAGCGGAATTCGATTTCAAGCATTTTCAGTTTCTATGTGGAAATTAGGGATTTCTACAAAAGAGGAATTTTTGAGTGAGACCAACATAGGATTTTTCTCCTCATCAAAACCGAAGTGTAGAGACCTGGATCAAGAAATTTGGTTGGGTGAAACTCTGGGAAAGTCAAACCCTAGTTTGACCCTGAGCTAGGAAAAACCCTAAATACTAAAACTGCTAAGTTTTGGTACAGTCGCTATATGCCGAGTTTGGTGAAGTATCAGAAGCCAACAATTTCAGGGGCCGAAGATAAAATCCCAAAGAACACTGTGTCCAAAACTCTGCCTTATATTCACTATATTCTGGGAGATATGATCCCTCCAAGTTAGGGTTCCAGCCTCTTCCAGAATTCATCCTTAAACAGGACACCTAAGGAGAATTGAAATATCTTGGGATACAAAGTTCCAAATGGAATTATTGAAGATGTTATATAAAGGGAACAGACTTTATGTTCGGTGGTCCGAATATCAGACTCAGAAGATGAAACAGTGAGACGTGGCATGCCGTACAACTTCGTTGTTCTGAACAGTCCTGTAACAAGTAACCTTGGGAAAAGGATCATAAGTCCCAAATGGTGAAACCAATTCTGATGAAACCTATGGTTTTGGATCAGGGACATGCGATGTTACCTCTGTACAAAATTTCAGACACAGAGGATCAGTAATTTCATAGCTATCAGAGAAATAGTAACAAGAATTTCTGCAAAAGAAATCAGAAAATTAGGGCTTCTTGTTCTGGGAGCTTCCCTCCACTGTTTTCAGAAAAGCAGTACATTGGACAGCTCCATTTGAAGATATCTATCTGTCTATCCAATCAGATCTGAAATATTCCAAGTTTTGAAAATTAGGGTTTCTGTGACAAACCCTAGATCAGCAAACTTCGGGACAAGGTCAGACACCTCAAATTGGTAAGATCTAATCCTTTGCTATTTCCATTTGAGGTTCTCATTTCAAAGTGATCTATCACAACAACTTGATGATAAGCTTGGTGAATTTGACAACTTCCAAGCATAGAAGTATTTGATCTCTTTGAAAAAAATGGATTGGACACCTACATGAGTATAGAGGTTCCAGTTTCAGAGGGAGACGAGGTTAGAAGCCTTTCACAAGAAGAACTTGGTCAAGGCCAAAGAAGACATCATTCTCATGCTGTAGAGGATGATGAACCATCCAGAAAGAGATCCAGATATGAAAGTGAAGATTCTTCAAGCGAGGATGAATATGTTCTGATATCAGCTCTCACAGGTAACATTACTCATGGAATTGATGATTGGATTATAGATAGTGGGGCTTCCAAACATATGACGGGATTCAAGGAATCCTTTGTAAGACTATTAGAACATGAATCACCTCACAATATGAAACTAGGAGATGACTACCAATATCCAATAAAAGGTAGTGGGGAATCTTCATACAAGCTAGACTCTGGTAAGTCTCTAACAATGAAAGAAGTATTGTTTGTTCCAGGACTCAAGAAGAACCTTCTCTCCATTTCAGCATTGATGCAAAAAGAATGCGGGTTGCATTCATAGATGGTCAAGTCATCATGTGGCCAAAAGGAAATACTATTGATGATGCAGTAGTGATTGGAGAACAAGAAGGAGGCTTGTACAAATTGAAGGGCCATCCAGAAAAAGCCTTGATCCATGCCATAGTAGAGCCAAATGAGCTTTGGCATAGAAGGCTTGCACATGTGCATTACAGAGCACTACCTATTGCAAGCAAAGTTGTTGAAGGTCTTCCAGAATTTCAAGCTATTTGAAGGGAAGAACAAAAAAAAAAAAATCAGAATATGACCTAAAGAAACTAGTTGAAGAATGTGAAGATCTAGAATGCAGAGACCATGTAGTCATAAGAGTCTCTCAAATCAAAGAAAAACTTGAAGTGATAAAAGAAAAAGTGAAGAATGTAGAAGTGATGATGGCCACCTTGAATGGCCTCCCAGGATCATGGAATTCATTCATTCAAGGAATGTGTTCCAGAAGGAAGTGATTACTTCTAGCAGACTCCGTGAAGAAGAAGAAACTCGACTTATAAGAAGAGAAGAGAAGATGGGAGCAACTGAAGATCAAGCTCTTACCATCCAAAGAAGATCCCTCAAGCAATGAGGAATATGAAGAACTCAACTCTTGAAGAACTTCTTATCCACCTCAGCTTTTGGATAAGAAACGATGCTATTATGAATGAAGAAGATGATGAAGCTGAAGACTCAAGAAGGAGTATACCCACGAAACAAATAAAGATAAGTATTCAATTGTCATTTCATTGTTTTGTTATGCATTTGTTTATATTCATGTATTGTATTATGCATGATAGGATGTTTGCATTAACGACAGTATACTACTAATATGCATGTGATGGGTAAGTAGCTCATGGTGCTATAAAACTCTCCATTGCTACTTATCTAGAATGAAACCTCTTTGCTGACATATTAGATTAGTGCACAATCACAATGTTGTCCTGGTAGAGATGGAAGGCATCTAGAAAGTTTTAGTGAGATATGGATGAATGTTGTATTGGCTAAAAGTAGTTGCATGATCATATATTTATGCATAAGTATTTTCCAGTATAAATATTCCTTATGAAATGTTTCTAACCATACAATTGCATTTGACTTGTAGGAAAGAACGCATACATAATCGCCTACAAGCAAAGAATAATGAAGACTTGTTCCGAAGAGCAAGTGATGACATTTCAAAATAATATGACGAGTGCAGTGACATCATTTATGCAGAACCTTCCAGCCACCAAGAAGAAAGGGAAGACCAGTTCAAGAAGAATGATGTCAGGGCACAGTATCAAGACTTGAAGAGAAGTTCATAGTTCCATCATTTAGTAGATGGAAACATCGTGGGATACAAAGCAATATTTGTAGCATGAGGCTTCTCACGAAAGGAAGGCCTAGACTACAAAGAGACATTTGCAGCCAGTAAGAGTTGAAACACATACATGATGAGATTGATGAAGATCTTAACCTTTGCTACAAGGTTGAATATGCAAGTATATACACTAGATGGTCACATAGAATATTAGTAGCATAGGAAGCTACTTGTCACTCTAGTACAGAATGTTTTTAGTGCATAGAGCACAGAAGATAGAGGGAGTATGATGCTCCACTTCAGAGGGAGTGACTACAGAATATATTGAGGTTTGACATGGTATGACAGGATGGGAAGATTACTGATGACTCTAGGATTTACTGAGAGTAAAGTGGATTCCAACCTTTGCTTCAAGGTTGAAGGTGGAAGACCAGTGATACTCCTGTTATGCGTCGATGCACTATTGTTCTAAGTATGGAGGTGTGGCAGAGTACAGATGGAATCTTCCTTGGACAAGGGAAGTATGCAGTAGAGATCCTAAAGATATTTGGGATGATGGACTGCAAGGCTATGGCTACACCTATGGCATCGAACCTGAAGTTATTGAGTGATGCTTCATCAGAGTCGGTTGATGCTACGATGTATCGACAGATGATTGGGTCATTGATGTACCTGACGAACACGATACCAGACATTTTATTTGCTGTGAACACCTTGAGCCAATACCTGACAGATCCGAGAAGTGTTCACTTGACAGCTGCAAAGCATATTCTGAGGTACCTAAAGGGTACAGTTGATTATGGGCTCAAGTATGATGCGAATCAGAAGATTAACCTGGAGGGTTATGTTGATTCATATTGGGCAGGCAGTGCTATCAAAAGGAAGAGTACTTCAGGATGTTGCTTCAGTATGGGATCAGGTGTGATCTCTTGGTTTAGTAGGAAGCAATCCTATGTGGCACTGAGTACAACTGAAGTAGAGTATGTCGCAGCTTGTTCAGCTAGCTGTGAGGCAGTATGGCTGTGGAAGCTACTGTCTGGTATATTTGATACTGTCTGATATATTTGATCTCTAGTTGGATGCTACTTGTATACATTGTGACAACCAGAGTTGCGTGAAGTTGTCAGAGAATCTAGTGTTCCATGACAAGTTGAAGCATATCGAGATCAAGTATCACTATATCAAGGATATGGTGCAGAGAGGAGCATTGAAGCTCCAGTATGTTGTGAAGGAGGAATAGATAGCTGATGTATTGACGAAGCCATTGGCTACACTAAAGTTCGAGTACTTCAGAGAGAGACTTGGTGTTCTCCAGATTGAGGCTTCCTCCAAGAGAAAGTAATGAGACCCATAGCCATTCTGACATGGTGAGAGCATTGGTTCCTTCCATGGTCAGATGTAAGGGCAGAGCCATTCTGTCCATGGCTAAAGTATTTAGTTCCTTCCATGTCAGATGTGAGTTCTGGCCATTCTGTTGAGTAGGACAGATGTAAGGGCTACCGCCATTCTGAAGAGCAGGTCAGATGTAAGGGAAGAGCCATTCTGTTCATGGCTAAAGGATTTAGTTGCTTCCATGTCAGATGTGAGTGCTGGCCATTCTGTCGAGTAGGACAGATATAAGGGCTACTACCATTCTGACAAACAGGTCAGATGTAAGGCCAGAGCCATTATGTTCATGGCTAAAGGATTTAGTTCCTTCCATGTCAGATGTGAGTGCTGGCCATTCTGTCGAGTAGGACAGATGTAAGGGCTACCACCATTTTGACGAGTAGGTCAAATGTAAGTGCAGAGCCATTCTAACGAGGAGGTTAGATGTGAGTGCTGGCCATTCTATCGAGTAGGACAAGTGTAAGGGCTACCACCATTTTGACGAGTAGGTCAAATGTAAGTGCAGAGCCGTTCTGACGAGGAGGTCAGATGTGAGTGCTGGCCATTCTGTCAAGTAGGACAGATGTAAGGGCAGAGCCATTCTGTTCATGGGTAAAGGATTAGATTCCTCCCATGTCAGATGTGAGTGTTGGCCATTCTAACAAGTCAGATATAAGGGCTACCAAAGGCCTACAAGGAGGTAGGCATACACCCAGCATGAAAGAAGGCTGGCTTTGTATAACTTCCTATGACGAGATAGCACACACATGATGATGACCATGTGAGATCCAGATCGAGCTATGATCTAGATCTAGTTATGATGACTCCGAGAGATCTAGATCGAGAGATGATCTAGATCCAGCAGTGATGATCCAGATCAAGAGATGATCCAGATCCAGATCCAGATCGAGTGATGATCCAGATCCAGTCCAGTGATGATGATTCAGATCGAGAGATGATCCAGATCCAGTGAAGATGACTTGAAGATGAAGATGACTTGAAGACTCAAGATGCAGATGATGAGATGATCCATTTGATACAGAGAAGAAGACCAGTGCTGAAAATTGTGTCGAAATAATACCTTCCTAGTTAAGAGGGAGTGTTGATGTATTTGTAACTTCGGAATGTATTCTTCTATGTATCTTGTATATTGTAACCCGATGTTTATTCCAGGATGTTTCTATTATGTATTTGAGTCATGTTGTCATGCCCCGATGTTCTGATTGGGAGGATTAATAATGTAAACAAGTATTGTCAAGTCATTGTGGAAGTCCCCATAGTTTTGGGGCACTAGGGTTATTATACACTCATTAAGGTGTAGGCTCTAGTAAGTAATTTTTAAGTTGGGGCAACATGATTAAGTGCACTTCAAGTGAACAAAATAATATAAATAGAGAGTGAGAGTCTCTCTATTTATCACTTGTACATCACTCACTTACTCAAGTGTGGCGCATTAGTGAGGAAGGAAATACCGGGGCTAGACAGAAGAAGAAGACTACTGCTGTCGGGAGTGCATCTTACTATTTTTGGGGTCTTGCATCTTGTGATTCTATCTTTGAGTAAGTTGTGAGGTTTTCTCCATTTATTGTTTCCCCGATCAAAACATTGTGTTCATTTTCTCTTGTGTTTGTTTGTTGTACTTCTTATTCTCTCAGTAAAGATCCTAACATAATGCTAGCTTAAATTTTGAAAAACTAACATGACTGTTTTCCCAAATCATTGCAGGAGAGGCAAGGAGATGGTTCACTATCCTTACAGATAGCTTGTTATCAGATAAATCTACTCAAGTGGACTCAAGCAAGATCTCCCTAGTCCAAGTGGATCTAGAAAAAATCAAGTACATAATACAATGCACTTTCCTAGATCAAATAGAAATGCAAGTTAGAAGATAGATCACTTACCTAACATATGCAAATCCTCTTCTCTCTTTGTTGATCCAAGCTCGAGAGTCTTCAAATATTCAGCTGCAAAACCTTGTAAAGAAAGTGGAAACAAACAAATAGTACATATGTATCTAAACATGAATTGATCTAAGCTAACAGTTAGGGAAGAAAGCTCTAAACATCATCAACACAATAACATTTACGGAAATAGATTTGTATTAATGTAATCATATAGATACATAGAATTACATAAGAAAGAACATTACAACCTAGCCTTAACACTACAATATTCCATCCAAAAATCCAAGCCAAATCCTCCAAAGAAAGCTAGTAGACCTCGCAATGGATGATAGGGATCACCTAGAAATTCCAGCAGCATAATAGTACCATAGTCCTTCCTCACTACACAATGGAGAGAGGGTTTAATTTATAAGGCTAAAGGGATAGAGTAGGTTGAGGATTAGGAGGAGGGGTCTAAGGGATCTTCCCCATAGGTTAGGAACCAAATTCCACCTCACCAATATGATAGGGATAATCCTCCACCTCATCCACCTTCGAGAAGGGTCTCAAAGCTTCATATTTTTCCCTCAAAACACCACCGGTGCACCTTCCATGAAGGGAAAGATCACCATCGGTGCACCTAGTAGTAGGAGACAGAGCGTCACCACTAGCGCACCTAGCACGAAGGGAAAATTTCCATTAGCACACCTAGCATGAATGGAAAGAGCATCGTCCTATCTAGAGAGGGTAAAAAGGGCAGGAAAAAACTCAAATCAACCTAGTTTAGTAGAGAGAAATTTAGGGATTAGGCATAGGGTTAACACATGGCTCAACATGATGAGATTTTGGTGTAACAGAAATACCCCAAAGGATTAAGTTAGAGGAATGTGATAGGTGAATGCCTTGTAAAGTGAATAAATTGAAGCCAATGATGTTGATTGAAATCTTTTGCACTACAATTGACTCAAATCTCACATAGCTCATAACATGGCTATCGACCAATAAAATGTAGATCCATGGTAATAGAGACTACCTGAACACAATCATGGCTACTAGACATAAGCATAGATCCATGATGAGATTATAACATAGCCACGACCAATACAATGTGGATCCATGTAATATGACTCAAACAAATTCCATCACAACATGGGTAGGAGCAAACACAAATCAACCCAATTTAGTAGAGAGAAATTTAGGGATTAGGCATACGGTTAATAGATGGCTCAACATGATGAGATTTTGGTGTAACAGAATGCCCCACAAAGCATGAAGTTAGAGGAATGTGATAGGTGAATTCTTTGTAAAGTGAAGAAATCGAAGCGAATGATGTTGGTTGGAAGCTTTTGCGGTACAATTTACTCAACTCTCATATAACTCATAACATGGCTGTCGACAAATACAATGCATATAAATGGTAGCAGAGACCGATTGAACACAATCATGGCTACTAGATAGAAGCATAGATCCATGATGAGATGATAACATAGCCACAACCAATACAATGTGGATCCATGTAATATGACTCAAACAAATTCCATCGCAACATGGGTGAAGATATCTGACAACGTAGGGTCTTCAAGCCAAACCCGCAACAATATGAATCTAACCATGTGATACAATGTCTTGATGTTGAACATGGTAGAAACCACTTGATTACCAGTCATTAATGTAAATTTTTAACAAGTGCGATGGAAATCACCATTGATGTCAATGATTACCAAGGTATCTTAGTACATACCATCGAATGTGAATAAAGGACTTGGATTCGAACACTCGATGGGATATTTCAATCAAGAGCCAATGATGT
The DNA here is from genome assembly GCA_001517045.1 of Pseudotsuga menziesii. NCBI lineage: Eukaryota > Viridiplantae > Streptophyta > Pinopsida > Pinales > Pinaceae > Pseudotsuga > Pseudotsuga menziesii. The sequence goes on from LPNX010393910.1 coordinate 685,662, forward strand.
AAACTCATGTTGAAAGGGAGGTAACTTGTCATTGAGGCATGAAGGTCCAAGGTACTTGTCTTGGTTTCTATGTCTAATTCTGGTATGAGGAGCTGAAGTTGATAGGAATAGACTCGTTGAAGGAGGGGGGCATGATGAACCCCCCATCATCGACATGGAACATGATCAAAGATGTTTTTGGAGTAAACTGGATAGCAAAGTGATGTATGAAACTGACTCTGAGATTACCAACATGATAAAAGGTATATTAACTACATATAGATGACCAAAACTTATCTTGAACATGGGCATGGCATGACTTGGTAGTATTGACATGAGAATAATACCAATCCCCCAATGCAACTAACGGTGGGAGTATTCTTCGACAACTCAAATGATGTAAGAAGACTCATGGAATTAGCAGACTCAAAGAAAAATGGAATACCCAAGTACTGAAATGCATATGCAAATGAGTGTCATGTTCAAGAGTGACTATGTACTACCATAACAAAATACAAACTCTTTCCTTAATTTCCCCATCACGAAGGATGAGTTCCTCTTTTCATCTTAATGAGTTCAAAGAGGGTAACAAACACTCGTTATAGCTCATCAAGTGATGAGTCCATTCTCATATGTTTTATGAACCTGAGAAAGGAGGGGTTCATTTCCAAAAAAGGTTCCTTCATCGTTTAATTTTGTGAGTCCGATGAAAGAAAACTCATTTTTAGTTTCATGTTTAGAGAGTGTAAAATGACTAAGAAGACTCCAAGGTGGAATTTTTCATCAATTTAGTCCCCGAGGCCCAAAAAAGTATAAAATGATGCCTAGGATAACTCTTCCAGTCATGATTGGTTGCAGTATACGTTTTTTGTAATTAGTGCCCCCTGGTTCGAAAAAGGGGTAAACTATCAACAGGAAGACGACTCTTCGGTTCCTTTTACGAGCATGAAGACGAAAAGTTCACTCGACAATCTTTTCACATTTTAATAGTCTAGAAAGAGCTTAAAGAGGACTCTATTAAGGGGTTCTTTTTTCAAAATTCAATTTTAACAAGTCTGAAAAATAGTAAAAGTACACTTGATACCTCTTCACTGAGTTTTTAGCAAGCACACCAAAGTTATAAAAGGTACTCAAAACCTTTCTCATGTTTTAACTAGAGTATGAAAAAGTGATAAAGTAAGATCAAACCAGTTTTCATGTTTTAACCAGAGTTAGAAAAATGAAAAGTAAGCTCAAACCAGTTTTCATGTTTTAACCAAAGCACGAAAAATGAAAAAAAAGCTCGACACCATCTTACTATTTTTAATGAGCTCAAATATCAGTTGAAAGAATGATGAGGGTATATGCTTCATTTTTTAATGAGCTTGTAATAGAGAATGAACTATGCTCAAAGGTTCGTTTCATGGTTTAATGAGCTCAAAACTAAAACCAAGTTTTCTCAAAATGTCTCCCATTGAGGGGTGATTTCAAAAAATCATGTCCAGTGGTTGGTACTTTCCCTCGGTAACTATCAAGTAGATAAATCCAACATAAATAGGTAGGTTTCATGCCCCCCAAGATTCATTTCATCTGCTTTACAAGTATATGAAATGAAGGTTCAAATATTGAGTCTTGACACAATGGAAGAATCCATTTCATTTTTTAATGAGCTTGACACAAAATATGAACTGTGCTCAAGGTCGTTTTTATTTTTTAACGAGCTTTAAACTGAGAATAAACGTTGCTCAAGGTGGCATGCTTCATTTTTACACAATCTGGAAACATAAAATAACTATGCTTGAGGGTACCTGTTTCATTTTTACGCAAGATTGAAATAGAAAATAACAATGCTTGAGGAGACCTGTTTCATTTTAATGAAAGCTTGAAACAGAGAGTAACTCTGCTTGAGTACATCTATTTCATTTTTTAATGAGCTTGAAACAAAATCGAAACCATGCTCACAGACATTTGTTTCATTTTTTAATGGGCTTGACACAGAAAAGGAACTATGCTTGCGAGTTCATGTTTCAGTTTTAACGAGCTTAATAGAGGATGGGAACTATGCTCAAGAGGTATTTCTAAGCCAACATGATGTCCAGAGATTGTTGGGTTTCCCTCTTACATAATAATATAGTGAGTTAACTCTAGTATGATGTCTAGAGGCTGGAGCCATGCCCCCCATTTTACCTATGATGGGAAGAAGCTAACTGGAAGGGGAAGGAACCACAAGAACATGCGGGACATTCAAGGAATTCTAATGACTAGGAGTCATATGATGATCAGGTTTAACAAAGGAAAGTTGATCAATGGTCACAATATTCCCATCATGGGGAAAATAAATCACTCAAAAGAGTGTGGACACTACAAATTTTAGGGCATTAATGTAATCACGATCAAGGAGAATATTGAAATATAAGGGACCTTGGACTACCATAACATCGATACAGATAGTTTTTCCTTCCAAAGTAATGGGTAAATGAGGAAGGATCCCTAAATCCACAGTAGGTATTCGATAACAATAATGTATTTGATTGGTAGATGGAACAAGTAGAGGAGAACCTATGGATTTCCAAGTAGTAGAGGATAGAATACTAACAGAAGCCCCTTCGTCAACAATAGTGTGGAGTATAGTCTTACCAGTAACTCGTACAACTATCTGGAAGGGAATGCTTGAATGAAGATGAGATTTTGTTAGGTTAATCCAGTAAAAGGAAATAACCTCACTACTCGGAGAGGGTTCTATCGAAACAGACAAAATTTCCGCTTGCATAGAAAAATCAAAACTAACTATGAAAACTTCATCTTGATGGTTTTCACTCTCGATTAGAAGAGAGGGATAAGACGAATACTACATTGAAGAGACTACTTCAATATTAACACTCTCTAAAGAAAGAGTGGGATTGAGTGGATATGACATTGACTCAACCACTTCAAATTCACTCTCCAAGGGGAGAGTGGGATCAACCGAGGTTGGAACTGGATTGACCGCTTCGAATTAACTCTTCAACGAAAGAGTGGGACCGACCAAGGATAAACTTGGATCGACCACTTGATCAAATATCAGGAGGTAGTTCTAAGCCAACATGATGTCCATAGGTTGGTGGGTTTCCCCCTTACATAAGAAGCTAGTGACTTAACTCCAGTATGATGTCCAGAGGCTAGAGCCATATCCCCCATTTTACATATGATGGGAAGAAGCTAACTAGAAGAGGAAGGAACCACAAGAACATGCGATACATTTAGGGAAGTATGATGACTAGGATTCATACGATGATTGGGTTTAACAAAGGAAAGTTGATCAATAGTCACAATATTCCCATCATGGGGAAAATACATCACTCGAAATAGTGTGGACACTACAACTTTCATGGCATCAACATAATCACACCCAAGGAGAAGATTAAAATATAAGGGATCTTGGACTACCATAACATCGATACAAACAGTTTTTCCTTCCAAAGTAATGGGTAAATGAGGAAGGATCCTTAAAGGTGCAGTAGGTCTTTGATTAAAATCAGGTATTCAATTCGTAGATGGAACAAGTGAAGGAGAACCTATGGCTTTCCAAGCAGTAGAGGATAGAATACTAACAGAAGCCCCTTCGCTAACAATAGTGCAGAGTATACTCTTAGCGGTAACTTGTGCAACTATCTAGAAAGGAATGCTTGAATGGAGATGATATTTTGTTAGGTTACTCTAGTCAAAGGAAACAAGCTCACTACCTGGAGAGGGTTCTATCGAAAGAGACAAAATTTCCTCTTACATACAATAATCAGAACTAACTACAAAAACTTCAGCTGGATGGTTTCACTCTCAATTAGAAGGGAGGGACAAAATGAATACTATATCGAAGAGACTACCTGAATATTAACACCCTCTAATGAAAGAGTGCGATCAGGTGGAGATGACATCGACTCAAGGACTTCAAATTCACTCTCCAGGGGGAGAGTTCGATCGACCGAGTTTGGAACTTGATTGACCTCTTTGACTTCACCCTTCAATAGAAGAGTGGGATCGACCAAGGATGGACTTGGATTGACCACTTGATCAACCAATGGGAGTGGGGTTTGCGTGCTCATTAAAGATAAATGTGTACATGAAGGTTACCGTGACAAGATAGATCCCTCTCTGACTACCTTGGTTAGAGGAAAGTCTAAAGCTGGTTTCAGGGATGATTTTAAGGAACCATACTTATTTAAAAGTGTATAAATGTTGGCGAATATTACCAATTCTTAAAATGCCAACTATAAAATGATTGACAATATTTTTAAAAAAATATTTTAATTTCAAAGGATTTTATATCATTTATATAATAATTTGGCGATTTTTGGGTGAAAAAACTTTACCCCATCAAAATTGGACGAAATAGGGCTTCAAAAAATGCAAAATGGTGAATCTTTTTCAGAGAAAAACATGGAAAAATAGCCCATTGGGCTAAAATTCGCCCCTAAAATTATCCCTGGCTGGTTTGAAATGTTTACCACTGTGACTTCCTACAACAACCATAGGAAAATTATAGGGTTCTAACATCTTGGCTTCATTGCCAGGGACCGAATGAGAAAATCATCCCTAGGTAAAATGACATTGCTCAATTCTATGACATGGTTGAGTAGTCGGTCTTAGAAACATATTGGTTGTATACGCTCTAGCGACTCCGCTCAAGGACTTTGAAGGTGACTCCACTGGGAACCCTGAACACCCAGAAGCTACAAATTTTTTCAAAGGTTCCATGGCAACTCCACTAGGGAAAATGAGCTCAATATAGTAGAACCTAGAAGGGGATGGTTAAATATGAGGTATGTTGAGCCGCAAAAAGAACACAGTTTATTCATCTTTCCTATACCATTTTTCAACTTATTCCTATCTTATCCTTCCATAAAAGCATTAATATTCACCACTTTCATAATAAATATGGGTTTATATTACCATTTTCCAAATCATTTATTTTTTAGTATTTAGAGTGAATTTGTGGTTAATTAGTGAGAAAAATAGCATATTTTCATTATAATTTAAAGTTGCATGAGTTTGGTGATGCTTACAGGTGTATTTGAAGACTTTAACAAGCTCAAAAGTGACCACCTAGCCTCAAATTCGAATTTCATCCTCAAGATGTGGGCTAATTTAAAGGAGAAGATCATGGACATGTGGAGATAATATCTCATCCAATATTTGTTGGAGTATTTTAAGGGATGAGTTGTAAATTTGTTGAGGATTTTGAGGGATAAATTGAGAGAATAGTGGATCTGTAATTATGATCAGTTGTCTTGAATTCATGTATAAATAGGAGGGATCTCTCCTCATTTTGGTTAGAGGCCTCTCTAGTGGTTTGGTAGTAGAGAATTGGTTCATGTTTTTAGATGGTCATGGATTTGATCCCGTTGTAATAGATTTCATGTTTTATAATAGATAGTTTCATCTCTTCTTATTTTGATGTCTTGGTTATGAATTAGTTGTATTGATTTCATGTGATCTCACAAGTTAATGTTGATTTCTTTATATCAGTCTATTTTACGCAATTTCATGTTTTCTGCAATTAGATTGATTTCCATATAATTTCCTACTTTCATAACTTAGATTCAATTGCAATTGTAGATTAGGTTAGTAATACTCTTCCCCTGCATATATTTTTTTTGTACCTCACAATTTTACGCTCTCTCTGGGTTGATAATTAAATAGTTGGATATATATGTTATAATTTGTTTAATATTTTTAACGAACAAGGTATTATGTTTCCTTTTTCCAAGATGTCTTGTCCTTCCCTGTACATTTTTTCCTATATTTCTCTGGGATAGTTAAAATAGTTGTCCAATATCTCTCATGCTTAGGGAAAGACCCTAGACCCACCAATGTATATCCCTCCTTAAGAACTGAGAAATCCCCCTCTCCCTGTACATATATCTAATACCAAACCCCTTCATTCGAGCCCCATGAGGCTCATAATGCTACTACTAACTCTGTGCAATTTCTTGAGCCCTAGGACAAGGATCTCCAACCCTCGGCTGATTCAGGACATCCATGTCCCTCCCCTAAATAGGCCTCATAAAACTTTGAGGTCAAGGGACCCTTCCTACTACAACATTTCCTCCCCTCCATTCAAAATATGCGGGGCCTCCATAATTCAAAGATTTATCTCCTCTCGAAGGATTTACCATAACCCCAGTAAGGGCCAAATGATTTGTTTCCATAATTCTCCCTACAATCCTTCACAGCCTTCCCTAAGGGTATGCCTAGACACTTAAACATTTTTTTGTTGAAATATTGTAACTTCAAGGAATATTCTATATGTATCTTTTGTGGTCCCCGATGATCCTACCAGGAGAACCACTTGTATTACTTTGTACCCCAATGCTTCTAATCAGAAGAAATAATAAGAGTCATGAGGTAGTACCCTCTAATTGTAAAGGTGAGTCATTAGCACCTGAATTTGGTTACTTGAGCCTACATGTGTAACTCGAGCCTACATGTCGGATTTAATTATTGAAGTGAACAGATGAATATAAATAGAGGTGTGGGCACTCCTCATTTGGAACACACACTCTCACTTATGTAGCGCATTAGTGGAGAAGAGAGAAGTAGTTGGAGAAGGAGGAGGATCAATCTTTGATCTCCCTTTTTGTTTTGCATTTTATCTTTTGCGGAATCTATATTGAGGAAGCTTTTGCTGGGTTTTTCCCAGGATAAATTTGTGTTGTTCTTGTGATACGGTTTCTTTCAGTGATATTGTTTATATGATTTTGTGTTAGTTTTTCATCACATTAAGCTAGCATTAAGATATTAGGATCTTTTCACTAAGAGAATAACAAGCACAGCAATAAAACATAAGCACATCACAAGAGACAAGAGACACAAAGAGTTTTCCTCAGGGAAACCATAAAGGAGAAAACCCCGCAACTTCCTTAGAGATAAAATCAGCACCAAAACAGTAAGAGATCTCCCAACAGCAGTGGCCTTCTAGTCCCAGTATATTTCCTCCTCCACAAGTGCGCCTCACTTAAGAGAGTGAATGATGTGTGTCACAAGTGATAAATAGAGAGACTCTCACTCTCTAATTATATTCATCCGTTCACTTGAATTGCATTTTCACACGTAGGCTCAACCTAACAATTACTACTCGAGCCTACACCTTAATTAGTGTATAATAACTCAAGTTCCCCGAAACTATGGGGACTTACCTAATGACTTGATATGACTTGATTACATTATTAATCCTCCCGATCGGAACATCGGGGCATGACCACGTGACTCAAATACATAATAGAAACATCCCAGAATAAACATCGGGTTACAATACATAAGATACATAGAAGAATACATTCCGAAGTTACATATACATCAACACTCCCTCTTAACTAGGAAGGTATTCTTTCGACACAATTTTCAGCACTTGTCTTCTTCTCTGTATCAGCTGGATCATCTCGTCTTCAAGTCATCTTCGTCTTCAAGTCATCTTTGGATTTGGATCATCTCTCGATCTGGATCATCATCACTTGATCTGGATCATCTCTCGATCTGGATCATCATCACTAGATCTAGATCATCTCTCGATCTAGATCATCATCGATGGATCTAGATCATCTCTCGATCTAGATCATCATCGAACATCATCACTGGATCTGGATCATCTCTTGATCTGGATCATCTCTTGATCTGGATCATCTCTCGATCTGGATCATCATCATTGGACTAGATCTGGTCATCACTCGATCTGGATCTGGATCTGGATCATCTCTCGATCTAGATCATCACTGCTGGATTATCATTACTGGATCTGGATCATCACTTGATCTAGATCAACACTGGTGCTATCTCATGATTCTTCTCGTCATAGGAAGTTCTACAGATACAACCCTTTTTCATGCTGGTTGTAGGCCTACCCTCATGTAGGTCTTCGCCCAACACTTACATCTGACCTGCTCGTCAAGAAAGGCACGCCCAGCACTCACATCTGATCATGTAGTAAACTACAATCCTATCAGAAAGGCCCAGCACTCACATTCACTAGCATGATAGGACACAACTACTATCATCTGTGAAATGGCTTAGCACTTACAACCACTAACATGATAGGACACACCTACTATCATCTGTGGAAAGGCATAATGCTCACATCCATCAGCATGGTAGGACACACCTACTACCATCTGTGGAAAGGCTCAGCACTTACAATCACCAGCATGGTAGGACACACCTACTACCATCTGTGGAAAGGCTCAGCACTTACAATCACCAGCATGGTAGGACACACCTACTACCATCTGTGAAAAGGCTCTGCACTTACAATCACCAGCATGGTAAGACACACCTACTACCATATGTGAAATGGCACAGCACTTACAGTCACCATCATGATAGGACACACCTACTATCATCTGTGACAAGGCTCAGCACTTACATCCATCCAGGAAGGAACACATCTTTCTCACAATGATGGAAGGGCATGCACTCATATCTAATCATGAGGGGAACACATCCCAGCAATCATATCAGAATGGCCCCCAGTCCTCCTCGACTAAGCTACCTGGTAACTGACTAGGCGCCTCCATTCTCCTAGAGAATGGCAGTTGCCCTTACATCCGACCTGCTCATCGGAATGGCTAACACTCACATATGACATGGAAGTAACTTAATCCTTTAGCCATGAATAGAATGGTTCAGCCCTTACATCTGATCAAGTGGGAACACATCCCTCTATCACATCAGAATGGCTACTCAGTTCTTACACTGAGTGTTCCTGGTAACTGACCAGGTGCCTCCATTCCTAGAATGGCAATTGCTCTTACATCTGTCCTGCTCAACAGAATGGCCAGCACTCATATCTAACATGGAAGGGAGCAACCCTACCATCATGATAGAATGGCTCAGCCCTTATATCTGACCTACTCATCAGAATGTCTATGGATCTCAGCACTCATATCTGACATGGAAGGAACCAATCCTCTCACCATGATAGAATGTCTCAGCCCTTACATCTGACCATGGAAGGAACCAATCCTCTCACCATGTCAGAATGGCTATGGGTCTCATCACTTTCTCTGGGAGGAAGCCTCGATCTGGAGAACACCAAGTCTCTCTCTAAAGTACTTGAACTTCAGCCTAGCCAATGGCTTCATCAATACATCAGCTATATGTTCCTCCGTCGCAACATACAGGAGCTTCACTACTCCTCTCTACACTACATCCTTGATATAGTGATACTTGATCTCGATATGCTTCGACTTGTCATGAAACACTGGATTCTTTGACAACTTCACACAACTCTGGTTGTCACAATGTATACAAGTAGCATCTAACTGGAGATCAAATATATCAGATAGTAGCTTCTGCAGCCATACTGCCTCAAAACTAGCTGAACAAGCTACGACATACTCTGCTTCAGCCGTACTTAGTTCCACACAGGATTTCTTCCTGCTAAACCAAGAGATCACACTTGATCCCATACTTAAGAAACATCCCGAAGTACTCTTCCTGTCGATGGCACTGACTGCCCAATCTGAATCAACATAACCTTCCAGGTTAATCTTCTGATTCGCATCGTACTTGAGCCCATAATCAATTGTACCCTTCAGGTACCTCAGAATATGCTTTGCAGCAGTCAAGTGAACACTTCTCGGATCTATCAGGTACTGGCTCAAGGTGTTCACAACAAAGCAGATATCTGGTCTCGTGTTCATCAGGTACATCAATGACCCAATCATCTGACGATACAATGTAGCATCAACCAACTCTGACGAAGCATCACTCAAATAGCTTCAGGTTTGATTCCATAGGTGTGGCCATCGCCTTGCAGTCCATCATCCCGAACCTCTTCAGGATCTCTACTGCATACTTCCCTTGTCCAAGGAAGATCCCATCTGTACTCTGCCACACCTCCATACCTAGAACAGTAGTGCATCGACACATAATAGGAGCATCACTAGTCTTCCACCTTCAACCTTGGATCAAAGGTTGGAATCCACTTTATTCTCAGTAAAGCCTAGAATCATCAGTAATCTTCCCATCCTGTCATACCATGTCGAACCTCAGGATATTCTGCAATCACTCCCTCTGAAGCGGAGCATCATACTCCCTCTATCTTCCGTACTCTATGCACTGAAACATTCTGTACTGGAGTGACAAGTAGTATCCATCTAGGATCACTGGATACTAAGATCCTCTATCTTGAAATTCTTCAAAAGTTCATCTTGCACCCATATGTGAGCTTGTCATCCTCTATCAACCTTGTAGCAAAGGTTAAGATATTCATCAAGCTCATCATGTATGCATTGTCCCATGGGTGTCTTCTGAACTCGTACAAAGCCTTCTTTCATTTGCACACATGATTATGCATGTCATGTGACTTCATTTCTATTAGCTGTAAATGTTTCTTTGTAGACTATGCCTTCTCTTCATGAGAAGCCTCATGCTACGAATCTTGCTTTGTATCCCACGATGTTTCCATCTACTGCATGATGGAACTATGAACTTCTCTTCAAGTCTTGATACTACGCCCAGACATCATTCTTCTTGAACTGATCTTTCCTTTCTTCTTGGTGGCTGGAAGGTTCTGCATCAATGACGTCACTGCACTCATCATATTATTCTTTTTCTTTGGACTGTCGTCACTTGTTCTTCGGAACGAGTCTTCATTCTTCTTTGCTTGTAGGAAATTATGTATGCGATCTTTCCTACAAGTCAAATGCAATTGTATGGTTAGAAATATTTCATAAGGAATATTTATACTGGCAAACTCTTATGCATAAATATATGATCATGCAACTACTTTAGCCAATACAACATTCATCCATATCTCATTGAAACTTTCTAGATGCCTTCCATCTCTACCAGGACAACATTGAGATGGTGCACTAATCCAATATGTCAGCAAAGAGGTTTCATTCTATATAAGTAGCAATGGAGAATTTGTATAGCCCCACGAGCTACTTACCCATCACATGCATATTAGTAGTATTCTGCCATTAATGCAAACATCCTATTATGCATAATACAATAACTGAATATAAACAAATGCATAATAAAATAATATAATGAAATGATAATTGAATACTTATCTTTGTTTATTTCAAGGGTAGACTCCTTCTTAAGCCTTCAACTTCATCGTCTTGTTCATTCATAAAAGCATCGTTTCTTATCCAAAAGCTAAGGTGGATAAGACATATCTCATTGAAACTTTCTAGATGCCTTCCATCTCTACCAGGACAACATTGAGATGGTGCACTAATCCAATATGTCAGCAAAGAGGTTTCATTCTAGATAAGTAGCAA
>LPNX010393910.1:697508-835287 GCA_001517045.1 Pseudotsuga menziesii
TCTTTAAGTCATATTCTGATTTTGTTCTTCCCTTCAAATAGCTTGAAATTCTGGAAGACCTTCAACATCTTTGCTTGCAAAAGGTAGTGCTCTGTAATGCCAAATCTCATTTGGCTCTACTGTGTCATGGATCAAGGCTTTTTCTGGATATCCCTTCAATTTGTACGAGCCTCCTTCTTGTTCTTCAATCACTACCACATCATCGATAGTCTTTCCTTTTGGCCATATGATGACTTGACCATCTATGAATGCAGCCCGCATTCCTTTTGCATCAATGCTGAAATGGAGAGAAGGTTCTTCTTCAATCCTAGCACAAACAATACTTCTTTCATTGTTAGAGACTTACCAGAGTCTAGCTTGTATGAATATTCCCCACTACCTGTTATTGGATATTGGTAGTCATTTCCTAGTCTCACCTTGTGAGGTGATTCATGTTCTGACAGTCTTACAAAGGATTCTTTGAATCCCTTCATATGTTTGTAAGCCCCACTATCTATAAGCCAATCATCACTTCCATGAGTAATGTTACCTGTGAGAGATGATATTAGAACATATTCATCCTCTCTTGAAGAATCTTTACTTTCATATTTGGATCTCTTTCTGGATGGTTCATCATCCTCTGCAGCATGAGCATGATGTCTTCTTTGGCCTCGTCTCCCTCTGAAACTGGAACCTCTATACTCATGTAGGTTTCCAATCCAGAGAAATAAAATACTTCTATGCTTGGAATTTTTCAACTTCACCAAGCTTATCATCAAGCAAAGGATTAGAACCTCAAATGGAAATAGCAAAGGATTAGATCTTACCGATTTGAGGTGTCCGTCCTTGTCCCGGAGTTCATTGATCTAGGGTTTGTCATAGAAAACCTAATTTTCAAAACATGGAATCTTTCATATATTATTGGACGAACATATATATCTCTTCAAATGGAGCTGTCCAATGTACTCCTTTTCTGAAAACAGTGGAGGGAAGCTCCCGGAACAGGAAGCCCTAATTTTCCAATTTCTTCTGCAGAAATTCCTGTTACTGTTTCTATGATATCTATGAAATTACTACTCCTATGTGTATGAAATTTTTCACTGAGGTAACCTCGAATGTCCCTGATCCAAAACCGTAGGTTTCATCAGAATTGGTTTCACCATTTTGGATTTATGATCCTTTTCCCAAGGTGACATGTTACAGGACTGTTCAGATCAGCGAAGTTGTACGGCATGCCACATGTCACTGGTTCATCTTCTGAGTCTGATATTTACACCACAGAAAGTACAGTCCGTGCCCTTTATGGAAAATCTTCAGAAATTCCATTTGGACCTCTGTAGCTCAATATATTGCAGATCTCCCCAGATGTCCTGTTCAGGGATGAATTCTGGAAGAGGATGGAACCCTAACTTGGAGAGATCATATCTCCTGGAGAACAGTGAATCTAAATCTGATTTTTGGATACAGGCTTCATCAATATTTTATATTCATCCCCTGAAATTTTACACTTCTGATACTTCACCAATCTCGGAATATAGCAACTGTACCAAAACTTAGCAGTTTTAGTATTTAGGGTTTCTCCTAGCTCAGGGTCAAACTAGGGTTTGACTTTCCTGGAGTTTTACCCAACCAAATTTTTTGATCCAAGTCTCTAAACTTTGGTTTTGATGAGGATAATAACCCTATTCTGGTCTCACTCAAAAATTCATCTTCTATAGAAAGCCCTAATTTCCGCATCGAAGACTGAAAATGCTCGGAATCAAATTCCGCTTCGACAGAAAGATGCGCCCTAAGGAGGAGAGTTGTTCCACCTTACTTTTGCTGAACATATGTGGAGGAAGATCCACAAACTAGGAATCCCTAGTTCCTATAGCTGTACAATGTCTTCTTCTCAGGTTAGCTCTGATACCATGTTAGTTTTTCATCACATTAAGCTAGCATTATGATCTTAGGATCTTTTCACTGAGAGAATAACAAGCACAGCAATAAAACATAAGCACATCACAAGAGACAAGAGACACAAAGAGTTTTCCTCGGGGAAAACATAAAGGATAAAACCCCGCAACTTCCTTAGAGATAAAATCAGCACCAAAAGAGTAAGAGATCACCCAACAGCAGTGGCCTTCTAGTCCCAGTATATTTCCTCCTCCACAAGTGCGCCTCACTTAAGAGAGTGAATGATGTGTGTCACAAGTGATAAATAGAGAGACTCTCACTCTCTATTTATATTCATCCGTTCACTTGAATTGCATTTTCACACGTAGGCTCAACCTAACAATTACTACTCGAGCCTACACCTTAATTAGTGTATAATAACTCAAGTGCCCTGAAACTGTGGGGACTTACCTAATGACTTGATACGACTTGATTACATTATTAATCCTCCCGATCAAAAAATCGGGGCATGACCACATGACTCAAATACATAATAGAAACATCCCGGAATAAACATCGGGTTACAATACATAAGATACATAGAAGAATACATTTCGAAGTTACATATACATCAACATTTTGTTATGAAAATGAAATGAAATACTGATGTTTTAGCTAAGCATATGAAATTTTAACATGGTATCAGAGCTAGCCTGAATAGGACAACTTTCACAAGGTGAAATAGCCCTCTCTCTCTCCCTGGAAGAAGTTAGGGTTTCAAGACAATTTTTGAGTTTTAGAAAACTACTTGCATAGAAAGTTGCACCCTCCCAGAGCACATCTTTTGAGCCTGGAATCAATTTTTTTGGATGTGTGAGTCTTCAGAAAAGTCAAACCCTAGTTTGACAGGTGCACCAAAATGATGTTGAACTAGAAAGCTACAAAAGTTGAATCTTGCAAGTCTGATTTGGAAGGTGAAGAGTTGAAATCTCCAAAATCCAAGCACACATGTCAACTCACCTCACTCAAGCGCATCTCCTGGTAAGGTCATTTTCTCATTCCGCAAAATTTCAATTTTTTGTGATTTTTCTGACAAGATGGCCCCAAGCACTAAGCTTGAGGACAAGCTAGAAGGCATAGAGAATTTTTGAGCATGTAAATATAGGATTGGTCTCATTCTCCAAGAGAATGATCTTGATAAGTATGTCAAAGAATAATTTGCAGAACCTGAAGGAGCTGAAGCTATTAAGAAGCACAGAAAGGATATGATTAGGGCACAAAGGATTATTTCTAACTCCATCAAGGATAACTTGATCCCTCAAGTGTCATCCAAGTATACTCCAAAAGAAATGTTTGATTCCTTATCCAGAATTTATGAGGGAAGGAACATTAATAGAAAGATGAATCTAACAGCTCAACTAAAGAGCACCAAGATGAGTCATGGAGAATCCATCCAAGATTACTTCACGAGGGTTTTTCAGATCAAAGAGAAACTAGAAGCTATTGGATATAAGCTTGATGAAGACAAAATGGTTATGACTGCTCTCAATGGTCTCACTAGACCCTGGGAGTCCTTCATTCAGATGTTGTGTGCCAGAAAAGAAAGCATGAAGTTTGATATGGTATGGGAAGACTGCATTCAAGAGGAGACTAGAGTGGCAAATAGAGAAGCCTTACTAAAAGAAGATGATCAAACCCTAGCCACTCACATGAAAATAAGAAGAGGCCAAACTAATTTCAAGAGAATAAATTTCAAGGAGTCTCAACCTCCCAGAAGAATTCAAAGGGTAAGAGAAAATCCTCCCATTAGAGACTATTCTGATTTTGAATGTTTTAATTGTAATAAGATAGGACACATTGCCCGAAATTGTCCTATGAGGAGACAAGAATATAGGAAGAGGATCAACAACAAAAAAATACATCGTGCTCATCTAGAAGAAGATGAAGATGAAGAATAAGAAGAAGAAGAAGGACCTCCAAGGAAACAAGCAAGAGAAGAAGATGCAGAAGAGTATGTGCTATTCTCTACACTCTCTAGATCTATAAATCCTAGAGAAGACACTTGGCTTATTGATAGTGGTGCTTCAAAGCACATGACGGGACAAAAGAAAAATCTATCCAAACTTGAAGAAAAGAGCTCTCCTCAGAAAGTATCCCTAGGAGATGACTATCAATATCCGATCAAAGGAGTTGGTGAAGCAAGTTACAAACTTGATTCAGGTAATCCCCTAAAGATGAAAGATGTATTATATGTACCTGGTATTTAGAATAATTTACTCTCTATCTCAGCTTTAGATAAGAAAGGATTCAGAGTTTCTTTCATAGATGGCCAAGTACTCATGTGGCCCAAAGGAAAGAATATTGAAGATGCAATCATTGTTGGTGAAGAAGAAGGAGGCTTGTATAAACTCAAGGGGCACTCAGAAACAACCCTTGTGCATGAGTCCACTGACCCTAGTGAACTATGGCATAGAAGGCTTGCCCACATTAATTACAAGGCTCTACCTCATGTGAAAAAAGTAGTGATGGGATTACCAGACATGAAGATCAAGAATGAAGGCATTTTCAAATGATGTGCGAAGGGAAAGAACATCAAGAATCCATTTCAAAAAAGTGAGACAAAGACAAAAGGTATGTTGGAATTGATTGCTTCAGATGTATGTGGTTGAATTTCTTTGACAGCCTTAAGTGGCTTTGAATATTATATCACATTTATTGATCACTTTTCAAGAAATACTTGGATATACTTCTTGAAATAAAAGAGAAGTGTTTGAAAAATTCAAGGAGTTCAAATCCTTGATAGATAATCTTTCAGATAAGAAAATAAAGACACTTCGATCAGACAATGGCGGAGAGTATACCTCAAAAGAGTTTGAATCTTTTTGCAAAGATGCCGGAATCAAGAGGGAACTAACTACTCCCTACAATCCTCAACAGAATGGGTTTGCGAAAAGAAACAATAGAACCATCATGGAGGCAGTGAAGACAATGGTATATGATCAATATCTTCCAATGCATCTATGGGCAGAGGCGACAAGAACTGCTATATATGTACATAATAGAATATCTCATAGTGCTCTTGGGTTCAAGACTCTAGAAGAGATGTTCAAGAAAAAGAAGCCTGAGGTCAGTCACCTCAAGATATTTGGTTGTCCAGTATATAATCATATACCAAAAGAGAAAAGAACCAAGTTGGACCCTTCCAGAAAGAAGAGGATATTTGTTGGATATTGTGAAGTATCCAAAGCATTCAGAATCTACATTCTTGGATTCCATCAGATGGAAATCAATCGAGATGTGACATTCAATGAAGAGGCAGCCCTCAATATATCTAGGAAGTGCCAACATGAAGAAGTGTATGAAGAAGAGACACCTCCCAGAAATAAAGAAACTACATGTCTCCCTAAAGATGAAGCTCCTGAAGAACATGACATAGCAGAACCACAAGAACCTCCCATGATGGAGATATCAAGAAAGAGAAAGCCTTCTTGGACAAGAGAAATTATATGAGAGGAAAAAATATATGGAGCTCCTGAAGGCTCCACAAGGGAAAGAAATAAACCTAAGACTTTTCCCAACTATGTAGCCTTGATGTGTAATCTTGTAGATCAAGAACCTACAAACTATGAATAAGCGGTACAGAAGAAAGAATGGGTAGAAGCAATGACTGAATGATACTAGTCAATAATGAATAATGATGTATGGGATATAGTTCCCAAACCAGAAGAAAAGAGTAGAGCTTCAAGATCGATGCCATAGGTGTGGTCATGGCCATATGGTCCATCATCCTGAACCTCTTCAGGATCTTTACTGCATACTTCCCTTGTCCACACCTCCATACCTAGAACGTATTACATCGACACATAACAAGAGAATCACTGGTCTTCCGCCTTCAACCTTGAAGCAAAGGTTGGAATCCACTTTACTCTCAGTAAAGCCTAGAGTCATCAGTAATCTATCCATCCCGTCGTACCATGTTGAACCTCAAGATATTCTATAGTCACTCCCTCTGAAGGGGAGAATCATACTCCCTCTATCTTCTGTACTCTATGTACTAAAACATTTTGTACTGGAGTGACAAGTAGCTTCCTATGCTACTAATATTCTATGTATACATATAGTGTATAGACTTTCATATTCAACCTTGTAGCAAAGGTTAAGATCTTCATCAAGCTCATCATGTATGTGTTATCCCATGGGTGTCTTCTAAACTCGTACAAGGCCTTTTTTTATTTGCACACATGATTCTGCTTGTCATGTGTCTCAACTCCCACTGGCTGCAAATGTCTCTTTGTAGTATATGCCTTGTATCCCACGATATTTCCATCTACTGCATGATGGAACTATGAACTTTCCTTCATGTATTGATACTGCATCCTAGACATCATTTTTTTTGAACTGGTCTTCCCCTTCTTCTTGGTTACTTCTTCATGGCTGGAAGGTTCTGCATCAATGATGTCACTGCATTCGTCATATTATTCTTCATTTTGAAATGTTGTCACTTGTTCTTTAGAACAAGTCTCATTCTTCTTTTCTTGTAGGTGATTATGTATGCGATCTTTCCTACAAGTCAAATTCATTTACATGGTAAGAGACATTTCATAAGGAATGTTCATACTAGAAAATTCTTATGCATAAATATATGATCATGCAACTACTTTAGCCAATACGACATTCATCCATATCTCATAGAAACTTTTCTAGATGCCTTCCATCTCTACCAGAACAACATTTAGATTGTGCACTAATCCAATATGTCAGCAAAGAGGTTTCATTCTAGATAAGTAGCAAGGGAGATTTGTATAGCACCATGAACTACTTACCCATTACATGCATATTAGTAGTATACTGTCATTAATGCAAACATCCTATCATGCATAATACATCAGTTGAATATAAAAAAATGCATAACAAAACAATATTATGAAATGACAATTGAATACTTATCTTTATTTGTTTCGTGGGTAGACTCCTTCTTGAGCCTTCAGCTTCATCGTCTTCTTCATTCATAATAGCATAGTTTCTTATCCAAATGCTAAAATGGATAAGAGGTTCTTCATATTCCTGGTCGCTTGAGGGATCTTCTTTGGATGGTGAGAGCTTCATCTTCAGTTGCTCCCATATTCTCTTCTCTTATTATGAGTTGAGCTTCTTCCTCTTGTGCCCAGAGTTTGTTGAAAGTAATCACTTCCTTCTGGCACACATTCCTCAAATGAATGAATCCCATGATCCTAGGAGACCATTCAAGGTGGATATCACCACTTCTACATTCTTCACTTCTTCTTTTACCACTTCAAGTTTTTCTTTGATTTGGGAGACCCTTGTAAAGTATGACTGTATGGTTTCTGCATTCTGGATCTTCACATTCTTCAACTGGTTTCTTAAGGTCATATTTCGATGTATGTTTTTTTTCTTCAAATATCTTGGTCAAGGAATCAAACATCTTTGTTTTCTTTAGGGAAGACACTTGTGGTTCAAGTTTATCCATGATTGAATCAATAATGATCTTCTTGGCCTTGAACAAGTTCTTCTAGTGTAAGGCTTTGAGCCTCATCTCCCTCTGGAACTGGAACCTCTCTACTCATGTGATACTCATGTAGGTGTCCAATTCATTTTCTTCGGAGAGATCAAATGCTTCCATGCTTGGAAGTTGTCAACTTCACCAATATTATCATCAATCTGATGTGATAGATCACTTTGAAATGAGAACCTCAAGTGGAAATATCAAAAGATTAGATTTAAAAGATTGGAGGTGTCCGTCTTGGTTCCGGAGCTGGCTGATATAGGGTTTGTCATAGAAACCCTAATTTTAAAAACTTGGAATCTTTCATATCTTATTGGATAGAAATATATATCTCTTCAATTTGAGTTGTCCAATGTACTCCTTTCTAAAAATAGTGGAGAGAAGCTCCTAGAACAGTAAGCCCTAGTTTTCCAATTTCTTCTGCAGAAATGGTTGTTACTGTTTCTATGGTATCTCTGAAATTACTAATCATCAAAGTCTAAAACGTCACACTAAGGTATCCTCGCATATCCCTGATCCAACACCACACGTTTCCACAGAATTGGTTTCACCAATTGGGACTTATGATCATTTTCCCAAGGTGACCTGTTACAGGATTTTTCATAATAGCGAAGTTGTATGGACTGCAATGTGTAACTGGGTCATAGTCTGAGTCTTCAATTCATACCATGGAAATTAAATTTCATGGCCTTTTTGGAACATCTTCATAAATCTCCTTTGGATCTGTGTATCAAAATATATAGCAATTCTCCCCAGGTGTCCTGTTTAGGGATGAATTCTGGAAGGGATGGAACCCTAACTTGGAGGGATCATATCTCCCAGAATATAGGAATCTGAGGCTGATGTTTGGATACAGTGTAAATCAATATTTTAGCTTCGGCCTCTACAATTTTTAGATGCTGGGACATCGTCAATATTGGGATATAGCAAATGTACCAAAACTTAGCAGTTTTAGTATTTAGGGTTTTTCTAGCTCGAGGTCAAACTAGGGTTTGACTTTCCTAGGGTTTCACCCAACCAAAAATATTGATCTAGGTATCTAAACTTCGATTTTTATGAGGAAATAAATCCTACTTTGAGCTCACTCAAAAATTCCTCTTCTGTAAAAAGCCCTAATTTCTGCACCAAAAACTGAAAATGCTTGGAATTGAATTATGCTTCGACAGAAAGATGTGCCCTTCAATGGAGAGTCATCCTAGCATACGTTTGCTGATGGATTGTGGAGAGAGACCCAAAAAGTAAGAATTCATAGCTTTTGCAACTGCATAATGTCTTCTTCTCAGGTTAGCTCTGATACCATGCTATATTTTTATCATTCAAGCTACCATTATGATCTTAGGATCTTTAACTAAGAGAATAACATGCACAACAATAAAACACAAGCACAACATCAGAGACAAGAGATAGAAATAATTTTCCTCAGGGAAACCATAAAGGAGAAAACCACACAACTTCCTCAGTGATAGAATCAACACCAAAGGTAAAACCCTAAAACATAAAGATGATCTCCTGACAGCAACAGTCTCTCTCTTGTCCAAGTAACTTATCCTTTCACTCATACGCCCCAATGAGTGAGTGTGTGTGTGTTATAAATAGAGACACTCACTCTCTATTTATATTCTTTCATTCACTTGAAACCCACTCCAACATGTCGGCCTCACTTAACAACTACTTACTAGTGCCGACATCTCTAGGAGTGTCTAATAACCCTAGTGCCCCACAACCTGTGCGGACTTTTCCTCCTCCGACCAATAAGGAGGTTTATCCTTAACACAATGGTGGGGACTATTGCCCCAACTTACAATGAATCACCTAGGGTCGACTTCACTAGGATAGTCTAATAACCCTAGGGCCCCATAACTGTTCGGACTTTAACCCTTGACCAATAGGAGGGTTACCCATAATGACTTGACATGACTTGTTTACATTATAGAAACTTCCTAAAATAAACATCGGGGTACAATAGATAAGAAATACAGGTGAATACATTCCAAATTTACAATTACATCAACAATAGTTTCCTGTCGATCATTGGATTTACTAAGAGTAAAGTTGATCCTAACCTTTACCTCAAGGTTGAAGAAGATGAACCTGTCATCCTACTACTATATCTGGATGACTTATTCTTGACAGGGAATGAGAAACAAATAATGGAAAGAAAGAAGAAACTAGCAGAATAATTTGAAATGAAATACCTTGGGTTAATGCACTATTTCCTAGGTCTAGAAGTATGGCAAAGTTCAGAAGGAATCTTTCTAAACCAGGGAAAATATGCAGTAGAGATATTGAAAAGATTCAATATGTTGGAATGCAAATCCTTGGCCACGCAAATGGATTCCAACCTGAAGTTGTTAACTGATGACTCATCAGATTTAGTAGATATGATTCATTAGAGACAAATCATTGGGTCATTGATGTACTTAACAAATACCAGACCAAAAATTTGTTTTGTTGCGAACACCTTGTTACGGAGAGAAATTCCTATGGCTTGGGGTACCACAACAGATAGCTTGACTCTAGAAATCAATCCTTTTCAATATGCAATCTAAATTAAATGTCTAACACTAAAGGATCAGACCTCGTACCTTATTCTGGATGGTTGAAGTAGATGCCCGTTGAGCTTTCCAACTTCATCTTGAAGTAGATAGATTACTTCCTCAACAACAAGTAAACAATACAAGCATTCTATATATCATGGTGTTAGATCTATTCTAGCATATATAATCAATAATGTATAAGCATTTGACATAATCCCATGGATAAAATATACATTCAAACACACATTATTGGACAGGAAAAGATATTTCTATTAATATAAATCAGAGATTACAAGATACAACCTCTGATGGCACGTCTGTGAATCGGAGAAACTGAATCCCCCACTTGGGCCTCCACCACTTCAATCCTCCATATCTCAATAGCAAGCTCACAAGCAAAAGGCAAGATTAGGAAGAACACAAAAGTGCTCCAAGGAACAAAGGGATGCAGACTCAAGCATAAGTTCTGTAAACAATGGACTATAGTTTCTTTTCTCTCAATTCTCTCTTATGCCTTCAATGTACCAAGGGGTTCCTTATATAGCTTTTCAAAGGGGTAATGAAAGGTCGAATCCGAGCGATATCAAGGCATAGGGAATGCCAGGAGTCAAATGAGTTAGATCCATGTAAATGAAAACTCCAAAACGATTTGGATTATGCACACATCCCGATGTACACAGTTTTAGTGGTCAAACCAGCGTATATACGCACTTATAGGATTAAAAGTCACGTGTATCATTTTTCATATGTTTTTAGGGATGATCAAGGAAACATCAAAGGACAAAAAATGGTCCATGGGGTCTAAGGAGTCTGCAGCGAGACAGGGGAAGGCCATACAAAGTGTGATTCACCTAGAGTGGTGAAATCCACTATAACAGATGCCCCCTAATGTGTGAGGTCGGAGGGGTCATACGATGGCTGAAATACATTATAAGTCCATCCCAGAAGTGGAGTGATGAAGGTTCCCAAATGAAAGACCAGCCACCCAATCAGCATAGTACAATAATACAACTCTGCATACAATTACAAATACATATAGCAGTCCCGGATACATAAGAGTACAATGGCCATGAATAGGCATGAAACATGATATCACATATGTGGCCATCGCCACGTACAATATACATAGCTCAGAATCTCCATGATGAAGATATAAAAAGGACCATGCTCTCCAAAATGGCTGAAGATATATACTAGATCAAGATCTCCATAGTGGCTGGAAATGTCTGACATATACTGGAATCAAGTCACGAGAGCTGAAATCTCATGAACACTGGCATGATCAAGGAGGTAGCATATAAGAGATGCCACCAATCTAGAAAATCTTCTACACAAACTGCTACGAGTACATGTCCTACTATGTGAATAGAGGCATCGAGGTCAAACATAGTAGTCCATCATCTGATTATCGGTCATTAATGTATACCATTAACATACGTGAGATCACCCACCGATAATGAAAATAGGAATCAAGGTACTAGAGTGCAAATTAACAAGTGTGAATAAATGTTTTGAGGTCGAACACTTGAGAGGATCCATCGATCAGGGGACATTCATGTATTCCCAAGAACTGTCGATGGCGAGAGAACCTGCCACTAATGACTGCAAATCTCAAGGCACTCAAAATCTAGATTCCAATCCTAGAATAAATGATCTAAAGTCGATGGGATGAAATCCGCTGGAAAGAGGGCATTAAGGAATCCCCCATCGTCCAACACGAGGTACTCAGCAAAGCTGTATAATGTGGAAGGACTCGATCCTAAGGTCCATGAACTAGTAACTGTACTGGGAATGGCCGACATACAAAGTCAAGATAACTGAGGAATGGCTGACTCAGGTTTCAAATTCCTTCGAACAAGAGCATAACAGCATATGGTGACTGAATGAAGGAAGCATAGACTTGATATACAAACTGGGACATCTCTATGATACAGGAGGCATCGACAGAGGCTCCATAGGGACTGGAAGCTTAACTAGTCGGTGGAGATAAACTCAGATAAACGATTACATCTCCTAAAGTCAAACTATAACCCAACCAATGGATGTGATATACAGTGCTCTGTTCGAAGGTGACACGAATCGACAGCTACCAAAGATAACATCTCTCCTTGTCTGGATTTTTGGTTTTTTTATTTTTTTGGACTTTTTCAGTTATTTAAAAAGATTGAAAAAAGAATAAAATAGCTTTATAGTTATAGACTAGGAGGAGATGAGTGTCATAAGGGAAAACAAACTAGTTCCAAGCAGTGGAACATACCTATGCTCAATGCAAGGATACATGTGTAGGATATCGACACTCGGGGGAAAATCCCCTCTTGGTAAAAAGGGGATCAAGCTGCGAAGGATATAAAAAATTGGCTCGGCATGGCTAGACATGAGACAAGCTTGGGCTATATGGCTGAAACGCAATGTCAGGGGAGCTGGCATAAAGCTCAATAAGGCAGGAAAAGCTCATTATAATGCATTGACAACTTGACATAAGGAAGTCCTGAGGGAAATAAGCCAGCATAAGATCAAGAGGAGTATGAGGCTCTTGTGAAATGTCATGGCAGTACTATACAATGGAATCCCACACCCTAAAGGAGAAAATGTCAGCATGGGCACCGAATGCAAATAAGGCACTATCTAGGGTACCCATGGAAGGTAAAGCTCTACCACTCATATCATACCACTTCTAAAGTAGCAAGAAGGTTTTGTGACATAATAGAGTGGGTTCGTACCTAAGGCCATGATGATATGGTCATAAGGTCATGCAAAATGCAAACGGTGGTGAAAACTAACCTATATTCCAGTTTAGACATGATACCTGAGATTGGCATGAACAGGTCAATCCAATGGCTAAAACGGCACTGAAAAAGGTCTTCTACATCACCAATTATGTCAAAAATGGTCCAAAATGGTTAGAAAATGTCGAAACTATATAAAAGGGGGTAAAATTTTTCAAATATTTGAAAATTTTCTATAAATAGTAAAAAATATAAATCATTTGAAACTTTTACCCATTTGAGCTCTAATTTTCAATAGCGAAGTCCAGGAGATCCAGCTGGCGGAATTCACTACCGTTTCTTCCAGGTATTTACTCATGCTCTCCTCTTGCATTTTGATATAATTTTTATGAATTTCCATGGTCTAATCAGGTTTCTAGGCCAACCCAATATGAGTGCTATGGCCCACATAGAAATTGAGGTTTTTTTCACGTATAGGGATAGATATATGCGGAAAATGGCCTCGAACCCATGTACATACGCGACTGTTTTGAAAACAGTCACATATGAGGCTGCGCATAGGGTTTTTCAATAAACTAATGGGCAAATTTCCAATTTTTTTTGCAGGAAGGTCCTAGAGTGGAGAGAGCGTGAACATGGTGAATTAGAGGAAGCAGTGAGGGCTGATTTAATGGCTCAACAAGCTTTACGTGCATGTGGACTCTACAAGTTTTGGTGTCTTGGTAGTTTGAGGGCCAAACCAAGACTGTTACAGATGCTGGTAGACTATTGGGATCTAGACTCAGAGTCCTTCCATATTGATGGGATGTCCCTCACCATAGAGGTGGAGGACATATACTTTATCACAGGTCTTTCTAGACGAGGGGAGGTGGTGAACCCTCATTCCCGTGGTGGGCCAGGGGGTGGCCTGACTATCGATGAGTACATTGCAGTGTACTGTTATCTAGACACCAAGAAGGTGGGGAGTCAGGTCCCTACCAATGCTATACAGGTGCTGGGCCTAAAGGCCATATTGTTAACACTAGGCAGGATAGCTGGCTTAGCATCACTCCACCAGGCCTCACGGCCTCTGATGTTCTATGCAGTGGCGTGCATGAGACCCACTATTTATGACTGGAGTACTACACTATTGAGCAACATGAAACACCAGCATAGTGAGTATAAGGAAGGTAGGGTGCGAAACTTCTGGTTCAGCAGTATTCTGAGCATGTTTTTCTTCAAGCATGTTCCAGGATTGAGCCCTAGAGTGGACGTTCCTCTCCACAAGGTTCGAGATCCGACCCAACGACGTTGGGTAGATGCTATGCGCAAACTAGGGGGTGGTAGGGTGGCCAATCCATATCTAGCTGAATTCTTTCCATGGTGGCGACGACAGATAGTTTCCATCGATGACTACCCCTATGTAGGGATAGATTTCTAGGGGGACTCGGACATGCCGCTACCACTAGGATTGGCATATGGTGATATAGGTAACCAGTCTCGACCCTCACTCTTTTTAAATTTTTTGAGTTATTTAATTTTTTTTTGTGTTTTCTTGATTATATGGAATCAAAAAGACATGTTTTTGCACCACAATACATAGTGACATCTACCATTTGTGTGCAGATGTGGGACCACAGCGGCCAGAGAGCTTCCCTCATCATAGACAGAGGGGAAGAGGAGATGACATCATGGGTGTGGATGCAGAGCGAATGCTCCAGAGCATTCATACCAACTTTGTGAGACTAACTCATAGAGTTCCCATCACGCAAGTCAAGGACTTGCCTGAGGCCATGCAGCGGCAGGTGGTGGGTGTACCACGCGCATGGGTGCGTTTATTTCGACGGCTAGCTAGAGCTGTAGTGACATTCCATGATCATAACCCTCCTCCTCCTCCATAGGATTAGACACTTGGGAGTGTATACATTTTTTATGACCGTGTATTATATGATGGTGGCTTAAAAGCCCCAATTTTGTATCATGACACTATGTATTACCACATTTTTTATGTATATATAAAATGTTTTATGGTGATCGATTTATGTATTTACGTGTGTAAAAATTGTGTTTGTGATTAATTTATTGTGAATGAAACAAATGCCAATCTAACACGTAGTTAGCATATGAGTTAGCAACTTGATTATTATTTCTTGGAATGTGTATATATGTTATATTGTCAAATTGTCATTCTAACAATATCACATGCAAGAACCTTCTCAATAACGTCGGATCTCTAACATGGTACAAACCATTGAGTTGTGACACTACTAACTCCGAATCAAGACGTACGTTAAGAGATAGAACGCCATGTAGAATGGCATCCTGTAGAAGCTCAATAATGGCGATGTATTCAGCAACATTGTTGGAAGATGGTCGTAGACATACAACTCCTGAAGACAGTACTTGACCTGTAGGAGTATAAATCACCCAAGAAGCAGAGGTTGAGTGTTGAGTGTGACGGCTTGCACCATCCGTGAATGCTATGCAGGTGGAATATTCCATTGACATCTACCAAAATAAACAGAAACTAATCACAAACCCGATCACGATAAGAAAAATACCTAACTATGTAAAGCTGTACAATAATACACAATAAGCAGCCTTGGCTGAAAATCATGCATATTATTTCTTAAGATAGAGCCCATTTCTAGGCTCCGCTAAGGAAATCCCTTCGTAATACACTAACTCATAGGCACCCTTCTCTAACACATGCTTGACCACGTAAGGACCATGCCACATAGGATTAAATTTCCCTGCCCCCAAGGGTTCTTTCGGTTGATCCCACAGAAGGACCAAGTATCCTTCACTAAATGCCCTTGGACAGATGTACTTATCATATTGGGCCTTTATGGAATGCTTATTAACCTCTAGAGCCACCAAGGCATCCCGATGCTGCTCATCAAGTTGCTCAAGGTGAACCAAATGCTCCTCCAAAGGTGAATTATCTGGTAAGAGTTCCACAACTAGCTTCAACGAAGGAATCTCGCATTCAACTGGCAATATCAACTCCACTCCATGTACAAGTTGATATGGAGAAAAACTAGTGGCATTCTTAACAGCGGTTCGATATGCCCACAAAGCAGGGTATAACATAATGTGCCAATTCATCTTGCTTTGTGCAATGGTTCATTGGAGAATGGATTTGAGTGATTTATTCACTGCCTCTACCTGTCCATTCGCTTGGGGGTAGTAAGAAGAGGAGTGCTCTTTCTTATACCCTAACTTCGATGCCAACTCTTCCATCATACGGTTCTAAAAGTGTGAGCCATGGTCAGTGACAAGCTCTTTCGGAATCCCAAACTGAGTAATAATTTGGTTGAATACAAAGTGAGCAGCTATCTCACCATCAGATTTTACTGTAGGCATAGCCTCAGTCCATTTCGTGAAGTAATCAACAACCACTATAATGTGATGGTGCCCCCTAGCCGAAGCTGGGTTGCAATCCATAAAATTGAGCCCCCACTTTGTGAATGGACCGGCGGTGATAATGGGATGTAACAGGGTAGGTTTCGAGTGCATATTACATGCAAATACCTGGCAAGGGTGGCACCTCTTGACCGCATCAATACAATCTTTAAAGATCGACGACCAGAAATAACCTGCTCTTAAAATATTTTGAGCTATAGAAAGCCCAAATAAATGACCACCACACGCCCCTCCGTGGCAATCATTCAGCACTACCTCAGCCTCCTCATGAGTTAAACAACATCATAAAATGGAATCTACCCCACAGCGGTACAAAGTATTGTCCACTATGAGGTAGTTCTTAGAGACGTGATGTAATAATCATCGTTCATCTCGCGAGAGGTGAGTAGGGGTCTTCAGTGTTTGTAAATATATTATGATATCCCCATACCATGGGTCTAACATTGAGATTAAGAAGATGTGTTCATCGACAAACGTATCTTCACAAACCAACTCCTTGGCCTGACTTGGGAAATCCGATATAAGCTCTGCAAAGATTAAAGACTTCTTTGATTTTTCCGAAACAAACTCGAGATCAAATTCTTGTAGGATGACAATCCATTTATTATATTTTCCCCCAATCATCCTTCGGGTGAATACGAATTGAAATGGATTGACATGGGCCACAACCAAGGTCTGGCGAAGGAGAATATAATGTCTCAACTGCTGAACCGCATGTACGGTAGCTAAAGCAAGCTTCTCGACATGAGAATAATGAATCTCTGTGTTAATAAGGTTCTGGCTCAGATAATATATGACATGCTCTTGGAGCTCCTCATCCTCTTGAACCAATACCATACCAATCATCTCTAAAGATGCGGCGACATATAATAAGAAATCACGGCTATAGTCCGGGGGACTAATCACCGGGGCCGATGCTAGGGCTTGCTTGAGTGCATCGAAGGACTCCTGGGCTCGCTCATCCCAATCAAAGGGAGTATCCTTCTTCAAGAGACGCATGAAGCCTCTAGTCAAATTGGCAAAGTTGACAACAAATCTTCATAAGACGTTTTCCATGCCTTGCAAACACTGAAGATGACAAAATATTTTTCGGGGGAGACAACTGAAGTATTGCCTCAACCTTCAAAGGGTTGACTCTTATACCCTCTTTCGAAATGATGAATCCTAACAAATGACCTAACTTCATGCAAAATATGCACTTATGAGGATTTAATCTAACCGAATAGTGTCGGCATCTTTCGAATACCAATATCAAGTGATAGGGATGACACATTCTCAAACGAGAATGAGCAGCAAGGTCATCCAAAAATACTTCAATAATTGACTTGTGATGGTGGAAGATCAAGGTCATTGCCCGCTGAAATGTAGCTCTGACATTTTTAAGGCCGAAAGGAATTTTCTGATATGCAAACATTCCCCAAGGACAAATAAATGCAGTCTTATGTTGGTCCTCAGGTTTAATCTGTATTTGATTATACCCAGAAAATCCATCCATGAAGGAGAACACCTCGCTACCTGCACACTCATCCAAAATATGATCAATAAATGGTGTCGGGAATTTATCCTTAGGACAGGCACGATTCAAATCGTGGAAATTAGTACATATGCGGATCGCTCCCTGCTTCTTATCCACCAGAATGGGGTTTGAAACCCACTCCATCAAGGGAACGAGATAGATGAAACTGGCTTTCAACAACTTCTCTATCTCTACCTTAATGTCGGGTGCTTTCCTAGGATTCACCGTGCGTAAACGCTGTCGAACAGGATTAGCATTGGAGTAAGTCTTAATATCATGTTCAACAATTCGAGGGTCAATACCTGAAATCTCATCGTAAGACCAAGCAAAAATATTGTGGAATTCCTTAAATAGCTCGATATATTATAGAATCTCAGCATGGGAACATTCCGCCCCAATATAGACATTCTCTATGGTGCCAGGATTGCGAGAGATGTTGATAGGAATCGTTGAAGATATGTTCACCATGTTTCCATCAGCCATCGGACCAGAAGAGCTTAACGGAACCACAGGACTACCAACTCTCTGACTAAGAACCGCCCTAAAATCCTCATGCTCCAAATGGTCAAGCTCTGGAAGAAAATACGATCTATGATGGAGTTCCTCCCATGGTGGCTTGACTCCCGAGATAGCCTCAATAATCGCTTCATCTGAAGGGAAAATCATATCAAGGTAGTCATGTGCGTGAGATGACTATACTGCCCATGCCGATAGCACATAAGGGTCCTCCTCCTCTATCCGTGAAGAGGAAGGACTAGGCCCTGCAGCAAACTCCAGATTAGCTTGATAATAAATCATGGCTACAGGCAACGACATGTCTATCATGATGGGCTCAATCGAAGTACTCGGTGCAAGAAGAACCCATGGATCTTCCATATGACTCATGCAAAAAGACACCGATCTCATAGATGTCGAAAGCTCATCGAAACTAGATCCTATCATGAGGATCGATGCAGGACAACTAAAGATTCCCATGAGGGATGGGTACATGCCTACACCCACACTCCCAGTTGTCGGCTGAGAATGTTCAATGATTGGGATTGAAGCTCCCGAAGATGTGGTAACAGAAGGATTCTTGAATTCCATTTGATCAATCGTTACAATCTTCCCGTTATGTGGAAAGCATACAACACAGAACAAGGAAGAAGCAACGACTTGCATGCTGTACATCCAGTTCCTACCCAGTAAGAGATTGTAGTCAAGGGGCGCATCAACCACCTCGACCTCTATCGCAAAAGTCATCCCTCCCAAATGGACTTTAAGGGAAGGAAGGATACCGTGTGGCCTAAAAGATCTCCCATCCAATGCAGTTAACATGGTCGCTGATTTAGACAACTCAGGAGAACCTAGACCCTTCCAACAGGACAAAGACATCACAGAAGCAGCAGCGCCCTCGTCAATTACAGTACACTTGATGATCATATTAAGACATTATACATGAACCAAAAGAGACACATAGTAGGGAAAGCGAGGCTAAAGTCCTGTGGTTTCAAATTTGATCATCGAGGAAGAAACATCACCGTTCACACCAAGGGCAGAAATAAACGCCTTCCTTTGTGAAGGACAACTCTGAAGCACTTCCAATGTAGACATCGCACAAGGAGTATGGCCCAAATCCTTGACAACTGAATAATTATGGGTGGCTCGGGCATTTGGATTATTCCCTAAATGCTTAAGAACTCCCTTAGGAATGCGAGGTGCAGTCTTAGGTTTATCCATAGGTTTCTCAATACGCAAAGGGGACCCTGGTGGATCAGGTTCTTTTCCTGGGCTGGGCTGTGACGAACCATAATCTTTCACATGCATCACAACTTTCGCAGCGCAGACCATATTAATGCACCCACGACCACTAGTCTCCAGCGGATCATCATCATCATCAGACTGGTCATGGGACTTCGATTTCATATTTTGATTATGCGCTAAAGGGTTATTTAGCACAGTTGGGCCCTGTGCTAAGAATCTCGAATCTTCATCAATACGAGGGCACAAGTAAGTGAGGTGATCATCCTTACACAACTTGCAAGGGAACTTAACCTTACGTTTAGCTTGCTTGTCCCCCCCAGCATTTTGACCGTTATTGTAATTATTGTTAGCATTCTCATTCTTATTCCCACCCTTACGATTATTTTTACCCTTTTTTCTATTCTGTCTAGGCTACTGGTTACCCTTCTGGTCCGACAATTGCACATAAAGTACATTCACCATTTGGGCGGGTTGAGATGAAGTCGTAGCTTGTCCCAAAGTAGATTGGTTGATTGGCAATTGAATAACTTGTTTTGCAACCGAATCCGCAGGTTCCGCACTTGCACAACCCACAATGCCATCGGCATGTGGTCCAGGTTTGACTTTGGGTTCAAAACTGGAATGAGGAGCATTGGGAATAATCTCATACAACAAAATGGACTGAGCATAGATCAAGTCCAGTTCCTGTGCCCTAAAAATCGCTTGTTCCTCATTCTGCACTTCAGATGTGGAAACATCCTTCACTATATACGACAATAACGACTTAAGGAACCACTAAAGGAGGAATTCCGGTGGTATAAAAGCTTTAATCAACCTCTTCCTTCAATGCCACTCTTGAATATGATAAAAAATATGTGTGTCTTTGTCTTGCCGAAATGTCGACAAGAGTTCAGTACCAACGTCATAACGCACTAGTAGCTGGAAGTGATTAAGAAAATTCATCGCAAGGTCGTCAAACAAAGCGAAAGCACACCTAGGTAACTCTATATACCATTTCACAATGGGCTTGTGAGGGTGCGTTGAAATAGTTTCAAACGGACTGAGTCCTGGTGTAAGGAATTCAAAGAGCACCATAGGTGAAACATAGTAATGTGTTCGCTTGGATCCTCTCCCAGTTTTCCCTCGAACTTAGGTATGTTCGAAGGAAGTTTGGTAGGGACAACCGGCCAAGCTGGGTCATGAGCCACAGGATCGTTCATTGGTCTCGATAAGTCAGGAATATTAAGCGTCGTGAGGAAAGGGAGCCTAGTATGATGAGGTCGATGGACTGCTCCCTAATTCATATAGGGTTGAATACCACCATGGCCTTGGCCATGTTGATGTATATGTAACTTCGGAATGTATTCTTCTATTTATCTTATGTATTGTAACCCGATGTTTATTCCGGGATGTTTCTATTATGTATTTGAGTCATGTGATCATGCCCTGATGTTCCGATTGGGAGGATTAATAATGTAATCAAGTCATATCAAGTCATTAGGTAAGTCCCCACAGGTTCGGGGCACTTGAGTTATTATACACTAATTAAAGTGTAGGCTCGATTAAGTACTTGTTAGTTGGGCCGACATGATTTATTGCACTTCAAGTCAACAGAAGAATATAAATAGAGAGTGAGAGACTCTCTATTTATCACTTATGAAATACATCACTTGCTCTCCCATGTGTGGCACACTACTGGAGAAGGAAATTTTGGGACGAGATAGAAGACAGAAGACTACTGCTATTTTGGGAGATCTCTTACTGTTTTGGTGTTGATTCTATCTTAGAGGAAGTTGTGGGGTTTTATCCTTTATGGTTTCCCTGAGGAAAACTCTTTGTGTCTCTTGTCTCTTGTGATGTGCTTGTGTTTTATTGCTGTGCTTGTTATTCTCTCAGTGAAAAGATCCTAAGATCATAATGCTAGCTTAAATGTGATGAAAAACTAACATGGTATTAGAGCTAACCTGAGAAGAAGACATTGTGCAGATATAGGAACTAGGGCTTCCGATTTTTTGGATCTTCCTCCACATATTTTCAGCAAAAGTATGCTAAGATGACTCCCCATTGAAGGGTGCATCTTTCTGTCGATGCGGAATTCAATCTCAAGCATTTTCAGTTTCAATGTGGAAATTAGGGCTTTCTACATAAGAGGAATTTTTGAGTGAGACCAGCATAGGGTTATTCTCCTAATCAAAACCGAAGTTTAGAGACCTTGATCAAGAAATTTGGTTGGGTGAAACTCCAGGAAAGTCAAACCCTAGTTTGACCCTGAGCTAGGAGAAACCCTAAATACTAAAACTGCTAAGTTTTGGTACAGTCGCTATATTCCAAGATTGGTGAAGTCCCATATACTGAAAATTGTAGAGGACGAATATAAAATCCTGATGAATACTTTGTCCAAAAATCAGACTCATATTCGCTTTACTCCAAGAGATATGATCTCTCCAAGTTAGGGTTCCAGCCTCTTCCAGAATTCATCCCTAAACAGGACATCTGGGGAGATCTGCAATATCTTGAGATACATAGGTCCAAATGGAATTCCTGAAGCTGTTATAGAAAGGGAAGGGAATTTCATTTCGGTGGTCTGAATATCAGACTCAGAAGATGAACCAGTGACACGTGGCATGCCATACAACTTCGCTGTTCTGAACAGTCCTGTAACAGGTCACCTTGGGAAAAGGATCATAAATCCAAAATGGTGAAACCAATTCTTCTGAAACCTGTGGTGGTGGATCAGGGACATGCGAGGTTACCTCAGTGAAAAATTTCATACACATAGGATCAGTAATGTCTGAGATATCACAGAAACAGTAACAGGCATTTCTGCAGAAGAAATCAGTAAATTAGGACTTCCTGTTTCGGGAGCTTCCCTCCACTATTTTCAAAAAAGGAGTACATTGGACAGCTCCATTTGAAGAGATATATCTTTTTATCCAATCAGATCTGAAATATTCCAAGTTTTGAAAATTAGGGTTTCTGTGACAAACCCTAGATCAGCGAACTCCGGGACAAGGACGGACACCTCAAATCGGTAAGATCTAATCCTTTGCTATTTCCATTTGAGGTTCTCATTTCAATATGATATATCACAATAGCTTGATGATAATCTTGGTGAAGTTGACAAATTCCAAGCATAGAAGTATTTGATCTCTCTGAAGAAATTGGATTGGACACCTACATGAGTATAGAGGTTCCAGTTTCAGAGGGAGACGAGGCCAAATAACACATCATGCTCATGATGTAGAGGATGATGAACCATCTAGAAAGAGATCCAGATATGAAAGTGAAGATTATTCAAGCGAGGATGAATATGTTCTGATATCATCTCTCATAGGTAACATTACTCATGGAAGTGATTATTGGCTTATAGTCAGTGGGGCTTCCAAACATATGACGGGATTCAAGGAATCCTTTGTAAGACTGTCAAAACATGAATCACCTCACAAGGTGAAACTAGGAGATGACTACTAATATCCAATAACAGGTAGTGGGGAATATTCATACAAGCTAGACTCTGGTAAGTCTCTAACAATGAAATAAGTATTGTTTGTGCTAGGATTGAAGAAGAACCTTCTCTCCATTTCAGCATTGATGCAAAAGGAATGCGGGCTGCATTCATAGATGGTCAAGTCATCATATGGCCAAAAGGAAAGACTATCAATGATGTGGTAGTGATTGAATAACAAGAAGGAGGCTTGTACAAATTGAAGGGATATCCAGAACAAGCCTTGATCCATGACACAGTAGAGCCAAATGAGCTTTGGCATTACAGATCACTACCTTTTGCAAGCAAAGTTGTTGAAGGTCTTCCAAAATTTCAAGCTATTTGAAGGGAAGAACAAAATCAGAATATGACTTAAAGAAACCAGTTGAAGAATGTGAAGATCCAGAATGTAGAGACCATGCAGTCATAAGAGTCTCTCAAATCAAAGAACAACTTGAAGTGGTAAAAGAAAAAGTGAAGAATGCAAAAGTGGTGATGGCCACCTTAAATGGCCTCCCAGGATCGTGGAATTCATTCATGTGAGGAATGTGTGCTAGAAGGAAGTGATTACTTTCAATAGACTCTAGAAAGAGAACTCACAAGAAGAAGAAGCTCAAGAAGAGAAGGTGGGAGCAACTGAAGATCAATATCTTTCCATCCAAAGAATATCCCTCAAGCAATGAGGAATATGAAGAACTCAACTCCTGAAGAACTTCTTATCCACCTTAGCTTTTGGATAAGAAACGATGCTATTATGAATGAAGAAGATAAGTATTCAATTGTCATTTCATTATATTATTTTGTTATGCATTTCTTTATATTCAGTTATTGTATTATGCATGATAGGATGTTTGCATTAATGACAGAATACTACTAATATGCATGTGATGGGTAAGTAGCGCATGGGGCTATACAAATTCTCCATTGCTACTTATCTAGAATGAAACCTCTTTGTTGACATATTGGATTAGTGCACAATCTCAATGTTGTCCTGATAGAGATGGAAGTCATCTAGAAAGTTTCAATGAGATATGGATGAATGTTGTATTGGCTAAAGTAGTTGCATGATCATATATTTATGCATAAGTGTTTGCTAGTATAAATATTCCTTATGAAATGTTTCTAACCATACAATTGCATTTGACTTGTAGGAAATATTGCATACATAATCGCCTACAAGCAAAGAAGAATGAAGACTTGTTCTGAAGAACAAGTGACGACAATTCAAAGACAAAGAATAATATGACGAGTGCAGTGGCATCATTGATGCAGAACCTTCCAGCCACCAAGAAGAAAGGGAAGATCAGTTAAAGAAGAATGATGTCTGGGCGTAGTATCGAGACCTGAAGAGAAGTTCATAGTTCCATCATGCAGTAGATGGAAACATTGTGGGATACAAATAAAGATTCGTAGCATGAGGCTTCTCATGAAGAGAAGGCATAGTCTACAAAGAAACATTTACAGCTAATAGAAGTGAAGTCACATGACATGCATAATCATGTGTGCAAATGAAAGAAGGCCTTGTATGAGTTCAGAAGACACCCATGGGATAACACATACATGATGAGCTTGATGAATATCTTAACCTTTGCTACAAGGTTGATAGAGGATGACAAGCTCACAGATGGGTGCAAGATGAAATTTTGAAGAAGTTCAAGATAGAGGATCCTAGTATCCAGTGATCCTAGATGGATACTACTTGTCACTCTAGTACAGAATGTTTCAGTGCATAGAGTATGGAAGACAGGGGGAGTATGATGCTCCGCTTCAGAGGGGGTGATTTTAGAAGATTCTGAGGTTCGACATGGTATGACAGGATGGGAAGATTACTGATGATTCTAGGCTTTACTGAGAGTAAAGCGGATTCCAACCTTTGATTCAAGGTTGAAGGTGGAAGACCAGTGATGCTCCTGTTATGTGTCGATGCACTACTGTTCTAGGTATGGAGGTGTGGCAGAGTACAGATGGGATCTTCCTTGGACAAGGGAAGTATGCAGTAGAGATCTTGAAGAGATTCAGGATGATGGACTGCATGACCACACCTATGGCATTGAACCTGAAGCTATTGAGTGATGCTTCGTCGGAGTCGGTTGATGCTACGATGTTTCGTCATATGATTGGGTCATTGATGTACATGAAAAACATGAGACCAGACATTTGCTTTGCTGTGAACACCTTGAGCTTGTACTTGACAGATCCAAGAAGTGTCCACTTGATAGCTGCAAAGCATATTCTGAGGTACCTGAAGGGTACAATTGATTATGGGCTCAAGTACGATGCGAATTAGAAGATTAACCTGGAAGGTTATGTTGATTCAGATTGGGCAGGCAGTGCCATCAACATGAAGAGTACTTCAGGATGTTGCTTCAGTATGGGATCAGGTGTGATCTCTTGGTTTAGCAGGAAGCAATCCTGTGTGGCACTGAGTACAGCTGAAGCAGAGTATGTCGCAGCTTGTTCAGCTAGTTGTGAGGCAGTATGGCTGCGGAAGCTACTGTCTGATATATTTGATCTCCAATTGGATGCTACTTGTATACATTGTGACAACCAGAGTTGCGTGAAGTTGTCAAAGAATCCAGTGTTTCATGATAGGTCAAAGCATATCAAGATCAAGTATCACTATATCAGGGATATGGTGCAGAGAGGAGCAGTGAAGCTCCTATATGTTGCGACGGAGGAACAGATAGATGATGTATTGATGAATCCATTGGCTAGGCTAAAGTTCGTGTACTTCAGAGAGAGACTTGGTGTTCTCCAGATTGAGGCTTCCTCCCAGAGAAAGTGATGAGACCCATAGCCATTCTGACATGGTGAGAGGATTGGTTCCTTCCATGGTCAGATGTAAGGGCTGAGCCATTCTGTCATGGTGAGAGGATTGGTTCCTTCCATGTCAGATATGAGTGCTGAGATCCATAGCCATTCTGATGAGTAGGTCAGATATAAGGGCTGAGCCATTCTGTCATGGTGGTAGAGTTGCTCCCTTCCATGTCAGATATGAGTGCTGGCCATTCTGTCGAGTAGGACAGATGTAAGGGAAATTGCCATTCTAGGAATGGAGGCACCTGGTCAGTTACCAGGAAGACTCAGTGTAAAAGCTGAGTAGCCATTCTGATGTGATAGAGGGATGTGTTTCCACTTGATCAGATGTAAGGGCTGAACCATTCTGTTCATGGCTAAAGGATTAAGTTCCTTCCATGTCAGATGTGAGTGTTGGCCATTCTGACGAGCAGGTCGGATGTAAGGGCAACTGCCATTCTCTAGGAGAATGGAGGTGCCTGGTCAGTTACCAGGTAGCTCAGTCGAGGAGGACTGGGGTCCATTTTGATATGATTGTTGGGATGTGTTCCCCTCATGATCAGATATGAGTGCATGCCCTTCCATAATTGTGAGAAGGATGTGTTCCCGCCTAGATGGATGTAAGTGCTGAGCCTTGTCACAGAGGATAGTAGGTGTGTCCTATCATGATGGTGACTATAAGTGCTGTGCCATTTCACAGATGATAGTAGGTGTGTCCTATAATGCTGGTGACTGTAAGTGCAGTGCCATTTCACAGATGGTAGCAGGTGTGTCCTACCATGCTGGTGATTGTAAGTGCAGAGCCTTTTCACAGATGGTAGTAGGTGTGTCC
The DNA here is from genome assembly GCA_001517045.1 of Pseudotsuga menziesii. Classification (NCBI taxonomy): domain Eukaryota; kingdom Viridiplantae; phylum Streptophyta; class Pinopsida; order Pinales; family Pinaceae; genus Pseudotsuga; species Pseudotsuga menziesii. The sequence continues at coordinate 723,905 of LPNX010393910.1, forward strand.
TACCATGCTGGTGATTATAAGTGCTGAGCCTTTCCACAGATGGTAGTAGGTGTGTCCTACCATGCTGGTGGATGTGAGCGTTGTGCCTTTCCACAGATGATAGTAGGTGTGTCCTATCATGCTGGTGGTTGTAAGTACTGAGCCATTTCATAGATGATAGTAGGTGTGTCCTATCATGCTGGTGAATGTGAGTGCTAGGCCTTTCTGATGGGATTGTAGTTTACTACATGATCAGATGTGAGTGTTGGGCATTCCTTTCTGATGATCAGGTCAGATGTAAGTGTTGGGCGAAGACCTACATGAGGGTAGGCCTACAACTAGCATGAAAAAGGGCTAGCTCTGTAGAACTTCCTATGACGAGAAGAATCATGAGATAGCACCAGTGTTGATCCAGATCGAGTGATGATCTAGATCCAGTAATGATGATCCAGCAGTGATGATCCAGATCGAGTGATGATCCAGATCCAGTCCAATGATGTTGATCCAGATCGAGAGATGATCCAGATCCAGTGATGTTGATCCAGATTGAGAGATGATCCAGATCCAGTGATGATGTTTTACATTGATCCAGATTGAGAGATGATCTAGATCCAATGATGTAGATCCAGATCGAGAGATGATCCAGATCCAGTGATGATGTTTTATGTTGATCCAGATCGAGAGATGATCCAGATCCAGTGATGTTCATCTAGATCGAGAGATGATCCAGATCCAGTGATGATGTTATATGATGATCCAGATCCAGTGAATATGACTTGAAGACAAAGATGACTTGAAGACGAAGATGACTTGAATACGAGATGATCCAGCTGATACAGAGAAGAAGACTAGTGTTGAAAATTTTGTCGAAAGAACACCTTCCTAGTTAAGAGGGAGTGTTGATGTATATGTAAATTCGGAATGTATTCTTCTATGTATCTTATGTATCTTATGTATAGGGTTGAATACCACCATGGCCTTGGCCATAGTGTCCTCCTCCCGTATAACCCATATAGGGCGGTGTGGAAGCACCATAGTGAGGTGGACCTTGACTAGTAGGAGCTACAAAGCTGTAATTAGGAGAGTAAGCAGGTTGTTGATACCCACCTCCATAAGGTGAATAACCCTATCTGTACTACATCCCATAATAGGGTCCATAGTTCATCGCATGCGATGCCCCATGAGACACTCCGTAGGTAGGAAGATATGCTCCGGAAGTAGGGATATATGCCGCGGAAGTAGTAATATGACCTCTAGAAGCATGAACATAGCCTCCTGAAGCAACGGGTGGTATGTAAACTTGAGACACAATTGGTCTAGTAACCATAGTATGGACCTGACTTGTAGCCATGTGCCAACTCGAAGGACCACGTGAATAAGGTGGAGGGTGGACATTTGAAGAAATAGGGATAGAGGACGAAGGGATTTGAGTAATCAAGTATGTACCACTGCCTATCGTCACTCGTCTTGGGTCTGGTATCCTAATCAGATCACTAACTATAGACCTAGAAGGGATATATGATGTAACTTCCACCACTGGGACGGAAGGTGCAATGTGACTAGTGCTCCCAAACCTCTCTGCATGGTAAGGAATGAGAGTGCCCCTAGGCATAGTTTTAGGCTCAAAGTCGGATTTGACATGAAATGCCAAATCATGTGTAGGGAAACCAGACATAGCATAACTATCGTAGCTAGTGCTGGCAGGTTCAAAATGAGTCTTGGTGTCCTCTGACATTCCATACCGGTAAAGCATCAATGGGGAATCAACCCTAGAGTGAGTAGGTCTGTCATGCATGACTCCTATCTCAAAAATCACAGGACCTAACTTAGCTAAGTCGGGTGAAGGATCATAAGTAGGAGTAAATTCCCCATCTTCTACACGAATGGGAGGAGGTGGTTCAGGAATATCATCTAAACGGTCTCCCATGGTTTGTGAATCAATGTGTGACATAGTATACCTAGACTATCTAGGTCCCTCTCCCAAATGAGGAGGAGAAGTAGAAGGCAGAAGTCCTGCTAAATGATGAGAACGACGAGGAATCACACTCGAATCCACAATGACTCAAAAAATAGCAAAGACTCTCTATTTACGTAAACCCTAGGCCAACTATCATGCACAGATCAATCACTAATAAAATATAAAGCCAAATGCAAGCAAACAAGGGCTGGATAAGTGAGATCCCGAATGAAGCAGGTATGTCTCGCCTAGGAGAGGCTTGAGACTCCCGTACACAACAAGCGGAGGTACATAACCAATTATTATGGGCCTTAGCTTCAATGCGTAAAGAGACTATGCTGTCTGACCTCAACCTGGCCAGGACACCCATAGAATAAACCCTACAAAGTACCCCCTCAATATCCTAGGTAAGGATACTAAGGTCACCTCAATATAATCAATGCTCAGGTGGACAGTCGCAGGCGGGATTGACCGTATTGGTAGGGTAGAAAATCTTGAAACTCTCGAAAGAGCCCCCAGATACGAATACAATCCTGGAAATATATCCAGTGCTACTCAGTTATGACTAGGGGTCATCCCGATCAATAACCGCTCACACTGCCTCGTGCTTAACTGCCTTTTGAGAGGAGGATCTTGAGAAACACTGGTTATATCAAGGATTTCACACACTCACCTGGACAGACACATACATGTTGTCATTTAGTGATCTTGGAGAATTGACTTACAATGAACTATTCCAAGATCCTAAAACCTAAGCTTGTTGGTGCACCCTAGAAAATAAAAGAGTGTAATTCATTTTAATTTAGCATTGATTTTAGTTGGCTTTATTACTCAAAAATGGGATATGGTCGTGCAACTAATGGTGTTATGATGCAACAAGAAGTAAAAACACCTAACAATCAATGCAAATGCATTGTGTCCATGAAAATAGGGTATGCTACTACGTGAAATGCACAATTTTTCTTCAAATGATGAATGCAAATTTTCCTATATGAAGTTCTAACTAGTACTCCAAAGCAAATCTAGTGCAAGTACAATGCAAAGTGCAAAATGCAATGCATGATGATAAGCAAATGTTTTTGTATTTTTTGAAAATAAAAGAGATGCAAAAATCAAAAGAATGATTCTATGACCCCTAGACTCTGCAAGCACACCCAAACAGCACTCAAGCAAAGCACTAAGGTAAAATAACTCTAATGCACTAATCTCAAACAAAAAATCGAAAATGCCATGACAAGAACCTTCTTAAAAAAGAAAAATTTAGCCTAAAAAAAACGTTTCTAGTCAGAAACAGAGGTCTAAACAGACTTAGGTAGGGCCAAAGGAGACTCAACAAATATCAAAATTCACCCAGCAACCAATTATCTTCCACAAAAAGGCAAAATCAATGGCATACGCGACTGTTTACAGTAAATCCATGTGTATACATGGAAATCGAAGATAAACCCATGTGTATACGCGACTGTAAATCAAAAACTCGCATACAGGAAGAAAGGTGCATAAAATCAAGGCAAACAGACAGGATAAGACAAACTTCACACAAATCAAACTCTACCAGGAATACATGCCCCCATACCCGACACAGAAACAAGAGAGAAAGAGAAATTCAAATTCATTAAATGCCGAGAAAACAACCCCCAAAGGAGAACTACTAGGAACTCCCCAGCGGAGTCGCCAATTCTGTGACGGAGATAAATTCCTATGGCTTGGGGTACCACAATAGACAGCTTGACTCTAGAAATCAATCATTTCCAATATGCAATAGAAATTAAATTTCTAACACTAAAGGATCAGACCTCGTACCTTATTCCAGACGGTTGAAGTAGATCCCCGTCAAGCTTTCCAACTTCAATTTGAATTGATAGATTACTTCCTCAACAACAAGTAAACAATAAAAGCATTCTATATATCATGGTGGTAGATATATTCTAGCATATATAATCAATAATGTATAAGCATTTGACATAATCCCATGGATAAAATATACATTCAAACACACATTATTGGATAGGAAAATATATTTCTATTAATATAAATCAAATATTACAAGATACAACCTCTTATAGCACAACCACGAACAGGAGAAACTGAATCCCGCACTTGGGCCTCCACGACTTCAATCCTCCATTTCTCGATAGCAAGCTCACAAGAAAAAGGCAAGCTTGGGAAGAACACAAAAGTGCTCCAAGGGACAAAGGGATGCAGACTCAAGCATAAGTTCTGGAAACAATGGACTATAGTTTCTTTTCTCTCAATTCTCTCTTATGCCTTCAATGTACCAAGGGGTTCCTTATATAGCTTTTCAAAGGGGTAATGAAAGGTCGAATCCGAGTGATCTCAAGGCATAGGGAAGGCCAGGAGTCAAATGAGTTAGATCCATGTCAAGGAAAACTCCAAAAGCATTTGGATTATGCACACATCCCGATGTACACATTTTTAGAGGTCAAACCCGCGTATATACGTGCTTATAGGTTTAAAATTTGCATGTATCATTTTTCATATGTTTTTAGGGATGATCAAGGAAACATCAAAGGGAAAAAAATGGTCCATGGGGTCTAAGGAGTCTGCAATGGGACAAGGGAATGCCATACAAAGTGTGATTCACCTGGAGTGGTGAAATCCGCTATAACACACCTTAATTCAATATCTAGTTCAACCTAGATGGGTTCACTTGGTAGCTACAAAACATGTGATGAGATATTTGAAAGGGACTATAGGCTTTGGTCTATACTATGATAATAGCCATGAGTATAGGTTGTATGGTTATACAGATGCAAATTGGGCTGGAAGTATCTCAGACAAAAAAAGCACATCAAGTGGATGTTATAGTCTAGGATCTAATATGATTTCATGGTTTAGCATAAAGCAATCCAGTGTTTCTCTAAGCACAGTCGAAGCAGAATATATAGTAGCTTGCTCTGCTAGTTGTGAAGCCATATGGCTTCAAAAGTTGATGTCAGGATTATTCAACCTAGAGTTGGACACTACCATGATTCTATTGACAACCAAAGTTGTATAAAGATGACAGAGAACCCTGTGTTCCATGATAGATCAAAGCACATATAAATCAGGTATTTCTACATTCAAGATATGATGTAGAAAGGAGCCATAAAGCTTATGTATGTGAGTACTGATGAACAAGTTGTTGATGTGTTGACAAAGCCTTTGTCCCAAGTTCGAACACTTTCGAGACAATATTGGTGTGGTTCAGAAAGACCTTCCCTGAAAGGGGGAGTAGTGATGTTACAGTGGGATTGTATCATCCCTGGGCACTTTCCCTAAAGTGATCCAGGGACCTCGATCCTTGAGAATGAAGAAGGATTGTATCATCCTTGAACCTCGATTTAGAATGGATCGGGTGACTTCAGTACTCGAGAACGTGGTAGGATTAATCATCCTCATACTTGATCTCGTAATTCCAAAAGGAAGGATCAACTTGATCCCGTAATTCTGAAAGTAAGTTTCATCTTGATCCTGTAATTCTGAAAGGAAGGATCATCTTAAATGTTGATGTAAGAGGACTTGATCCCACAATTTTGAAAGGAAGGATCATCTTGATCCCATAATTCCAAAAGGAAGGATCATCTTAAATGTTGATGTAAGAGGACTTGATCCCGTAATTCCGGAAGGAAGGATCATCTTGATCCCATAATTTTGAAAGGAAGGATCGTCTTGATCTCATAATTCTTAAAGGAAGGATCATCTTAAATGTTGATGTAAGTGGACTTGATCCCATAATTCTGAAAGGAAGGATCATCCAGGATGTTGGTAGCTCCGCAAAGACTTGATCCCGTAATTTCAGAAGGAAGGATCATCTAAGTATTACAAATGTGTTGTCCATGATCCCGTAATTCCAAAAGGAAGGATCATGTTGGTTGTTGTTGGTGATGATGATGTTTCTGATCTAAATATCAGAGTGTGATAATGATGATGTTTTAATGATGATGATGTTTCTGATCGAAAGATCAGAGTGTGATAATGATGATGTTTCTGATTGAAAGATCAGGGTGTGATGATGATGATGTTTCTGATCGAAAGATCTGAGTGTGATGATGATGATGTTTCTAATCGAAAGGTCAAAGTGCTGAAGATGCTTCTTATCGAAAGGTCAAAGTGCTAAAGATGTTGTTGCTGATCGAAAGGTCAAAGTGCTGAAGATGTTGATGCTGATCAAAAGGTAAAAGGGTTGTTGTCGTTGAAGATTGAATATGAATACTGTATGATGTTGAAAAGCTTCCAATGATTTATAGATGTGTTACCCTGATTATGTTGATGATGTCCTCTCTCTCTCTCCTACTATTGTTGTTGTTGATGTTGTTATAGAATACCCTTCTCGATAAGGGGGGGGTGTTGAAATATTGTAACTTCAAAGAATATTCTATATGTATCTTTTGTGGTCCCCAATGATCCTACCAGGAGAACCACTTGTATTACTTTGTACCCTGATGTTTCTAATCGAAAGAATTAATAAGATTCATGAGGTAGTCCCCTCTAATTGTAAAGGTGGGTTATTAGCACCCATGTGTGGTTACTTGAGCCTACATGTGTAACTCGAGCCTACATGTCAGATTTAATTATTGAAGTTAACAAATGAATATAAATAGAGGTGTGGCGCTCCTCATTTGGAACACACACTCTCACTTGTGTAGCACATTAATGGAGAAGAGAGAAGTAGCTGGAGAAGGAGGAGGATCATTCTTTGATCTCCCTTTTGGTTTTACCTCTTATCTTTTGGGGCATCTATATTGAGGAAGCTTTTGTTGGGTTTTTCCCTTTAAGGTTTTCCCAGGATAAATCTGTGTTGTTCTTCTGATACTGTTTCTTTTAGTGATCCTATTTATATGATTTTGTTGTCAAAACGAAATCAAATACTGATGTTTTAGCTAAGCATATGAAATTTTAACATTTTCTGGTGAGAAGGGGTATTCAGCTGAGGAACATTTGGGATGGTTTGTGGATTGGATTAACCTAGAATAAGTGGACCAAAAAGACATTAAGGTCAGACTGTTTTCCCAAATCATTGCAGGAGAGGTAAGGAGATGGTTCACCAGCCTTACAAATATCTTTTTATCGGATAAATATACTCAAGTGGACTCAAGCCATATCTCCCTAGTCCAAGTGGATCTAGAAAAAATCAGGTACATAATACAATGTACTTTCCTAGATCAAATAGAAATGCAAGTTAGCATATAGATCACTTACTTGACATATGAAAATCCTCTTCTCTCTTTGTTGATCCAAGCTTGAGAGTCTTCATATCTTCAGCTGCAAAACCTTGTAAAGCAAGTGGAAACAAGCAAATAGTACATGTGTATCTAAACATGAATCGATCTAAGCTAATAGTTAAGGAAGAAAGATCTAAACATTATCAGCACAATAACATTTATGGAAATATATTTGTGTTAATGTAATCACAGAGATACATAGAATTACATAAGAAAGAACATTACAACCTAGCCTTAACACTACAATATTCCATCCAACAATCCAAGACAAAGCCTCCAAAGCAAGCCAGTAAGAATCCCAATGGATGATAGGGATCACCTAGAAATTCCACCAACATAATACTACCATAGTCCTTCATGTCTTCACAATGGAGAGAGGGTTTAATTTATAAGGCTAAATGGATAGAGTAGGTTGAGGATTAGGAGGAGGGTTATAAGGGATCTTCCCCATAGTTTAGCAACCAAATGCCACCTCACCTAGGTTATAGGGATAATCCTCCACCTCATCCACCTTCGAGAACAGTCTCAAAGCTTCATTTTTTCCCTCAAAACACCGCCGACGCACCTTCCATGAAGGGAAAGAGCACCGTCAATGCACCTAGCAGTAGGAGACACGATGTCAGCACTGACGCACCTAGAACGAAGGGAAAAAATGCTATTGGTGCACCTAGCATGAAGGGAAATAGAATCATCCTATCTAGAGAGGGTAAAAAGGGTAGGAACAAAATCAAATCAACCCAGTTTAGTAGAGGGAAATTTAGGGATTAGGTATAGGGTTAGCACATGGTTCAACATGACAAGATTTCAGTGTAACAGAATGCCCCCCAAAGCATGAAGTTAGAGGAATGAGATAGGTGAATGCTTTGTAAAGTGAATAAATCGAAGCCAATTATGTTGGTTGGAAGCTTCTATGGTACAACTGACTCCGGTCTCATATAACTCATAACATGGTTGTCGACCAATACAATGCAGATCCATTTTAGTAGAGACCGACTGAACACAATCATGGCTACTAGACGCAAGCATAGATCCATGATAAGATGATAACACATCCATGACCGATACAATTTGGATCCATGTAATATGATTCAAATTAATTCCATCGCATCCTGGGTAGGAACAAACTCAAATCAACCCAATTTAGTAGAGAGAAATTTAGGGATTAGGCATAGGGTTAACACATGGCTCAACATGACGATATTTCGGTGTAATAGAATGCCCCCCAAAACATGAAGTTAGAAGAATGTGATAGGTGAATTCTTTTTAAAGTGAAGAAATTGAATCCAATGATGTCGGTTGGAATATTTTGCAGTATAATTGACTCAAATCTCATATAACTCATAACATGGTTGTCGACCAATACAATGCAGATCCATGGTAGTAGAGACCGACTGAACACAATCATGGCTACTAGACACAAGCATATATCCATGATGAGATGATAACACATCCATGATTAATACAATGTGGATCCATGTAATATGAATAAAAAAAATTCCATTGCAACCTGGGTGAAGGTATCTAACAACCTAGGGTATTCAAGCTGAACCCGTAATGATACAAATCTAACCATGTGATTACAATGTCTTAATGTTGAACATGGTAGAAACCACTTGATTACTAGTCATTAATGTAAATTGTTAACAAGTGCGAGGGAAATCACTAGTGATGTCAATGATTCCCAAGGTATCTTAGTACATATCATGAATGTGAATAAAGGACTTGGATTCAAACACTCGATGGGATCTTTCAATCAAGAGCCAATGATGTAAACTCCTCTTGCAAGCGAGGTAACCTACCATTGAGGCATGCAAGTCCAAGGTAATTGTATTGGTTTCTAATTCTAATTCATGGATTAGGAGCTGAATTCGATAGGAATAGACTCATTGAAGGAGGGGGGCATGATGAATCCCCCATCATCGACATGGAACACGATCAAAGATGTTTTTGGAGTAAACCGGACAGCAAAGTGATGTATGAAATTGACTTAGAGGTTACCAACATGATAGAAGGTAAATTAACTGCATATAGATGACCAAAACTTATCGTAAACATGGGCATGGCATGACTTGGTAGTATTTAGACAAGAATGATACCAATCCCCCAATGCAACTAATGGCGGGAGTATTCTTGGACAACTCAAACGATGTAAGAAGACTCATGGAATTAGCAAACTCAAAGAAAAATGAAATACCCAAGTACTGAAATGCATATGCAAATGAATGTCATGTTCAAGAGTAACTATGTACTGCCATAACAAAATACAAACTATTTCCTTAATTTCCCCAGCACGAAGAATGAGTTCCTCTTTTCGTTGTAATGAGTTCAAAGAGGGTAACAAAAACTCATTATAGCTAATCAACCAACGAGTCCATTCTCATATGTTTTATGAACCTAAGAAAGGAGGGGTTCATTCCTAGAAAAAGGGTCCTTCATCGTTTAATTTTTTGGGTCTGATGAAAGCAAACTCATTTGTCGTTTCATGTTTAGAGAGCCTAAAATGACTAAGAAGACTCCAAGGTGGAATTTTACGTAAATTTAGTCCCCAAGGCCCAAAAACGTATAAAATGATGCCTATGATAACTCTTCCAGTCATGATTGGTTGGAGTATACCTTTTTCGTAATTAGTTCCCCTAGGTTTGAAAAACAGTTAAACTATCACCAGGAAGATGACTCTTCAGGTCCTTTTATGAGTGTGAAGAAGACAAGTTCACTCGACAATATTTTCACATTTTAAGAGTCTAAAAAGAGCTTAAAGAGGACTCTATTAAGGGGCTTTTGTTTTAGAATCCAATTTTAACGAGTCTGAAAAGCAGTAAAAGTACACTTGATACCTCTTCACCTAGTTTTTAACGAGCACGCCGAAGGTATAAAAGGTACTCCGAACCTTTTTGATGTTTGAACTAGAGCATGCAAAAGCGATAAAGTAAGCTCAAACTAGTTTTCATGTTTTAACTAGAGCACAAAAACTAAAAAGTAAGCTCAAACCAATTTTCATGTTTTAACCAAAGCACAAAAAATGAAAATTAAGCTCAACATCGTCTTATTGTTTTTAACGAGCTCAAAGATTAGTTGAAAGAATGCTCAGGGTATATGCTTCATTTTTTAATGAGCTTGTAATTGTTAGAAAAATAGGACCGCAGAGCAATAACAATTATACAGTTAAATCAATAAACAATATGCAAAAACACATTAAACATTACAGAGAGACACAGATATAACATGGTTCACCCAAACGATGGGCTACGTCCACAAACAAATTTTCCAGTCCTTTTATTTCAGTCCAGAAAGATGAAGGTATACGCTCTGCAGCAAAACCACTGCACTTCCTCTTCATGTTCTCACAGTCTCTCTTCCAGCACAATACAATGCCCACATCCAGTACCATACAGTACTCACATCCAGTACCATACATTACTCACATCCAGTACAATACAGTACACAGTACGATTACAATGGATCATCCTCAAGCCTTATAAAGGCTTAATCACATGCAATACCATGGGACAATACCATGGGCTACAAAAAACCATGTGCCCAAACCATGTGCTAGACCTAACCACCTTTGAATAAATCCCGAGTCAAGGTTAACACATGCAATACCATGGGACAATACCATGGGCTACAACAAACCATGTGCCCAAACCATGTGCTAGACCTAACCACCTTTGACTCGATCTCAAGTCAAGGTTAACCGTAACAATCCCCCCTTTAAACTTGACTTGGAGTAATCACCAACTCCCCTCAAGTATTTACTGAGGAATCTTACATACACCCCCCTATCACCTAGGTCTATCTCCTGAATTTACCGGTGAGTTACCAGGGGTATGAATTCCTTACCAGGTCTTACAGCCATATGCCCATTTACATGCAAACCACTCCATTACATTTTTATGTGCCTTCATGGTGACTAATCACAGCAACTCTACCACTGCTACACTTGCTAGACCTTGGACTTGGTAAATTTTTTCTTTTCACCTTCATGATTTAAGGCCAATAGAAACCGAGCAGGAACTTAGTTTCTCTCTGCTTACTCCCTTTGTCAACATGTCTACAGGATTCTGGCTAGTGTGAATCTTTTCCAGTTTTAACAGTTCTTCATCTAGAACAGATCTTATGAAGTGGTACTTGAGTTCTATATGTTTAGTCCTTGAATGAAATACTGAGTTCTTTGCAAGATGAATGGCACTCTGGCTATCACTGTATAGCCTACTATTCTCCTATTTATTACCCAATTATTCCATGAACCTTTGCAACCAAATCATCTCCTTACTAGCCTCTGTAGTAGCAACATACTCTGCTTCCATTGTTGAAAGTGAAACAACCTGTTGCAGTTTTGAAATCCAACTTGCTGTTGTTCCACCTACAGTGAACACATACCATATGGTGCTCCTCCTACTGTCTTTATCACCAGCCACATCTGCATCAACATATCCCTGTAGAACAGTGTCTGATCCTCCAAAACATAATGCATGAGAAGTGGTACCTCTCAAATACCTGAGAATCCACTGTACTGATTTCCAATGCTCTTTACCTGGATTATTCATATACCTGCTCACAACTCCCACTGTGTGTGCAATATCTGATCTTGTGCACACCATGGCATACATCAAGCTCCCAACTGCTGATGAATAGGGAATCTTGGACATGTAATCTATCTCTTCCTGTGTCTCTGGACACATATTCTTGCTTAGTTTGAAATGGCTTGCCAAAGGTGTGCTGACTGGTTTTGCATTCTGCATTCTAAACCTCTGCAACACCTTTTCTATGTACTCACCTTGAGACAATGTCAATTTGCGATTTTTCCTGTCTCTTGTTATTCTCATACCAAGGATTTGCTTTGCAGCACCCAAATCCTTCATCGCAAATGTTTTAGCTAGTTTTCTTTTGAGCACATTTATATCCTTCATGTTAGACCCTGCAACAAGCATGTAATCCACATACAATAACAAGATAATATATCTTCCGTTATCTAGCCTCTTGAAATAAACACAGTGGTTAGAATGACATCTATCATAACCTTGTTCTGTCATAAACTTATCAAATTTTAAATACCACTGCCTTGGAGCTTGCTTTAGGCCATACAAGCTCTTCTTCAACCTGTAAACCAAATTATCCTTCCCTTTGACCTCATACCCTTGTGGCTACTGCATATAAATCTCTTCCGCCAAATCCCCATGGAGAAAGGCCATTTTTACATCTAATTGTTCAAGATGCAAATCTTCTACCACCACTAGACTTAAAATAGTTCTAATTGAAGTCATTTTAACAACAGGAGAAAATATTTCATCAAAGTCTATACCTTTCTTTTGTGCAAACCCATTTACAACAAGTCTATCCTTGTACCGCTTCTTTCCTCCATTTTCTTCCTTCAACCTGTAAACCCATTTATTCTGCAATACCCTTTTTCCTGCAGGAAACTTAACTAGATCCCAAGTCTGGTTTCTTACCAATGAGTCCATCTCCTCATCTATGCCTTACTCCCACTTCTTTCTAGTTTCTACCTGCATTGCTTCTTCAAAAAATTCTGGCTCACCAGAATCAGTCATCAATAAATAATACAGTGAAGGAGAGAATCATTTAGGGGGTCTACTTAACCTAGTAGACCTTCTTACAATTGCAGGATTTTCAGGTACATGCTGCTGCTCTTGATTTTCTGGTGCCTTTGGAACTTCATTTTCTTTGATTTCATCAAGCACTGTGTACTCTGTGTTTTCCTTTTCTTCTTTCTTTCCCTGCAACTGATCTTTGTACATGACCTTTTCATTGAATACTACATCTCTACTCCTAATGATTTTGCAATTTTTAAGATCCCATAAGCGAAAACCAAAATCATCAACCCCATATCCAATAAAGGTACATTTCTTGGATTTAGCCTCAAGATTTGTTCTATCATCTTTATCAATATGGACAAATGCTTCACAACCAAAAGTTCTCAAAAATGAGTATTTTACCTGTTTACTTGTCCATGCCTCCTCTGGAATTCCACCATCCAAAGCGCTTGCAGGCCCTATGTTTATTAAATAAACAACAATGTTTACAGCATCAGCCCAAAACTGTAAGGGAAACCCTACATGCAATCTCATACACCTTGTACGCTCCATGATCATTTTGTTCATCCTTTCTGACATGCCATTTTCTTGGGGTGTTCCAGGGACTATCTTCTCTCTACGAATCCCATTGTGTGAATAGTAACTGTCAAACTCCATGCTGCGGTACTCGCCTCCATTATCAGATCTAAGACATTTCAACCTTTTTCCTATCTCATTCTCAGCCAAATCTTTCCACTTCTTAAAAGTATCAAACACATCAGATTTCTATCTAATGCAATAAACCCAAGTTTTTCTAGTTGTGTCATCAATAAAAGTAACATAATAACGAGAGCCACCAAGAGATTGTACCTGAGCTGGTCCCCATACATCTATATGGACAAGCTCTAACTTTTCACTCTTATTTTGTTTCCCAACCCTGATAAATCTAACTCTCTTCTGTTTTCCATAAACACAGTTCTCACAAAATTCCAAACTTACTTGCTTCAGATCTGGAAGTAGTTTCCTTGAGTGGAGAATATGCATCCCCTTCTCACTCATGTGGCCAAGCTTATGATGCCACAACACTGCACCTGTTTCTGTGGAAGCTACAGAAATAGAATAATCAGTGTTATGAGGACATAAATATAATGTACCTATCCTATCTCCTTTTGTAATTACCATTGATCCTTTAGTAACCTTCCACCATGTTTCTCCAAACGTAGACAAACAACCGCCATCTCCCAACTACCCTGTTGAGATCAGATTTCTTTTCATAGCAGGAATGTTCCTTACATCCTTTAGCAACCAATCATTACCATTATTTAGTTTGATCCATACCTTACCCTTTCCAACAATTTTACATGGTTCATCATCCCCCAATAACACATGCCCAAAATCACCTTGAACATAATCATAAAAGAATTTCCTATGGGGTGTAGCATGACATGAAGCCCCTGAATCTACTACCCAATAATCACTAGTATTATCTAATGCAAGAATCAAAGCATCTTGTAACACATCACCTGCTACATTAGCTTCCTGGGTAGTCTCTTGCTGCCTCTCCCCTTTCTTCTTTGGTGCTATGCAGTCTTTCTTTAGATGTCCTTTCTTACCGCAATTCCAGCATTCTATTTTTTCGAATCTGGACTTGGATCTTCCCTTTTTAGACTTGAAGTGATTTCCTAGGCTCCTTCCTCTCTCTTTTTGTCTCCTTCTGCTCTCCATGGTCAACACATTACCTGATATCTCACCTGTGCTTTTCCTTCGCATTTCCTCGCTAAGAATAACACTAACAACATCATCAAACTTAAGAGTGCTTGAACTAGGGACATAGTTACTTACAGCCATGACCAAGCTATTCCAGCTTTCTGGCAATGAGCACAATATTAGAAGAGCCCTAACCTCATCATCAAAGTTCACTTTTACAGAACTTAACTGACTGGTAAGTGTATTAAACTTATTTAAATGGTCAACAAAAGATCCACTTTCTGACATCTTCATATTAAATAAACGCTTCATTAAAAATACCTTGTTAGAAGCCGAGGGTTTTTCGTAGAGCTTACTCAATGCGCTCATCACACCCTCTGTTGTTATTTCGTTCGAAATATTGAAGGCCACCGACGAATCCAGGCATAGCCATATTGTTCCTAGTGCCTTTCTATCAAGAACCTTCCATTCTTCATCCTTCATAGCCGCTGGCTATTTTGCTTTTCCACCCAACGGCAGGTACAGATCTTTCTAGTACAGATAGTCCTTCATTTGCATCTTCCATAACTGATAGTTTTGGCTGTTAAATTTATCGACCCTAAACTTTCCTTCTTCCACCATTGCTCCCACTCGAACCAGGAACCTTTTGTTCCTGCGAGTTTACAAACCAAATAGACCTTTTGGCTTTGATACCAATTGTTAGAAAAACAAGACCGCAGAGCAATAACAATTATACAGTTAAATCAATAAACAAGATGCAAAAACACATTAAACATTATAGAGAGACACAGATATAACGTGGTTCACCCAAACGATGGCCTATGCCCATAAACAAATTTTCCAGTCCTTTTATTTCAGTCCAAAAAAATGAAGGGATACACCCTGCAGCAAAACCGTTGCACTTCCTCTTCACACTCTCACAGTCTCTCTTCCAGCACAATACAATGCCCACATCCAGTACCATACAATACTCACATCCAGTACCATACAGTACTCACATCCAGTACAATATAGTACACAGTACGATTACAATGGAGCCTCCTCAAGCCTTATAAAGGCTTAATCACATGCAATACCATGGGACAATACCATGGGCTACAACAAACCATGTGCCCAAACCATGTGCCCAAACCATGTTCTAGACCTAACCACCTTTGACTCAATCCCTAGTGAAGGTTAACACATGCAATACCATGGGCTACAACAAACCATGTGCTAGACCTAACCACCTTTGACTCAATCTCAAGTCAAGGTTAACCCTAACAGTAATAGAGAATGAACTATGCTCAAAGGGTCATTTCATGGTTTAACGAGCTCAAAACTAAAACAAAGTATGCTGAAAATGTCTCCCATTAACGGGTGATTTCCAAACATGATGTCCAGTGGTTGGTACTTTCCCCCGATAACTATCAAGTAGCTAAATCCAACATAAAGAGGCAGGGTTCATACCCCTCAAGATTTGTTTTGTCTACTTTACAAAGCAGATGAAATGACGGTTCAAATATTGAATCTTGACACAATGGAAGAATCTGTTTCATTTTTTAACGAGCTTGACATGAAAAATGAAATGTGCTCAAGGTCGGTTTTATTTTTTAGCGAGTATGATGTCCAGAGGCTGGAGCCATATCTCCCATTTTACCTATTATGGGAAGAAGCTAATTGGAAGGGGAAGGAACCACAAGAACATGCGGGACATCCAGGGAAGTATGATGACTAGGAGTCATATGCCGATCGGGTTTAATAAAGAAAAGTTGATCAATAGTCACAATATTCCCATCATGGGGACAATACATCACTTGAAAGAGTGTGGATACTACAACTTTCATGGAATCAACATAATCATGCCGAAGGAGAATATTTAAATATAAGGGACCTTGGACTGCCAAAATATTGATACAGACAGTTTTTCCTTCCAAAGTAATGGGTAAATGAGGAAGGATCCCTAAAGGCGCGGTAGGTATTTGATTAAAATCTAGTATCTGATTGGTAGATGGAATAAGCGGAGGACAAACTATGGCTTTCCAAGCAGTAAAGGATAGAATACCAATAGAAGCCCCTTTGCCAACAATAGTGTGGAGTATACTCTTAGCGGTAATTCGCATAGCTATCTGGAAAGGAAGGTTTGAATGAAGATGATTTTTTTTAGGTTACTCCAGTTAAAGGAAATAGGCTCACTACTTGGAGAGGGTTCTGTTGAAAGAGACAAAATTTCCTCTTGCATAGAACAACCAGAACTAACTACAAAAAATTAAGCTGGAAGGTTTTCGCTCTCAATTAGAAGAGAGGGACAAGATTAAGACTGCATCAAAGAGAATACTTGAATATTAACACTCTCTGACAAAAGAGTGGGATCAGGTGGAGATGACATCAACTCGACCACTTCTAATTCACTCTCCAAGGGGAGAGTATGATTGATCGATTTCTGAACTGGATCGACCTCTTTGACTTCACTCTTCAATGGAAGATTGGGATCAACCAAGGATGGACTTGGATCAACCACTTGATCAACCAATGGGATTTCAAGGGACAACTTACGATAACCATTTGCAAGTCATTGTCAAGGAATAGTAATATCTTCCAACAACTTAGAAGATTCATCCATACGAGGAAAAAGGTAAGTAGGATGCATATCCTTACATAGCAAGCAAGGATACTTGACTTTTCCTTTAGGACTCTTAACCATAGAGTCACTGGTTGATGGGGCATCATCAGCATGATGAACAGATACTGATGACACAGGATGTTTATACCACACTTCTGACACATGGGAAGGACCGATACATTCCTTGAGAAGGTGATCACTCTTTCAAAGCTTACAAGGGAAGTTAGGTTTATGCAGGCCAAAAACAGGTACATGAATACTCCTCGCATGATGATCAATGGCTGGCGGGATCCCAACATGATGATCAGAGGTTGTAGTTGTGACCTTCAACTTATTTTTCTTCTTCTTATCCTTCCTTTTCTTCTTCTTCTTACCCACCCGTTTACTAACATTGAATTTTTCAACAGGTGAAGAGGAAGAAAGGGAAGTCAATTCAACATTCGATGAAGAAGGATAAGGATTAACATGAGGTAAAGGAATATGATCTGACACAAAGGATGCATTTGGTATGACAGGATTGGAGAATAACCACACAGGTAATCCTATAGTCAATCTAGGAAGGTTCAAAGTGGCCATGAAAGGAGTACCAAAAGCTCCACAAGGGGGAGAAACAAAATACATACCCTGAAAAGGGTTCTCTTGACTGGTGGTCCCAGGAAATTCTCCCATATATGAACTCTCTAAGAATATCTGAAGTACCACACAATTCAAACACTACTCAAGTCTAAAAGAAACAAGCAAACTATGTGACTATGAGTGGATCAAAAGTCAGGACTCTCACAGGATTATCAAGGCTTTACAACTCGCTATATACCACAGGGTTCAACAATGAAACACAACAAGGAGATTTTGGACCGTACCCTTTCATGAACACTCGACTACCTGGATGGCACCTATGTAGTAATCTCCCTGATTGTTGTTCTTAGTGTATTGCAATGCCAATACGGACAAAATTTTAACTCAGTTGGTCATAGGAATCCTAAGATGGTATCCCAATACACACTAGGGAGGGAGCTCAAATCCATAGTGGTGTTGTCTAATGCACAATTGTTTGAAAGGGACCCTCCAATATACAATAAAGTACATGAAGTACCTTTCAATATAACTCAATGGTACATGAAAGGTTGTTCGATATACTGATGGTACGTGGAGGAACCACTCAGTCCTCGGAATGCAGTACAGGCATAAAACGATAGCTGCTACACTTAACCACGCCGAAACACGTCACTAACTTACACACAGTTACTAAATTATTTTCTTTCTCTTTTGATTGAGTTTTCTCTTCAAACAAACATGAATCTGAACAATAAATAAAAGAATAATTCTTTCCTAGAGTGCAACAAATTCTAACTTTCTGCAATAATAGTCCAAAAAGTGCAAATCAAATCAAGGATACAACAAACCTTAACAATGCACAAAACAAAGTAAAGAAGCACTTTGATTTTCAAATGCATATATCAAATTGAAACTTGATAATAATACTCTTTCATATATACAAACAGAAAATGAGAACATGTATACAACACTCCATTTATTCATAAATCAAAAGGAAGATAACAAGCACCGAAACAACTCCAAACATTCAAGAATTGCTCCAAATCAACCAAAATGAAAATAAAACTCAATGACTGAGGGGAGGAAGGGTTTGGAGATCATATTTGACTATCAAAACATATCTGAAGAGGTCTCAAAATGTGATTAGGAATGGAAAGGAAGAGCTAATAGGTGGAGGATTGAAATTTCCTACCACAACCAAGTCATTCCCTTGACCAGTAAAGCATCCAAAACTCAAGAAAATCAACTCCAAACAGAGATAATGCTGGGTCTAGGGGGTGTATGACTATCATATGTAGCCTAAACACCACAATACACCAAACCAAAACCCAAAAAGGAAGGAAATCAAGATAAAATCTAAGTTTCAAAGGGCAACACACTTTCCTATACTACACCAGAGCGCCTAAGAGGGGTAGGCACGCTTTATCCACTACACAAGAGCACCTAAGAGGGGAAGGCGCACCTACAATACTGTATAAGAGCATCAGCATTACACTATCTCTTAATGAAAAGAGTTCCTATAGAGACAACACTTATGACACTAAAAGTTAATATTATCGATGCTCTGTCTACACAACCCAGGTGTGTCGGTGGAGAAATAGACAGGGTAAAAGCCATATTTCCTATGGGAGAAGGGAATAAGGTCTTATAGTGATCCAAATAGCATCAATAGGATGAAAGACACACTTCAATGACAAAATATGAAGGAGGGAGGGTATCCAGAGGCTAGCAAAAGGATTTATAAAGAGATATGAAATCAAAACAAAAGAAATCAGATATATGCAATCCCTAGTATGGTCGCCAAATTTGTTATCGGATAAATATACTCAAGAGGACTTAAGCCTGATATACCTAGTCTAAGTGGATCTAGAACAAATCATGTACAGATTACAATCTACTTTCCTATATCAAATAGAAATGCAAGTTAACAGATAGATCACTTACCTCAAATATGTAAATCCTCTTCTCTCTTTGCTGATCCAAGATCTAGAATCTTCATATCTTCAGCTGCAAAACCCTGTAAAGAAAGTGGAAATAAGAAAAGAGTACATGTATATCTAAACATGAATTTATCTAAGCTAACAGTTAAGGAAGAAATCTCTAAACCTTATCTACATAATAACATTTATGGAAAGAGATTTTTATTAATGTAATCACAGAGATACAAAGAATTACAATAGAAAGAACATTACAACCTAGCCTTAATGCTGCAATATTCCATCCAACAATCCAAGCCAAAGCCTCCAAAGCAATATAGTAAGCCTCTCAATGGATGATAGCGATCACCTAGAAATTCCACCAACATAATAGTACCATAGTCCTTCCTCTCTTCAGAATCGAGAGAGGGTTTAATTTATAAGGCTAAAGGGATAAAGTAGGTTGAGTATTAGGAGGAGGTGTCTAAAGGATCTTCCCCATAGGTTAGGAACCAAATTCCACCTCAAATAGATGCTAGGGATAATCCTCCACCTCATCCACCTTCGAGAAGGGTCTCGAAGCTTCA
This sequence comes from Pseudotsuga menziesii, assembly GCA_001517045.1. Lineage (NCBI taxonomy): Eukaryota > Viridiplantae > Streptophyta > Pinopsida > Pinales > Pinaceae > Pseudotsuga > Pseudotsuga menziesii. The sequence continues at coordinate 743,964 of LPNX010393910.1, forward strand.
TTTTTTTTCCTCAAAACACCACGGGCGCACCTTCCATGAAGGGAAAGAGCATCGTTGGCACACCTAGAAATAGGAGACAGAGCGTCAGCATCGACATACCTAGAATAAAGGGAAAAAATTCCATCGGTGCACCTAACATGAATGGAAAGAGCACCATCCTATCTATAGAGGGTAAAAAGGGTAGGAACAACCTCAAATCAACCTAGTTTAGTAGAGAGAGATTTAGGGATTAGGCATGGGGTTAACACATGGCTCAACATGATGATATTTCAGTGTAACATAGCTCCATCTTGGGTTATCAATATTTGTAGGATGCTTTCAAAGAAAGGTGGACATCGAAAAAAGACGCCAGGCGATGCTTGTCTCAGTTCTCTTCCATCAGGAGGGAAGAGAGTGAATAGTTCTAAGATTTCTCTGACATATTTATGAAAGTATATAATGCTATCCTTTCTGCATTCAAACCTCCTCCTAGTGCTTCCCAACTCCAGTATGCTGAAGCCTTTGATAGTGTGTTCTCTTTGTGGCTCAGTGAAAGAAGATCATCCTCTCTAGTAGACATGATGAATGATGGCACAGAAGTGGAGATAAACTTGACTACTACTAGAGAGAAATGGAGTGAAGAAGGAGAAAGAAGATAGAGCGAAGAGCTCCCCTAGCTCCTTCCCTTTGACACCCTGGAGACCACAACAAATGAGAGGATGAAGGCCATAGAAAGAAGGATGGATATATTCATGATGAACCACAGCCCATGTCCCATAAGCAGTCAAGAATATAGAGGACCCATATGTATTGAGATAGCTCCAGTTACCCCAGAGGACCTACATGAACACGCAGAGCCTCCTCTACTAGTGGAAGAGGAGGAGGAAAAACAACCAAAGTCCCTTCTGCCTACAAATCCTACTTCACATGAAGAATACATCTAGTATGAGGAAGGTAAATGCCTACCCCTATGCTTTGCCTCATTTGATTTTCTGAAACATAGGTTAAAATTCTCTAATCAAACGCAGAAAATGGAGGTTAGAGATGGGGTCATGGCATTATTTATAATAAATGATAAGGAGGATGAACAAATGAAACCTATTCTATGTCCTAGTTTTCCTTCTTATGAGCACACAAAGGAGCAGCCTGGACCCATACAGGAGGAGTATTACAATCTATTTGTTGAAGAGAATTGTCTGTCTATTGTAATCATTGTCCATGGGGATTTTAAGGAGGTTTTCGGGCACCCACTGTAAGATGAATATGAGGATAGCTGCTTAGAAGATGAGGATTCGACATGGGATGCTTCTTCCTTCTCTTCCAGCTCAAAATACCTATGTAAAGAAGAGCACAGTTCCCCATATTCTATTGAAAACATCTCCTATGAAATGCAGGAGGAAGAGCAGGGCATGTTTTCTGGCAGTCGATGTGAGGTAGTTGAGGTCTCAGGTATAGATGGTCACGGTTTTCCTTTGCATCTTTTCGAAATACAGATGAGCAGTTTGCAGGGGAAGATACCTTTGGAGCAGGAATGATGGAGTCGACTAAATCTGGGAGTGGGTCAGGATGGTCATGGATTTTATGATCCGGTGGCTAAGTACATGGAGTAGCTTGGTCATGACAAGTGCATAGTGGGATTTACGAAGGCATGGACCAATGGCCACACTTGTGGAGAATATGTATTATGGGAATGATAGGCTAATTATGCATGACAAAAACCATAGGTTTAATAATAACCTTCAATCATTCTGCTTTACATTACTACCTTTAATCAATCATGAAGGAGGATCTTGCAAAATAAATCACCTGCTTGATTGGCTTTACTGGAAGTTAGAAGTCACTTGACTGGGTGGTAATCCTTGTGTAAAGTAGGGTAGGTAGGATCGAATAAGCACGTCCTGTCGAGCATTTTTATTTATAAAAATTTTCATCTTTATTGTCATTTATTTGGCTTTTGTTTTCAGAGCACACTGGTAAATTTCCAGGAGACAATCACAAGCTAGCCTAATGGATTAGGAACGTGGTCTACGTATGTTCCTTGCTACCTCACAAGGAGCATAACATCCCCGATTTGGAGCCGTTCTTATCACTCCTGCTAAAATTTTGAATCTACGATGAATGGATGGCAGGAGCGGGGTGGAGTCAAACATTTTCCAGGCTTGGTGACTTTGAGGGGGACAACCACAGGGATAGGAATTGCAGAGTAATAGAGGTCAATGAATTCATGACGGAAAAGGAGCTCAAATAATTGAGCTACAAGGGCACATCAAATTCACTATTCTCCCTATTCACCTGATGGTCACAATTAAGGCAAACCAGATCTATGGATAAGAAATTTTATGCCATTCCAACTTGCACGATGGATAAGGTAGAGGGTGTCCGTGAAATGAAGGCCCTACATGGTTTGACGGTGGAGGTTGAACAAGGTTTTGATTGACGGTCTTTATTGAGGTCGCATCGAGAAGATGCGTAGTGGATAATAGAAGGAGGCGACGTGAAATCGTGCAGGGCACTTCACCTCCAATGGCATGAATCCAACGAGGTTCTTAACTGATGACCTCGATCTGCATCACATTAGATACAGGTGTGGAGGTTAATCAGGTGACAGATCTCGAAAGGGGGTAGGGGACACCTAGCTAGAAGGTAAAGGATGCTTGATAAAGGATGAGATAGGTGGTATAGGTAGTGTTAACCATATCCTAGGCCTTTGAGATCCGTGGTCCGACACGTGTAATAAGAAAAAGCGCCAAAATGATTAATTGGAAGAGAGTGCACACGACTGTACACGCTGTACCGAAAGGGAGTGAGGAACAAAAATTCCAGGAAGGCTGTTGGAGCAGCGAGGTGACGGACATCCAATCCACCTACAATTAAGATCTCCTAAGGATGATTACGATCAAAGCTAAAGGTCATTTCTACAAACAAGGCAATTGGATCGCAACAAGGGAGGCGGTACGGGTGAAGTTTCCACGTAGGAAGTCCGAGTTAATGCCCATGTGATCGTTTGTGTGTCATCATAACACTTGATGATGGCAAGTGAGAGGGTTTGATGGACCCTTACCAAGCTCTTGCATCCATGGTCTTTATAACACCATCATCCAGAATTTACCAGAAAAATGAATTAAGAAAATATTGATGGAGAACAAGGGTGACAAAATGTCGTTCCTGTGGAAGCCTAAGGACCCTACTACCAGGATTGCAATGACCTACCCATATAAGGTGCATGTGTTTCATTGCATCCTTCCATCTGCTGAGCGTGGAGGGAGACTTAAAACATATCTGGGCCATTGTGTTCCAGCTGTTCCAGCCATCGGTGTAGATATTAGAGGAAATTTGGCGTCTAAAATGGGCCTTATAAGAAAACGTGCCAAAAATAAATTTTGTGATTTGGAATTCAAGAACTAATAGAATTTAATTAAAATGACTCAACCATAATGGTTGAATTGATAACGAATAAAAAAAGTAGTTTTTTTCATTCTTCCTCCAAAATTAATAACTATTATTTTATTATTTTAACTATTATTTTATCATTTTCCTTAGGAGGCCCATTTNATTCTTCTAATGGATGTTCATCGCATTAGAAGAATCCTCCAGCACCAGTGAAAATAATAGAAGGATGTTCATCACATTAGAATGACCTTTTGAGGATGGTGAGGATGATGTTGTCCTAGAAAAGCACATCACCCCCATGGAAGTGACGCTTGGGGTCTCTAACCAGATGGGTGTTGTGTCAAGGCCTCTAAACGTGGTCGTTATGTCCAAGGTCGCAGTATGTGGGATCTGTTATAGCTGTTTTTCTTTTCTATTTTTAGACCTTATGTTTATTTTCAAAACATGGTTTCTCTTACTGCTTTAAGATTCTGAGTTTGGTTTTTGAAGTATTTTGATAGCATGCTTATTTTTATTTTTTTATTTTATAGGTTTTTATTTTAAATTTACTTTACTTAGTTGTTTTCATACTTTTAATGGGCTTATTAGGTGTATGTATTTCTGAAAGGTTGTAAAAAGATATCATAAGGTTTTATCAAAGGTTGATTACACTATTAGCTGGAATATTTCACCTTCTGCAGACAGTAAGGTGTTCCACTGGTCTGAATGGTTCAGATCCAGAACAAATGAAGAACAAAGGTTGAAGACCCTCCCTGAAAGCCGTAGATAGATGGAATGTGATGCTTCAATAGTAACCCTATGTACTTGCAATCAGATTAAACACACAAACACATCAAAGCTGCCAGAATATCATCTACTGATCCATGTTAGTGACTAAGGAATCTAACAACATATACGTGTGAAATCAAACAACAATAGTAATGTGGGATGAAAATCAACTTTGCATTAAGATAAAATGAAGAAGTTTACAACCAATTAAGCCTTAGTGTTGACATGCGTCTCCATGAAACCAAACACTCTCATCCCCATAAGCTCCAACTTTTGCTCTCTATGCTCTCCAATGTCTTGGGCCAAGTGATCAATCCCATAGCATAACAATACCTTAAGAGTTATCCTCTCAACCATGGACATGAGCTTGTATTTATAAGGCTCAATGGATAGGGATGGTTGAGAGATTTGTGGATGAGGTGGCCTCTAAGATCCTAGGATGGGGGATCTTGAGCTCAAATAACCCACAATGATAGGGATAAGGGAACACACGAGGCTCATGATCTAGAAGCCTCGAGAATCTTCTCTTTTTCCCATTTTACCCAGGGTACCACTTTTCTCCTTCAATTACAAAGCGGTTCAGGTAAGAGCGGTGGCATTTCTTATGGATAACAAGGGATAGGCATTGCAAGCAAGGTACCGCTCTTGGATAAAGGGGAAAGCACAGTGCTGAGCATTTTTGTGAAATATTGACAAAATGGTATGAGTTTCCACTCCAAGTGCTTGGATTCAGGGCAAGTAGGTATGTTAAGAGTCTTATCATAGGATGGTGACAATATTTTGGTATAACATACACAATTTAACCCTTTTTCCAAAAAACATTAATCAGTCATTCCTATAGCGAAAAGGCAGAAAAAATGAACTAGAGCGCTACAAGAAAGTTGTGGCCTTCAAAAACTCATAAGTTTGCTCATGAATTTTAAAATTTTCAAATGAGGGGAGTTTTTTCACATTTGCAAAGGAAAATGATACATGTTTAAACCTTACTAATAATTTTGACAAGTGTTTGAGTTAAGGCAAGAATGATTCAGATGAGTTGCAGCTGTCCGGTATGTGGAAAATTGAGATCCATTAAAACAGTAATGATGGTACACGATGGGAGTAATTCATTGCGAGTTACAAATTTCTTGAATGTATAAAAACTTACAGAGACCACGCTGATATCTGGTATTCTGTGATTGGAAGAGATCGTGATAAAGGCAGTTAGAGGTTTAGAGTTTGCAGAGTAATTGACTAGCGCAATCATGGCAGTTGAAGATAGAGTTATGAAAGTTACTGGACACCTGGGAAGACAAGAGAGAAGATTTTTAGAAACTGAATCCATTATTACAACAGGTATGAAATAGATTGCTGACATCATCCATGAATTCAGACTCGCTTTGACAGAGGATTAGTTATTGGTGTTGATTAAGAGTGCAATTTTATGAACCCAATTTTTGCTCAATTGTTAGTCTATTATGTTAGTGGAATTGTTTCAAAATACTTATCAGTTTTTTGAAGGAAAATTCATATCAAGGGTTCTAATTTTGTAAGCTTCTGGTTGACTATTAAAATAACATACTTTCAAATAGTTTTAACTCTTTGCTGAAGAAGAAATTCAAATAGTTGATACAAAGCAGGAAGGGGGTAAAAATTCTTTAGAAAAGAATCAAAATATCATAGGTATACAAGAAAGTATATTGGAATTTCCTGTCATAGATAATTTGAAAGCTGATAACCCACAAAGTTCAGGTGAAAAATCTAAAGAAGAGTTATTTGCAGCAGGATTAAAATGTGAAATGGTACAACTTTCAGTTGTTAGGTATCAAGTAAAATCATTATAAATGTTATGAGGAGCTGAAACAAAATGGAGACTAGAAGCTAGTAGCAAAAGAAGCCCTTGAAATAAAAAATAAAATGCATAGTTATCCTCTGTTTTTTATATTTTGGTCATTTCAATTGAGCATGGATTACGAGATGATGGAGATGAATTTTAGAAAACAAAAAGAGGTTTTTGTTAAAAAGAGAACCATTAAAAAATACCTCTCAGTTTTGCAACAGCTATCAACTTTTTAAATATTCAATTTAATCTGTACAGCCTATTTTTCAGGGTTTAAAAATATTTAATATTTCCTGTTTTAGTCTTCATCTTGCGGGAAATATTCTGATTGATTGGAGACAAATTTTTAAAAACAAAGAAAGTTTTTTGTCCATCATGGGCCTGTTCAGAAAAACCTCTATCATTTTTTTCAAAAGTGTCATGGATCAAGAGATATGGAAGCTTCTGTGAGACCTATTTTTCATAAATTGGCCAAATTTACCAGGAATCCGATTTTGCTATTTTTAGTCAATTAGTTGAAAGTTGGTTAATTTAACTGCTGAGTAGTTTTAAATTCGACCTAATGAAGGGAAGATAGAACTAATTCTTTGTAATTATATAAAGGGGTGGACGAAACATAGAAGGGGTTCGAATTTTGTACAAGGGGAGGCTATCAAGCTATTGTATACAGAGCTAAGTTCAAAAACTCTTATGTACTTTGGATTTCTGATTATGTTATATATACAATCTATAAGCCCATTTTATCCTATTTGTTGGTTTCATTTCTGATTGATGTGATCACTCAGTTTATAAATTCATTTCTTGTTTACGGTTGTTTCTCATGGAATGCTTATGAACTGTGGATGAAACTCAGTAATGTTCTTATGTTGTTCTGGTTTATGTTTCATATATTATACATCTTAGTATTATATTGTTGCATGATTTAGTAATTGTCTTAGCCTTATGAGTTTTTACCCTCTTGTTTACAAATTGCACAACCAAAACCCTAAAAACCTGTTTTACTTAGTTTTATTTTATGGTATTGTGTTGGCTTGTTCTTTAGTAGTCTGAGAACAATTTCTGGCTCTAAATTATTTGGCACCGTTGCTGGGGAAGAAGATGAAGCATACTTTCCCTGGGTTATTCATCATTCAACTAGTTTTGAGAGGTGGACAAAGCCATCAAATCATTAAGACTACATTTCACCAAACAGTTCACAGTGGCTACTAAGGAATTTGGGACAAGAGGAAGACCTAGTTCACCATTACACTTGGGTGTCTCAGACCAAGAGAAAATTCTGAAAGAAGCTAGGAAAATTAAGATATCACAGTCATCCCTAGTTTTATGTATCCCTAATTAATTTGACCCGCTATCACCCTTTACACTTTTCGAGGAGAAAAAACAAAATATGTCTTGGAAAATTGATTGGAGAATCCACTAGTTCAAGATGCAAATGTTGAGGACCATGGAAGCCATTCTGGCTTGAAGGTTTGCACCTTTCAATTTTTTCGATGTTCTAGGTTTTCCAAATCCAGTACCTCCTATGGATGTTTGGGGAGATTGTCTTCCACGGTTTAGAGAGAGAAAAGAGGATAATCCTTCATATCACCTCATCAAATTTCATCAATATATGGTTCAGTTAAATATACATCATGAAAATGTGCTCATGAATATGTTCATGTATTCACTCGAGCAAGATGCACAAGAATGGTATTTTTCTCTTCCCGCTGCTAGCATTTCCTCACTGAAAAAATTCCACACATGTTTTCGGAAACATTGTAAGTATATGTTCTGAGCTGAATTCTTTTTTAAATATTGTTGCGAGCAGGCTTATTTTTATAATACAATTTCTTATTCAAACAATCATGATGAAAAGTATAATCAAGGATTCAAAACATATCATGAAGAAGTTGTAGTTTCAGAATTTGTTGAAGATGAAGTGGTAACATTTTCAGATATTGCTGTCAAGGAAGAATTCCATGATCATTACGATAATCAAGTTGTTGTTTTATGTCAAGTTGAAGATTATTCTAGTGATGAGATCAGTAGAGATAGTTTGGAATATTTTCATAATGATTTCAATAGTCTTAATAATCATTTGAATGCTAATCCTGTTGTAGATCAATCTCTTGTTCAACAAACTATTGGAAATCATTGTTGTGTTAAAAATCAGCCTTGTAATGAAGAAAAACATGAACCTTTAGCATCATCATTTGAAATTTCTCCTAATGCTCCTCATTATGATGAAGATATTGGGGTTCCAAGACAAGAATAAAAGGTGATGAATTGTATTCTAGTCCTTTTTGTTTTGATATTAAAATTGATGAAAGTAAGGTTATTGACACTTTTAACGTTATATCAGAAGTTTCTTATATTCATGGTTATGATAAATATGTTGTTCAAAACCATTATGAAGATGTTCTAATTTTTTATAAATATGATGATGAAATTGAAAAGAAAGACCCAAAAATGTGTGAGGTGTGTGATATGGCACAATATGATCAGCAGATTCAGGAATGCATTTAGTCCATTATCCTTGAACAACCGAAGCCAATGTATGATAGTTATCCATTTGAAGATAGTGTGGAAAAGGAGGTTCAACTTGTTGACAATATTGATGATACTGTCCAAAAAATTCTGGAGCAAATTCAGGCTGATCCTAATGTCTTTTATTGCCAATTCCTACTTGATATTCATGGAACAAAATAATCTTATGGACAATCTATCTTTTTCATAGAATAGGAAGAGGTAACTTTTGGAAATTTTAATGATCTAGTGCAGATTATTTAGAGTCAACACTAAATTATAAATCCGTTATCTTAGAGACATCATTTGATGAAAGTGAGTACAAGTTGCTAGATCTTTGCTCTTCATGTTTTCGAATATTTCTTATTATACATATATTCGGAGTTGGAAGCAAGTTTTGGTGGGTGGATGAAATTTTTTCCTATTTACATTGGAAATGGGATTATAATTTGATTCAGTGAATGAAAGGTTCCTCAAATACTTTTACAGTCTTTAAAGGAAAGAGATTTGATTTTCATTGTATATACAAGTGTGTGAAGGATTGAATAAAGACCCCATAGCCCAATGGATGTTTTGTAGAGTACCATATAGGTTCAGTTAAATGATAGAAGGCATTGGTCTACAAGTTCTTGAAGCCTCACAAGGAGGACTTCATCCTACAACAGAAGCCAGATGTTATAGCTAGTTTATGTTTTCTATTTTTAGACCTTATGCTTATTTTCAAAACATGGTTTCTCTTATTGCTTTAAGATTCTGAATTTGGTTTTTGAAGTATTTTGATAGCATGCTTATTTTTATTTTTTTCATTTTATAGGTTTTTATTTTAAATTTACTTTACTTAGTTGTTTTCATACTTTTAATGGGCTTATTAGGTGTATGTATTTCTGAAAGGTTGTAAAAAGATATCNTATTTTTTAATCCTTTTTTCAAAAAGCATTAATCAGACATTCCTGTACTGCAAAGGCAGAAAAAATGAACTAGAGTGCTACAAGAAAGTCATGGCCTTCAAAAAATCGTAAGTTTGTTCATGAGTTTTAAAATTTGCAAATGAGGGGAGTTTTCCCACATCTGTAAATGAAAATGATACATCTTTGAACCTTACTAATAATTTTGACAAGTGTTTGAGTTAAGGAAAGAATGATTCAGATGAGTTGCAGCTGTCCGGAATGTGGAAAATTGAGATCCATTAAAACAGTAATGATGGTGCACGATGGGAGTAATTCATTATGAGTTGCGAATTTATTGAATGTATAAAATCTTGTAGAGACCATGCTTATATCTGGAAGTATGTGATTGGAAGAGATTGTGATGAAGGCGGTTAGAGGTTTAGGGTTTGCAGAGTAATTGACTGGTGCATTTGTGGAAGTTGAAGATAGAGTTATGAAAGTTACTAGACACCTAGGAAGACAAGAGAGCATATTTTTAGAAACTAAATCCATTATTATGATAGGTATGAAACAAATTGCTGACATCATCCATGAATTCGGGCTCGTTTTGATAGAGGATTAGCTATTGGTGTTGATTAAGAAGTGAAAGTTTATGAACCTGATTTTTGCTCAATTGTTAATCTATTCTATCAGTGGAATTGTTCTGAAATACTTATCATATTTTTGAAGGAAAATTCATATCAAGGGTTATAATTTTCTCAGCTTCTAGTTGAATGTTAAAATAACATACTTTCAAATAGTTTTAACTCTTTGTTGAAGAAGAAATTAAAATAGTTGATACAAAGCAGTAAGGGGGTAAAAGTCCTTTAGAACAGAATCAAAATATCACAGGTATACAATAAAGTATACTGGAATTTCCTGTCATAGATAATTTGAAAGATGATAACCCACAAAGTTCAGGTGAAAAATCTAAAGAATAGTTATTTGCAGCTGGTACAAATTTTAGTTTTTAGGTATCAAGAAAAATATTTAGTATTGTTATGAGGAGCTGAAACAAGACGGAGACCAAAATCCAATAGCAAAAGAATCCCTTGAAATAAAAAATAAAATGCATAGTTATGCTCTGTTTTTCCTTTTTGGTCATTACAATTGAGCGCGTATTACGAGCCGAGGGAGATGAATTTTAGGGAAAAAAAAGAGGTTTTGTGTTCACAAGAGAACCATTCACAAAAACCTCTCTCAGTTTTGAAACAACTGTCAAAGTTTGAAATATTGAATTTAATCTTTACAGCCTATTTTTCAGGATTTAAAAATATTTAATATTTTCTTGTTTTAGTCTTCATATTTTGGGGTATATTCGGATTGATTGGAGACAAATTTATAAAAACCAAGAGATTTTGTTGTCCATCATGGACCCATTCACAAAAACCTCTCTTAGGTTTTGCACGGGAGTCTTGGATTGAGAGATATGGAAGCTTCTTTAAGACCTATTTTTCATAAATTCACCAAATTTACCGGGAATCTAATTTTGCTATTTTTTGTCAATTAGTTGAAAGTTGGTTAATGTAACTACTGAGTAGTTTCAAATTAGACCTAATGAAGGGAATATAGAACTAATTCTTTGTAATTATATAAACGGGTGGGGGAAACAAAGAAGGAGTTTGAATTTTGTACAAGGGGAGGCTATCAAGCTATTGTATACAGAGCTAAGTTCAAAAACTCTTATGTACTTTGGATTTATTATTATGTTATATATGCGATCTATAAGCCCATTTTATCCTATTTGCTGGTTTCATTTCTGATTGGTGTGATCACTCAGTTTATAAATTCATCTCTTGTTTAAGGTTGTTTCTCATGGAATGCTTATGAACTGTGGATGAAACTCAGTAATGTTCTTATGGTGTTCTAGTTTATGTTTCATATATTATACATCTCAGTCTTATATTGTTGCATGATTTAGTATTTGTCTTATCCTTATGAGTTTTTACCCTCTTTTTTACAAACTACACAACCAAAACCCTAAAAACCTGTTTTACTTAGTTTTATTTTATGAGATTGTGTTGGCTTGTTCTTTAGCAGTCTGAGAACAATTTCTAGCACTAACAGGATCAATCGCTAGAAGCGATCGGTTGAAGAGAATGCTGGGATGGGAGAAGGGTGGATCTAGCGCCTCCATCATCACTCTTGTGAATCCCTCTTACTAATGTTTTCTAGGATGCGACAAACTCATGGAGGCGCTGTGTCGCTAAGAAGGCCCTACTCCATGGAGGAGAGAAGCACAAGAATGACAAGCCATCAGAATCATGTTACAGTCGAAACCAGGGCAGTTCACCTTGGCCTCCGTAAGTAAAGATGTTTCCTGGGGATATAATTTCTAAACGCGGAGAGAACAAATAACTTCACGCCTTCTCAAAAAACCGACAGAGAAGGTCATCAACCGCGGAGTGAATATGGAGGACATGAGTAGGAGGGGTTACGAAAGCATTTCAGTCAGTTTGGTAAGGGAGCACATGCTAAGAGCATTTAAATTTTTTAGGTGTTGATACGTCATTTTCATGACAAGCAGGACTACATTCATAAGCCGCAGTGCCATTCCGACCAACGTGCATGGAAAATCTAATCGCCTGTTTTGGTAATGAAATCATGGGGAAATTTCCACCTAATGTAGCTTGTTAGGATTTTTATATGATTATTTCAGGTTAGTTCCATACTATGTAACTATTTATGATACCTTGTTTTAGGACAAATCCCCAGGGGTAGTACGCATTATAAATAGAACCTCCCTTGAGGAGCATAGAGGTTGGATTGATTTTATTTTTTTAGGCGTCAGTGTCAGTTTTTTTAGCTCTGCAACATTTTTTGGGAAGAATTAATGAATATATTTCTCTTTTTTTATGAGATTCATAATGGTGCTTGTATTTAGTGTGTGCTCTCTCTATTTATTTCAATTTCATGTATTTTATTCTACCAATACATTTCTAGATTAGTATTCAAGAATCTGTCCTCTATTAGGTGCTCCTACATCAGAAATTGTGTTTGTAATGTGACTGTAATAGCTTTGACAGAATTCATCCATAGATAGGTGCTCTATTTCAGTTGTTTCCCTTTGTTATTTTTCCACTAAAGGTGTTGCAAGGGATTCTCCCATCGATAGGTGTCCCTTGCCGTGCTAGGGTTTTCTGTTTCTTCTCACCACCGCTTAAAGGATATTCCGCTAAATGTTGTGCTTACTTTTCCTCATATCACCGAAGAGAAAACCATTTTCATTATATGTTGTAACATCCTTGAAAGTTTGGGTTTGTGACTCCATTTCCCAATGGTTTTGATCTTATTTGTCTTTTGAACCTGTTTTATTTTGTAATTGTCCATGTTACTAGCATAAATATAGTCTTATGTGTGCTCGTTAAAGATAAATGTGTATGTGAAGGTTACTGTGACAAGAGAGATCCCTATGTAACTACCTTGTCTAGAGGGAAGTCTAAAGCTGGTTTGAAAACGTTATCCATGTGACTTCCTACAACAACCATAGGAAAATTACAGGGTGCTAACAACCTACTAAAAACATTACTCATGAGACACATAAATGTATTTGTTGCATTTGTGAGACCAAATGGTACCACTACAAACTCATAATGTCCATACCTTGTTTTGAAGGTTGTCTTATGAATATATTCATCCTTAATTCTTACCTTATGGTAACCAAACCTCAATTCAATCTTGGAAAATACCTTTTCTCCTCTCATTTGATCAAAGAGGTCATCAATCCTAGGAAAAGGGTATTTATTCTTCACAGTGAATTTGTTTAGATGTTTGTAATCAATACACAACCTGAGTGTGCCATATTTGTTTTTCACAAATAGAACTGGTGCTCCCCAAGGAGACACACTTATCCTTATGTACGTCTTCTCCAATAACTCTTGTAGTTGCATCTTCAGCTCTAGCAATTATGGTGTACTCATCCTTTAGGCTATCTTAGACACTGGTGCTACTCCTGGCATGAGTTCAATTCTGAAATCAATGTCCCTCTTTGGAGGAAGTCTTGGAATCTCATCAGGAAAGGCATCCTTAAATTCATGCAACACATGAAAATCCTCCAACCTAGGAGTTTCATTCTCTACTACCTCCAACACATGAGCTACATGCAATATGCAACCTTTCCTACATAACTTATTTAGCTGCATTGCTGAAATATTCCTAACAGAAATCACCTTTGGAATTTCTCTTACAACCCTTTAGTTTCCTTCTTCATCTATGCACTCAAAGTCTTATTGTAATAGTCAAGCTTAACTTTGTGCATTTCTAACCAGTCCATTCCAATAAGAATATCATAGGAACCAAGTGGTAGAACATTCATATCTACACAAGTGACTAGCCCATTCATAACCAATGGACATTTTTCTACCACTTCACTGACCTTTCTCTTAGTCCTAGTGGCTAGTTGAACCAACCATGATTTGATATGCTCTAAATTATTAAAAGCACAAACCTCAATTACTCTAGGAGTAATATAACTATGAGTAGATCTAGGTTCAATCAAAATGGAAACAAATTGCTTAGGAATATTACCTACAAATTCAACCACAGTTGATTGATGATCTGCATCGAGGTCCTCCAGCATTGAATAAATCCTAGGTACATTCCTTGCTACTTAACCCATTGTTTCAGCTTCTTGAATGTTTTGAGTTTTCCTCACATACCCATTCTCAAGTGGACAATTCTTGCGCATGTGGGGTCCTCCACATTTATAGTGTTGGAGAGGTTCTCTAATATCTTTTGGATCTCTTGGCCCGTCTCCCATCACTCTAGCTGGCTAATTCACAGCTTGTGATGGCTTCCTCTGCTAATTTTGGAAGTTAGAGGGTTTGAAACATTTCTTCCTTTGGTGAAACTTTTCGTTCTTTTTTTCCTTCCAAACCTTATGGATATCAGCTTTTATTTTTCTTTTTCCATAACAATACTTAGATATCCTTATTTCTTCTTCTAGATTTCTATGTTTATAACACTCAATTCTGTCTTTGTAAGACTGAGGCAGCCCACTCAGAAAACGTTGGATTTCACTTTATCATCCTTGATGTATCTAACATACCTCAACAACTCTAAGAACTTGTTTGCATATTCTTCCATGGTCTATTGTCCCAGTTTTAGCTCATTGAATTTTTTAATGTTGTCATGATAGTACCTATCAGAGAGGTACTTCTGCTTGAAATACTTCTTGAATTGTTTCCACACAATTATTTTTTTTCATTGATCTTCTTTACCTGCATTAGGTGCTCCCACCATATCGATGCTCTTCCATTCAGGTTGAATATGGATACCATGTCCTTCATATTTCCTAAATAGTATTGGACTTGGAAATAATTCTTCATCCCAATAATCCAAGCTTCATCTTCCTGACCAGTCTTTACCTCACCATTAAAAGGTAGGAGGCCTTTCCTTTTTGAAATCATCATGTGAGTTGTTTTTGTAGCACCTCTTTCTCTTTTCTCTGTGAGATGAAGAGCTCAAACCCCTGGTGGATCCTTTAGAGTCAGATGATCAACTAGAAGATCTCTTTCTCCTTCTGGCACTGCTCTTACTACCTTCATATTTTACTGTATGACTCCTAGAGATCATTCGCCTTTGGATTTCTGTTAGACTCTGTAGCATGGTTGCATTCAACTGATTCTGCTCTTCCTGAGATTTAATCAAGATTCTCATGGTGGCTGCAATATCTAGTGGAGTATCTTGAAATATTCTCCCATTAGACTCCGTATCAACATTTCCAACTCGGACGCTTTCTCCCATAGCATATTTCTAATTCTCATAGGGATTATGTGCATTATACATGTATTAGATTCTCATCGATGAGCCAAAAAACCACATTTTTAATCTGCATTATGACTCTGCAAAATGTGTTAAAAACATCATTTATTATCTGCATAACTATTTGATAAGTAAAAACCATTTACTTATTGTCACCTGGCCCATCTAGGCCCAATGTTGCAACCATTAGCTCTAATACCAGTCTGTAGTGTATTACAATATTGGTATCAGAGGGTACTTTTTCCTCTTTTAACTATTCAACTTAGCCCCTTTAGGCCTAGTGCTACAACCAACAATTCTAATACCAATCTATAACATCCCCATACCCCATAATGCGGATAAATTAAAAATTTTACTTCAATAACCCTTGTTCTCTTTCGAAACACAGGACATGGAAGTTAACACACACTTCAAACTTCATTCTTAGGATTAGAAACCATTATAATAGTAGTTCCTCCCTTGAAAGATCTATTTTGCGACCAAAATGATCATTTCTGCACTTCTCCTTTCTGAGCTCGGAACTCAAAAGTCGAAAACTCAAAGGCTCAACGAAGTGAATTTTCAGCCTTCCGCCTTCCACACTTCCGCTTTCCTCCCTTCAAACCTCATAAATAGGAAACATAATGGGCGACGGAAACACTTAATGACTCTTTCACCTTCCGCTTTCCTCCTTTCTCACCTCAGAACTCAGAAATTGGAAACACAAAAAATGGTGAAAATACTCAACGGATCTTCCACCTTCCACCTTCCGCCTTCCGCTTTCCACCCTTTTGGCCTCGAAACTCAAAAATTGGAAACATAACAAACAACGAAATCCTTTATCCACTTTCCACCTTTTTGCTTCTGCTGTGGAACTCAAAAATCGGAAAAACAACAAATGGCGGAATCCTTTATTGCACTTCTAACTTCTGCTTTCCGACCTCGGACTTCAGAAATCAAAAAACACTCTTTCTGCCTTGTTTTCGATTGCCCTTTCCTCCTTCTACAAGAGGATCCTAGGGTGCAGAAACACAACAATTATTCCATGTTCAACTTTCCCTCCACAGTCGCTCCGGCTACACCTTCCCTTCTAGTGCTCTTCAAGATGTGCAAATCAGATTCACCAGCCACTCTTACATTATTGTGAGGTTCCACACTAGGTTTATCAAGCACATTCTACATCTCTTCCACTCCTAATTATTTCATACAGTTCAGACCCAAACCAGGGTGCACAACACAGAAAACCACAGGGAAACACAGCAACATAGGCTTCACTCACTTTGTAATAGAGGAAACCACTACGGAAACACCTTCTACGACTCAGGAGAGTGAAACAAACCATTCTGAACAATGAAACACTACACAACCGCACTAGGAAGACCACATAGGACTACACTCTCATAAAATGGAGTGCTCTCCACTTCCCATTTACTCATAAATACCACAAGTTTCTCAACCAGGATTAAATGACCAGCATGAACAACATGAAACAGAACACAACTCTGCAAGCAGGCTCCACGAACAACACTCATGAACCAAATGGTTGAATAAACAGAAGAATGATAATCCTTGACCCTCAAGAACAACAAAACCTTCTTGCATCTGGGAGAAAGGATGGACTAACATGCATCATGTGATTCCTTGCTGTAGAAGTAAGAATGTGGCTTCCCTAGACTACAGACTTGCAGTCTTTCTTAGTAAAGCAATCAAACTGCCATGCCTTTCTCTGCCCGAGGTGTTAATTGCCTCATTCAGCTTCTTGAAGAAATTAATGATTGAGGACTAAGGAAAAAAGGGAGCTGAGGGTTCATGAGTTTCCCCTTTGACATCTGGTCACACCCTATTAGCTTAGGGGGTTTGACTAACTCCCCACCCTATCCCTTGTGGAATCATTCCCCCATCTCTTTCATGTTGCAGTCTCATAGGTAGTTGTGGTATTTTATTATATTGTACATTTACATGATATTCAAAATGCCCTCTGCTTCGCTTAGCACCAAAACCATAGGTATCAACCTTTATCACATATCCACAAAACAACAATCAATGGAAAGTACTTGGCCTTGAGCTCCATCCCATGATTCAAATACAATGCATACATCATGTACAATCTTAATACCATGGGGTCAAAACTAAGGTGTTACAAACGTATTCTACTTCGGTTTTACTCGGCACCATGCAAGACTATTTGCTACTAAACCAGGAGATCATACCAGATCCCAAACTAAAGCAACATCTTGAACTTCTCTTCCTATAAGTGGTGATGCATTCACAATCCAAATCAACATAACCATGCAGGTTAATTTTCTTATTCCTGTCATACTTGAGCCCATAATCAACTGTACACTTCAGGTACCTCAATACATGATTTGCAACAACCAAGGGAACATGTCTTGGATGCATGAGGAACTAGCTCAGGGTGTTCACAACAAAGCATATGTTTGGTTGCATATTGTTCAGGTACATCAATGATCCAATCATCTAACGATACATCGTGGCATCAACCGAATTCGATGAAGCATCAAACAGTAGCTTCAAGTTCTATGCCATAGGTGTGGTTGGCACCTTATAGTCCATCATTCTGAATCTCTTCAGAATCTCCATTCCATACTTTCCTTAACCAAGGAAAATCCCATCTACACTCTACCATACCTCCATGCCTAAGTAGTGCATCATCCCTAGGTCTTTTATCTCAAACTCAGTCGCAAGCTTTCTCTTTGCATCTACAATGAGTTCATTCTCTCCCATTAGAAACAAGTCATCAACATATAGTAGGAGCATCACCAGTCTTCCACCTTCAACCTTGAAGTAAGGATTGGAATCCACTTTACTCTTAGTAAATCCTAAGTTCACTAGGAAGTTGTCCATCCTATCATGCCATGTCAAACTCTGAGATATTCTAAAGTCACTCCCTCTAAATCAGAGTACCATCCTCCCTCTGCATCGTGTACTCTATGTATCAAAACATTATGTACTGGATTGACAAACAACCTCCTCTGCTACTGATCTTCTATGTATCTGTATATGTCATCTTTCAAGGTCACTGGATACCAATATCCTCCATCTCAAACTTTGTTGAAGGTTCTTCTTGCAGCGATCTGTGAGCTTGTCATCCTATATAGGATTCCATCTACAACCTTGTAGCAAAGGTTTAGATCTCCTTCTCTCTAGGTGATATTCAAGATCCTCATATAATTGTATGTGTTATCTCATGGGTTCCTTCTACACTCGTACAAATCCGTCTACACACATGTGATTCTCTGCTTGATGTGCACTTCTACTCCACCAGAGAAGTGTGTCTGGTCAATGGAGTAAGTCTTGCAATAATATGTTCCCTCTTTATGAGAGAAACCACGAACCTTGCTTTGTACTGCTTGATGATGTCATCTGCTGCATGCTTGATCTTGTAGATCCACATGAAGGATACTACGAACTTGACCTGCAGGTCTTAGAACCACATCTCGGACTTCATGATCAACTCATGCTCTTTTATTGTAGTATCCTTCCATTTCTTCTTGGTTGCTTTTTCATAGCTGGAATGATCTGCATCAATTATGTCACACAATAATGCTACATAATTGGAGTGTGTTTGATACCTCTTACTTTATTTGGAAGTCCCATCATTCTTTATTAATCTTGGATGATGTCTCGTGTATAGCATGGTATTCATCTCTTGAGATGGATCTATCGATCTCTGTGGTTTGGTCATATCATGATTATTTTATTCTTCTGAAGCTCTTTCTTTCATCATGGTCTCTTTGTCCTTGGGAGCTTCAAGTTATTCTTTATTTTGTTGTTGGAGTGAATCTTCTAGTTGAATCATCGTCACTTGTTATTCATAACAAGTCTCATCCTCCTTTTCTTGTAGGTGATTGTACATGCTCTTTCCTACAAGTAAAATTTAGTTGCATGATTAGAACCATTTCATAATTTCCAAAATATATTAATATTAACAACAAAATTTTATGTATATGTCACACGGTCATACAACTATCTGAGCATGTGCAACATTTGTCCATATATGTATACATGTGGTAATTTTCTAGATTCCTTCCATCTCTACTAGAACATTATTAAGAGTGTGCACTACTCTCAATATGTTAGCAAATAGGTTTCATTTTGGATAAGTAGAAATGGAGTGTTGTACAACAACATAGGTTGCTTACCCATCATATGAAATTCAATAGTATATTGTCCATAAATGCAGACACTCAACCATGCATAATACATCGACTATACACAACTAAACAATATCATTTAAGTAAGTAGATATGCATGAAATGGAAATCAACACGTATCTTCTTTTGTTTAGTGGGTGGACTCCCTCTTGATCCTTATGTCCTTGCAAGAATAAATGGAGTCTTTGATAGTGTTCTTTGCTTCATCATTTTATTCGGAGGTCATGTGTTTATCCTTATCATGCTTGAGCAAGTCTTATATACCATAGGTCACATGAGATTGTGTACTGGTTCTAAATCTAAGTGTCACTTATTCATTCATAACCACATCCATTCTTATACAAATACTAAGATGGATAAGAGTATGATATTTGTCTTCAATGATATAATTCTTCTGGATCAAAGTACATGTTCCTCATCACTTGAGGAATATTCATTTTCTTCTCTGAATATTTTATTATTTGGTTCATCATCTTCAGCGGTGTGAGCATGATGTATTTTATTATTTTACTTCTTGTTGTAGGAGGCTTTGTTTCTGGGACACCCTATGGAGTAGTGTCCCTTCTCATCACAAGTGTAGCATCTAAAATTGGAAGGATCTCTTCTGAACTTCTTTTATCTTTTATGATAACGGTCCTCCCTATTAATGGGATGGTGGTCCTCCTTCTTTCTGTGATTTCTTCTGGTGTAGAATGTGAGAGCTTGATCTTTAGTTCCTCCCATCTTCTATTTCTCTTGTTAAGAGTCGAGCTTCTTCTTGTGTGCATTCTTCCCAAAGTCTGTTGAAAGAGATAAACTTCCTTCTTGCACATAATCCTTGAATGAATGAATCCCATGATCTTGGGATACCATTCAAAGTGGTCATAAGAATCTCTCCTTCTTCTACATTCTCTTCGACAGCTTCAAGTTGTTCCTTGATTTGAGAAACCCTTGTGAAGTAGTACTACATGGTCTTTGAGTTATGTATATTCACATTCTTTAGTTGGTTCCTCAATGTCATCTTCTTATTGATGTTCTTTCCTTCGAACAACTTCGTCAATGCATCGAACACTTCTTTAGGTGTCATTAAGCATAACATGTGGGGGATGAGATGATCCTTAATAGAACCTGCAATGATCCTCTTGGCATTAACCAAGTAATTCTTATGAATATCCTTGGCATCATCTCTCTTTGGCTCTAGAACTTCCTTACTGATATACTGATTGACATCATTTTCTTCAATGATTAGGAAGATCCTGTACTTCCATGCTCGAAAGTTATCATCTCCCACAATCTTATCATCAAGTTGGGTGTGATGAGTCATTTTGAAATGAGAACATCAAATGGAAATAGCGTAGATTTAGATCTTACCAATTTGAGGCGTCCAACTTGGTTCTGGAGGTGGTTGGCCTAGGGTTTGTTAGAGAAAACTTAATTTTCTAAACTTGGAGTTTTGGAATTATGTCTAGATAGAAAGATGTGCCTCCTTGAGGTGAGTTGCTCAGTAAGGTCCTTTTCTGAAAGCTGAGGTGGGAAGCCTCTGAAACTTGATGACCTAGTTCCTCCTAGCACTAGTGTCTAGATCAAAAATGAAATTTATTCAATTTTGATTATGCTTCCACCAAAATATGCACCTTCCTAGGGTGAGTTATCCTAGCTCTATTTTCTTGCTGATCTATGGAGAGAATACCTTGAACTAGGAAGACCTATTTTTTTGCTGATCTATGGAGAGAAGACCTTGAACTAGGAATCCCTATTTTATGTTATTGCACAGTACCTTGTTTTAGAGAGGCTCTGATAACTTTTTATTTTTTGTAGTCTTATTTAAATTCTTTAGGATCTTTATCTGAAAGAATAACAAGCACAAAAAAATGTCCAAGATTCACAAGATAGAAAAGATACACAAGACACAAATATTTTCCTCGTGGAAACCATAAAGGAGAAAACCCCGCAAACTTCCTCAAAATAGTTTTGTCACTAAGACAATATCACAACATGTAAAATCCCAAGTATAAGAATTCTTCTACAACTCCTTAGCGTCATCTCTCTCTTGCTCTAGAACTTTCTTACTGATATACTGATCGACATCATTTTCTTCAATGATCAGGTAGATCTTGTACTTTCATGCTTGAAATTTATCAGCTCCCCCAAGCTTAACATCAAGTTGGGTGTGATGAGTCATTTTGAAATGAGAACATCAAATGGAAATAGCATAGATTTAGATCTTACCAATTTGAGGTGTCCAACTTCGTTCTGGAGTTGGTTGGCCTAGGGTTTTTTAAAGAAACCCTAATTTTCTAAACTTGGATTTTTGGAATTGTGTATGGATAGAAAGATGTGCCTCCTTGAGGTGAGTTTCTTAGTGAGGTCATTTTCTGAAAGCTGAGGTGGGAAGCCTCTGAAACTTGATGCCCTAGTTCCTCCCGGCACTAGTGTCTAGGTTAAAAATGAAATTTCTTCAATTTTGATTATGCTTCCACCAATATATGTACCTTCCTAGGGTGAGTTATCCTAGCCCTATTTTCCTAGGGTGAGTTATCCTAGCATCGCATCGCAGAGAGGAAAGAGTGGTCTCGCACAAGTATGACAAACCTGCAAAACCAGTTGGCTAATATCATGATATAGATGCATGAACTTAAGAAAGGGAAAGAGGTTGCACAAGACATATGGTGCGTAAAGTGTAAAGCACAAGGCCATACTAAAGATAATTGTCCATTATTTGTAGAATATCTAGCAACTGGGGCTCCTAACCCCTTACCACAGACCCATGGGCCATGGTGTGAAATATGCAAAACAAGAGGACATCTCCCTCACCAGTGCCCTCTACTTCAGAAGTACGTGCAGACACCTAAGAACTTATACTGCATCTTCTGCAAGTCCGTAGGCCATGATGAACATGATTGCCGAGCCTATGATCTCATGGTCGGGAGCAAGAAAGACCTGTACAGAGTCCAATAAAAAACATAGGGTCCAGCAGCAGGACCACAGTATGATCTGGCTTATGTTGGCCGTGGAGGAGGATGAAGAGGACGAGGAGGATTCAGAGGCTTTGTCCGTGGAGAAGGCTTTGGCCATGGTCGTGGACCAGTCACTTGTTACAACTGTGGAGTTGTAGGACATTATGCTAGGGACTGTCAGAGCCCTACCACCACATGTAACAATTGCAAATCTTACGATCATGCTATAGAAGACTATCCTACCTTGATAGCTAAGATTAGAGAACCTAAGCCAGCAGTACACCAGAACATCCAGTTTATTGCTGCTGAGCAGGAAGAACCAGAACTAGGAGTCAACATTGTGACTCGCAGCGGTGCTTCCACCAATTGGACATCGCAGGTTACTGAAAAAACCACAGGTCAGGAGTGGGTGTGTAAAGCTCCTAACAAAGCAACACCACTTGACCTACAGAAGAACAAACAGACATTTCAGGAAGCTAAGACTTTCTTTGATGACTCTATGCAATAAGGATCATAGGTACCGCCGTCTAGGGGTGTACCGCAGCAAGCACCTTGTGGCGTTAGCCCTGTATAGAAATCGCAGGCTACCACATCGGGCGCTTGCGACGAGGATGAGTTAGAAGCAAGTGTACAATCCTTCCTGTGCAGTTGTTTAAAAATCATGAGAAATGAGCAAGCTATTGGAGAACTTCAGCGCATCATAGATCACTGTCAACCATCTTCTTCCGTGAGCAGTGCATAGCGCGCTGTTCATAGTATTATGGGACATACAAGAACATGAAGAGAGATGCGACTCATAGCACAGGTTGGAGAATTTGAAATGGACGAGGTCATCCTAGATCTAGGATCAGAGGTAAATGTTCTGACTAAGCAGACATGGGAACGGATGGGTAGCCCTAAGTTAGTCAGATCGCCTATCCACCTCAGATTAGCTAATCAACAGTGGGTATCACCCCTGAGTCGTTTATCGCAGGTGCCAGTTGACATTGACGGAGTTCGTAGCTCAGCGAACTTTGAAGTTATAGAAATTATTGGCGATAGTAGACCATATCCAGCACTACTAGGCATTGATTGGGCGATCGGTAACATGGCCATTATCGAATTAAAGAGAAGATAAATGACCTTTGAGGACGCACGGATCCGGGTCATCGCATCGTTAGATCCTCTTCAGGGTCCTAGATACATTGAACCTATCCGAGTAGAGGAAGAGGCACGTAACATGGACAATCTCTATCTGATGACTGTGAACCAAAGCGACTACATCAATCCAACCGCAGAAGGGAACATTAGTTGGTGATGCGACAGCTCATGCGCATTGGATTCGGATGTGGGTCTAGAGAACTGGTAGAATAGACTTTACGAAGTCTCGGCGCGCAGATGTGCGTACATGACTAAGTCACTACGATGGATTGGCGCAAAGATCAACGAGATTCCATCATTTCATGGTCTAACAAATATCCAGGACTTTCTCATGCAGTTTGAACAACAAATCCCTCACGAGCAGAGGATCACAGCTATGGACCTTGCAGTACGAGCCACACCTGCAAGATGGTGGTATGCACATAAAGAGAATATCGCATCATGGGATGATCTTAAGAGATTGATGGCGATCATATTCTCTACCGACAGAGAATATCTCCAGCAGAGATACACAGGAGAAAGTGACCCGAGGTCACATATTCATACATGTGAACAGAATTGGTCGGACATTCCCGAGGATGAATGGGCTCATCGATTCATTCACACTTTGGACACAGTTCCACGAAACTGGTACACAGAGACTGAATTGCGCAAACGAATGATTACATGGCCACTTCTAATAGACAGCTTTCTACTCACCTTCACTTTTGAATCTGAGTATCCAAACATTGATCAGGCCCTAGATGTAATAAAGATTAATATATTTGAGGATTGTACCCTATCAGTACATACTCAACCTGAGTGGGCCATCCAGTTAGAAGATGCGCTCAAGTGCTATAACTTCGAAGCAGAACCAGAGGAGGAGGATGAGGATCCTCGCAACATCAACATTCTGGAGTTAGAAGGGACTCACGATGTTGATGGACCAAAGCTACAGAGTCTAGAAATCACAGAGCCACTCAAGATTAAAAACATCAATATTGGCACAGACACAAAACCAAAGTTTGCCTCTATTGGAGACTATTGGACCGATGAAATAGTTGGACAGATTGCAGACTTGTTACATGACTATCAGGACCTATTTCCCACCAAGTTCACAGAGATGAAGGGAATAGTCGGAGACCTAGGAGTAATGAGGATACCATTGAAAGAGGATGCTAGACCAGTCAAGCAGCGTCCATATAGATTAAATCCACACTACAAAGAAAAAGTTAAGGATGAGATCGATAAGATGCTAGCAGCAAGCATCATTGATCCCATAGAAGAGAGCGAATGGATTAGTCCCATGGTTGTGCAAGAGAAGAAAACCAAAGGAGACATCAGGATCTGTGTCGACTTACGTAAAGTCAATGATGCATCGCTTCATGATCCATTCCTGACACCTTTCACTGATGAAGAACTAGACAATGTGGGAGGACAGGAGGTCTACTCCTTCACTGATGGATTTTCAGGCTATGACCATATCAGAATCCACCCAGAAGATCACCATAAGACCACGTTTGCAATAGAATGGGGCTCATTCCAATATACGGTAATGCCCTTTGGTCTTAAGAATGCACCAGCTATCTTTTCTAGAGTATTAGTTGTTGTATTTAAAGAATACATCCATAAATTCCTAGAAGTTTATTTTGATGATTGGACTGTATTTGGATTAATTGACAAGCACATAGGAGATTTAATTATTTAAAAAAAAAAAAAACGCGTAAGTTTGTGTTGAGCAAGTGATGCGGCATGGCATCGCATCAGTGCGATGTTTCTCTGTGCCACGTACCCATATTTTGTAATGAGACAGAGGGCTAGTCAAGTCGCCTTCTGATAGGAATTTAATGAGGAAATGACCGGTATACCTTACCGTAGATTTGGGTAGTAGCATAATCAATTATCCATATTTAACAAATCTTCGACGAGACCGGCGCCTGCATACACACGCTTCAAGGGAAATTGATCAGATTTCAGCATTTATTAAGGATAGGAATGATGGGTGTGGTCTCGTCCAAGAAATTAATATGACCAATGGGTTCATTCTAGATGACCGTTGCATCCAGGATTATCGCCTTCGGTATAAAAGAAGAAATTATTCATTCAGGAGGGTTACTTTTGCAAAGAGCCGAGAGCTATAGAGTGCAGTGTTAAGTTTTCCCTGTGCAGAGCTAATTTCATTACAAAGTGCTGTGATTTCTAGAGTTTGCAACCATTTCCAATCCAAAGTATAACACTGAGTGGGTTCTGCCTGAGGAGGAACCTTTAGAAGACAGTCTGAGACGCTTCGAGCATGGTGGCCGTATGTCCGCTATGGCGACGTCGCCCAGGGTTGTGAAATTAGGAATATCACAGGTAAGACAATTTCCAAGGATGAGGAATCAAGCGCAGGATGTAGAATATGTCATCAAAGTCTCTACTAAAGAGAAGAAGAACGTCGAGCCGATCACTGAAGATAAGAAAGCAGAGCAGGGGAATGATGAGAAGAAATCTGCCGCTAGGAAGAAAGTAAAAATGAGAAAAAGAAAGCAACGGGAGAAGGGAGATGACCTATCTCATCAGCTAAGAGAAGAAAAAGTAGTTCCAGAGATCAGGAATGAAAATATGCGGAACCCAAGTAGCGTGAATACCTGGAGCGAGTTGCTGAGAAGAAAAGCGAAAGGGAAAACAAACCGAACAAGCAGAACTTCAAGATGCAAACAGAGGCTTGTTCTCGAAAGGGAATTCCTGGTTTGTATACCTTTCACATAAGTAGGCTCCAGACTAAATGAAATGTTGAGAAGGATGGAAGATACATATTTTCCTTGTGATAAAAGTTCTAACCCAGATAAAGAGGAAAGGATATCTGTGGGAGACTTCTCAAGACTTGGAGATCCTTAAAAGGTCTCACAAGCGACAAAAGCGAGAGCATGACAATGAGGGAAGGAAAGATAAGAGAGCCCAATGAACTAAGTTAAAAAAACTATAAAGAGTGTGTCATAGCTATGGAGAATGAAGTCGCAGGACTTCAGGACAAGCTTCAGCACACTTCGCAGGAAGCCAAGGAGAAGCTACAGTAGGAGAAGCCTGTTGGTAGTGGCTTAGGTACGAGCCACAAGTAAGTGTTAGGGGACTGTTGGAGCAAAGTCCTGCAGCTACAGGAAAAGCTGCCATTTTGGTGGATAGACAGTTTGGAGAAGATGAAGAGATAAGGTGAAGCTACGACGTCGTAGCATGTTTCTAGCTACAGGGCAGAGCCAGAAACTGTGATTGTTGAAACAGAGAAGTCAAGGAAGATGACAGTACCTGAGCGGCCGAGAAGAGAGAGCTCAACCATTGCATTGAAGGCAGCGGTGAAGACAAGAGGGATCAGCTACCCTCATAAAGGAAAAGGAGCAACAAGGTCGAGTTATTGAAGATGAAGGACAGAAGAAGGGAAGTGGTGCATAGTACCCATGGTCAGCGCCGGGAAGCATGGAAGACTGCAGAGAGCAGTGGTGTGATGGAAAGAGGATACCTCAAGTATAGATATGCCAACTGTCATTATTTAGGGTTTGGGCTACTGTTGGGATAGGCCCACAGTGTTGTAATGGTGAGACCTTCGGGCCGCCTATAAAGGGATGTATTTTGTATTGTAAAAGGTTGGCATTTTGGGCATTTNGTATTCTGTTAGCTTACTATTATTTTGTACTGTAACAATCCGCAGGGATTGATAGACAGAGAAAGAGAGAGAGAGAGAGTGAGAGTATATTGTAAGAAGGCAATATAGAGATAGAGAAGAGATCTAAGAGAGAAGGGCTCCAGTTTGTGTGCAGAGTTACCCAGAATATCTCTAGCTGCATATGCGTTGCAGCAGAACTGTGTACCTCTCTCAAGTTATAATATAGAAACACAGTTCTATGGACGTAACTTCCACCCTGGAAGTGAACCACGTAAAATCTGAGTGTTATTTGTTTGATTCATGAGATTGTATTTACTTGTTATATCTGTCATTCATTACATGAAATTTGCTTACAGTAAATGTATGTGTATGCTATTCAGTTCATAGCATATTAAAAGGATAAATGCAAGTTGAATTCTTTAAGTATTCTGTACAAGAGTTTATCTAAGTTTCTCTCAAGACATTTAAGAGTTGCAATATAAAACAGCCTTGCGTATTGTATCATGTAAGTTAAACTCCAGTAAGATAAGTACGCTGAGTCGCAGTGGTAGGATATCACAGGGGGGTGATATCGCACCAGCAGAGGAGCTGCAGTGCGCGATACCATGGGTTGAGTATTGAGCGTAGGAGAGAGTTAGGTGTTGCCCAGGACGCGGCGATGCGATAAGGGTTGGAGTCATTGCGAGCAAGAGGAAACTGCACATCACGTCGCAGAGAGGAAAGAGTGGTCTCGTGAGCTAAGAAGAGCTGCGAGACGCACACAGGACGCCATACAGAACCTAGTCGAGACACTTGAGTCCTTGGCCAACCCATTAGGATCACTTCGGGTGAGACTTCAGGCCGCTCCGTGGTCTGTCGCCGAAAGGGCCAGTGAGCTAGGGGTGTTGTTGGTTCATTATAGTAAACCCGGGTCTGCCCAGACGACCAACACATGGAGAGAATACCTTGAACTAGGAATCCCTATTTTCTTGCTGATCTGTGGAGAGAAGACCTTGAACTAGGAATCCCTATTTTATGTTATTGCATAGTTTCTTCTTTTAGAGAGGCTCTGATACCTTTTTATTTTTTCTAGTCTTAATTAAATTTTTTAGGATCTTTATCTGAAATAATAGCAAGCACAACAAAATGTCCAAGATTCACAAGATAGAAAAGATACACAAGACACAAATATTTTCCTTGTGGAAACCATAAAGGAGAAAACCCCGCAAACTTCCTCAAAATAGTTGTGTCACTAATACAATATCATAAGATTTAAAATCCCAAGTATAAGAAGTCTTCTACAACTCCTTAGCATCATCTCTCTCTGGCCTTAGAACTTCCTTACCGATATACTGATCGACATCATTTTCTTCAATGATCAGGTAGATCATGTACTTCCATGCTCGAAAGTTATCAGCTCCCCCAATCTTATCATCAAGTTGGGTGTGAAGAGCCATTTTGAAATGAGAACATCAAATGGAAATAGCATAGATTTAGATCTTACCAATTTGAGGTGTCCAACTTCGTTCTGGAGCTGGTTGGCCTAGGGTTTGTTAGAGAAACCCTAATTTTCTAAACTTGGATTTTTGCAATTATGTCTGGATAGAAATATGTGCCTCCTTGAGGTGAGTTGCTTAGTAAGGTCATTTTATGAAAGCTGAGGTGGGAAGCCTCTGAAACGTGATGTCCTAGTTCCTCCTGGTACTAGTGTCTAGGTCAAAAATGAAATTTCTTCAATTTTGATTATGCTTCCACCAAAATATGCGCCTTCCTAGGGAGATTTATCCTAGCACTATTTTCTTGCTAATCTGTGGAGAGAATACCTTGAACTACGAATCCCTATTTTCTTGCTGATCTTTGGAGAGAAAACCTTGAACTAGGAAGCCCTATTTTATGTTATTGCACAACGCCTTCTTTTAGAGAGGCTCTGATACCTTTTTATTTTTTCTAGTCTTATTTAAATTGTTTAGGATCTTTATCTGAAATAATAACAAGCACAACAAAATGTCCAAGATTCACAAGATAGAAAAGATACAGAAGACACAAATATTTTCCTCGTGGAAACCATAAAGGAGAAAACCCCGAAAACTTCCTCAAAATAGTTTTGTCACTAACACAATATCACAAGATGTAAAATCCCAAGTATAAGAAGTCTTCTACAACTCGTTCTCTCTCCTCCTTGATCTTATCTCTGCCCTCATGCAAACTTGAGTGAGTGAGCGTGTGTCTAAATGAGGGAGGGTACCTCCCTATTTATACACATCAAGTGACTGTCCTTCTAACTTGATTGGGTTGACCTCTTACCCTAGCAAGGCCGACTTCACATAGGGAAAATCCAAAAATACATTTTATTATATTAAATTGGGGACTATTTCCCCAACTTACAACGAAGGTTGTACCTCAAGGACCATAGACAATAATGAAACCTTGAAAGGAGGGAAGCACGTCGCCAATGGGGGCACAACAACATACAATGATAATATACATCGAAATATCTTCAAAAGTTACAAATACAAAAACACTATCCATAGTTTCTTATGCAATTCTTGAATTATTCATGGATGTTTGGGACCTATCTGCAAGACCTAATGGATAACATAAATGACATCTAGCTTGGAATAGAGAAAAATATACAAAGAAATTTGAAAATAGTCATTTTTCTAAAATGTAAGCAAAGAAGCCATTCCCTTCTTGTAGTGATAATTCCTCCACATAAAATACTAGGTTCAGTTGACAAGAAATAGAGTAGTGCAAATCAATTTTGATACTCTACCCTCGCAATACCTTGGTAAACTATGTCTACCAAAGGAAGATAAACATGCATGATACTTTTTCATTTGTGCCTTGCTAGGTTTCTCCACCTTGACCTTTACTGTTTGAACTATGGGAACTATCCTCTTGTCTACCTTACTTGTAGAAAATTTATTAGCTATGTGAAATATAATATATAAAGAAACTAAAGGATTTGTGATCCAACCAACACTTGGAAGGTTGTAGAGCTTCAAAAAATTCTATCACTTCGACTGCTTCAACTACTCTGACTTCTTTGACAGGTTTTCCTCGATAGGTCCTCCTCGACATACAACATACCAACATGCCTTGTCTACGAAGGTTGAAATTATGAACTGTTATAAATTATTTTGTAATTGAACGTAACGAGTATTCACCCAAGCATCTCAGTGTCCTATATAAGCATGTACACTAATGTAATATGCATTATTATGATTCTTCTATATTTCATGGAGAAGAAGTAATAAATTGGTTTGAATTCTTGCATATTGTTTGTGTGCATACTTTATGTTGACCTAAGTGTATTTCTTGCTTTCCTTTTTGTTTTTATATTCTTCCTCTGTAATAGTACTCGACTCATCCAGTTGATTGTTGTCCCCAACGTGCACCTAGGTGTGGCCTAGATCATTGGTATCAGAGAAATATTTTTTTTAGAGCTAAGTTACATGAGCACTTCCATCAAAGTTATTTGACTTATGCATGTTCAAAAATGCTTGCAAACTCAGCAACACAATCAGACACTTCCTTCGACTTCAAAAAATATGGTCGAAGAAGCAGACAATAGACATGCAACAAACGAGACAAAAAAACTCATAGAAAAAGCACTGGCTCACCAGAGAACCAAAATGCTCTCCCAGTTCAGCAAGATTCTCATAAGAGTCACTTCAAACTCCGAGAAATCCTCAACATGACCTCACTCTGATAAAATCAGCCTCTTCAAAGTGAAAATGAATCTAGACATACCAAACATTGAAGGCAATATTGACGTGGAATCTGTTGACAATATGGTACAACAACTAGAATATTACTACTCTGTGAATCAAATCTCTGAAGTGCAAAATATCACCATTGTGTCCTTGAATATGTCAACCTTCGTACACTATTGGTGGGAGAATCTATCGACAAAGATGGAAAAAGAAGGCGACCCCATAGACACATGGGTAAAAATTGTCGAATATTTCTGAAAGGAGTTCTACCCACCCAAGTATATTAAACAGTAGTATAAGAAGTGGCAGTAGCTAAGGCAATGGAAAGACCAGTCTGTACAGAGTTACACCGACGAGCTCTATTGACTCATGGCTATACTTAGCGCCCAAGAAGAAGAGAAATGCATGTCCTGAAATAAGTCAGCAGTGTATCCCCATATATTCAAAAAGAGATGGAGTTTCTAATGGTCAGTACACTTGCGAATGTGTTTCATTACACCAGGAATATTGAAGCTAAATAGAAAGGAAAAGCACATTTCGCAAACAAGCCAACAGGTCTATCATTCAACAAGAAGTCATTAGATGATTTCGATAAGTTCAATAACCCTTCTCGGCTGACTCCGCTAAAGCTTGATTATCAAAATAAGAACTTTCAAAAAGACAAGAGGGATCACAGCAAACAAGCTCCTACCAGGAAATGGTGTGATTATCATAGTTTCGCATGGCATGATACGTCAGAATGCAAAGCTTGGAAGACATTTTTGGAAAAATTGTCGACATCTAACTTGTCCGATAGAACCCTAGTAGAATCTGATCAAGATGCATCAACCCTCTTGGCTTCGACCTCGACCACTCTGAAAGCCTCAACTATCGTCGATGAGGAGGAACAAGAGCGCATGTTCCATACATGGATATGGGTTTAAAAAAGTCCATTACATCTGATTGTGGATAATGGTATCCAGAAGAACTTCGTTTATAAATATCTTTCAAATAAATTAGGTATTGTCACCACTCCACATCCTCAGCCTTACAATATTGGTTGGATGAAGGATGGACAGGAACTAATGATCACACGCCAATGCCAACTCACCTACTTCATTAAGCCTTTTGAAGATGAGGTGCTATGTAATGTGGAACCACTTTCTGTAGCCGATGCCCTTTTCAAAAAACCTTACCTATGGGATCGACATGGTACATATCAGTCACAACCTCAAAAGGTGATTGTCAAAATATGGAATCAATTGTATGGAATACCAGACCGACAAGCTACATCAACGGTTGATATCATATTTGTCAAACAAACAAATAATATTAATAAATCCTCAACATTCCAGGAAGACTGCAGCAACGAGTTGAATCACCGACCAGCATAGCTTCTGAAAACAAGAACATATCGACCGCATTCTTGAGGAATACCAAAATGTATTTCAAGCACCAAATGCAATACCTATGCATTATCAGGTAAAACACTCCATTGAAATTGTTCTTGTTTCTTCATTACCTAACACATTTGTTTACAGAAGACCCATTCTTGAAAATGAAGAGATTTGCAGGAAAATCCAGGATTTGATCGACAAGGGTCATATCTTCTCCAATTCCTCTCCTTATGGAATTCTAGTTGTCTTAGTTCCAACGAAGGATGGGACTTGGCACATGTGCATCGACTATCAGGCTCTCAACAAAATTTCATTAAAGAACAAATACCCTCTTCCATGGATTGATGAACTCATTGATAATATGAAAGGTGCTAAGTTATTTATGAAACTCGATATCAAGTTGGGATACCACCATATTCCAATCGAGTACACCGATGTATGGAAAACAACTTTCAAGACCATGGAAGGATTGTTTGAATGGTTATTCAAGCCTTCCGCCTTAACCAATGCACCTATAACCTTCATGAGATATATGGATGACCTTCTATGACCTTTCATCAGTAAGTGTGTCATTGTCTATCTCGACGATATCTTTATTTTCGTTCAATCATGGGAAGAACATGTCAAACATATTCGACAAGTATTCAAAACTCTCCAACAACGTCGACTATATATGAACATGGACAAATGCTCATTTGCGATGACCAGCATCAAATATTTGGGGTATGTAATTGACTCTGTAGGCATTCATGTCGACCCAAAAAAAGTACAGATCCTCAAATATTGGCCCATTCCTCAAAACATTCATGAACTAAGAAGTTTTCTTGGTTTGGTGAATTTATATCGATGATTCATACTTGGCTTCAGTCACATCACATGGCCTTTGAATCAGTTGACGAAAGGAAATGGGAAAATTGTCTTCAACTAGAAAGTGACACAACAACAAGATTTTGAACAACTAAAAAACAAGATTTGTACTGCACCAATACTTGTGTTACCTGATTTGCATCAGCCCTTTGAGATTGAGACCGATGCATCGGACTATGCCCTCAGCATAGTGATCACTTAGTCAGGTCACCTAGCCGCGTTTCATTCCAAGACTTTTAGTGACACTGTTAGAAGGTACTCGACATATGAAAAGGAATTGTATGCCATTGTGCAACATCTTAAGCAATGGAGACACTACATTCTTGGCAAGGAAACGGTCATCGTCACTAAACATAAACCTTTGCAGTTCGCTCTGTCCCAGTCAAAACTATAAATAACTCGACAACTCAAGTGGATTAATTACCTACCACAATTTTAGTTGGTGATTAAGTATCAGAAAGGAAAATACAATGTCATAGTTGATTGTCTCAGCATACCACCCATTACTCTATTGTCTGCAGTAATGAGTATGTAGGGTTACAACACCACTACTTGGTCGTAATTGTATTCGGTAGAATACAATTTCTCTACAATTTATCGACAACTTCAGGCCGACACACTATCTACTACCGACTACTTCCTAAACGACATCTTGATGTACAAGCTTGGAAAGATTTGTGTATAGACCGATGAGCATCGCCAAAAGCTCATTTGGGACGCACACTACAGCAAGAATGCAGGACATTTTGGAGTTGCAAAAACACTTTTTATCCTCCAAAAGTATTTCTACTAGCCTTCACTTAAATCTGATGTCAACAAGTACATTCAATCATGCATGGCTTATGCCATTACTAAACTACCAAATCGATGACAAGGACTGTACACACCCCTTCCATTTCCTATTCAACCATTGGAATCTATTTCTATGGACTACTTGATGGGATATGCTACTACCAAACATTAGCATGATGCAATATTAGTAGTAGTCGATAGATTTTCCAAGATGACTATACTCATACCATGCAAGAAGACTATGACAGCACATCAAACACCTCAGCTCTTCTTTGAACATGTGTGGAAACATTATGGCCTCCCGACGACCATTATTTCCGATATATATGTTGTATTTGTTAGCACCGTTTGGAAAATTCTCTGGCAACAGCTCGACATGAGGCTTTCTTTGTCGAAAACCTTCCATCCTCATACATACGAACAAATGGAAGTTGTAAATCGCTTAGTTGTACTATTTCTTTGCATGTACAACCATAAGCATCGTCGAACATGGGATGAAATCCTTCCATACATATAGCACAGCTACAATCATGATCAACAAAGCTCTATGGGAAAGATTCCATTTGAGATCTGTTACGGATTTCAACCCTCAGCGTCTATCGACTTAATCAGTTCCTCGACACAATCAAACGACATTGACTTCAAAGGATGAGAAGTGGATAAAACATTTGAAGTTTAGAGATCAATTCTACAACATTCAAAAGCAAGCACAGGAAATTTTGCAATGAGGTAATGCAAAAGCTAAGTCCCGACATGACAAGCACCATATTCCTCATTCATTCCAAATTGGGGATTAGGTCTGGTTACATCTAAATATTGAGCGCTTCACTAGTCCATACAGAAAGATGAAACCTTTGTGATATGGTCCATAAAATATCCTTAAACAGATTGGAGAAAACACTTTTCAGCCTGACATTCCTGAATGCGTTGGCCTACATCCAATTTTCAATGTAGATCTACTTCGACCATACCATGCACTATTGTTGGAATAGAACGACTTGCTGACAGCAGAACCCAAATACATCCATCCAGATGTTCATGAACCTCTTCTTTGCAACATCGTTGTAGGATGATGCATATGCCATATAAGGATGAACTCCCTTCCCTTGTTTCAAGTGGCTAAATCTGGACACATTAGAGGAAATTTGGGGTCTAAAATGGGCCTTATAAAAAACTGTGCCATGGATGAGCTGGATTGAGTTGAATTTTTAAACCAATAGAATTTCAATATCTTTGGTCAACCATTATGGTTGAGTTGGACACATAATGCTTATGTGTAATATTTTTATTTGACAATAGCTAACTCCATATCAACCTCACCTTGGTTAAGTTCTTGAAAAGATCACCTCGAAATAAGATAAATAAACTTTAACTAATAAATATAGAATATTTTATTTGATCACTACTTCCAACTCCTCTAAAACATAACCTTCGCATTAATTAAAATTGTAGTGGAAGCATTATGAAATACTAAAAACATTTATTAATCGATTTTTTAAAAAGAAAACTAAATAATATGTAATTTTAAATAGACTTATCTTGAAATACTAAATAAAATATATTTAGTATTTTAATATTATTAAATAATATTTAAAAAATAAATATATTTAATTATTACATCCAAAAATAAATAAAACATTTAAATACTAACAAAATAAAAAATAAAAACTATTTTTAATGTTACTAAAATTATAATAAAATTTCATTTTACTTTTTTTCTCTCTTACCTATCTACCCATTAAACCACAATTTTTTTTATATTAATATAAAAAATAATATGAATATACATAGTTTATTGTTTTTTATTTTATGTAATGTAATATTTTTTTATGAATTAATATAAAATTAATTAAAAAAATAATAGTGATTTTTTTTTAAATACTATTATAATTATATTTTTCATTATAAATGAATATATTTGAGTTTTACATTTATTAAATATATAAAAAGTAGTGGTCTATTCATTTAAAAAAATAATAATATAAAATTCAAAAGTTTCCTATCATTTATTATGTGTGCACAAGAATCTAAATATTTCATTAATATTTTTTACCAATATCTCTTAACTCTACATTAACTCAATATAGTTGTCAACTACCATTAATGAGACGATTTAGGTTGAATTTCATTAGATTTTCATCAGATTTAATCTGACATGGCATATTTGTAGTGTGATGTGGCTTTTTATTATTATTTTCTTTAGGAGGCCCATTTTAGACCCCAAATTTCCTCTAATGACTCGTTGTGCAAGGAAAATAGTACTTTGCTACTAAAGTAGCCAACAAGTTTCCCCAACTGAACAAATAAACAATGGAGAAAATTCTTTCTTAAGGAAGGAGGAATGATCCAACCAGTAGTTGGCAAGTTTTCAAGCTTCGACAAAGTCTAGCACTTCAACTACTTTGACTACACTGACTGCTTCGACAAGTCCACCTCAACATGTCACTCTGCGAAATGTTTTTCTCGATAGGTCTGCCTCGACATACAACATACCAACATGCCTTGTATGTGACCGTTGAACTTCTGAATTGTTATAACTTATTTTGTAACTGAACATAATGGGTAGTCACCCAAGCATCTCAGCATCCTATCTAAGCATGTACACTAATGTAATATACAATATTCTGATTCCTCCATCTTTCATGGAGAATAAGTAATAAATTGTTTTGAATTCTTGCATATTGTCTGTGCGCATAATTTCCATCAATCTAAGTGTATTTCCTTCTTTCCTTGTTCTTTTTATATGCTTTCGCCATAATAGTACTCAACTCATTCAGTCAAATGTTTTCCCCAACGTGCACCTGGGCATGGTCTGGATCAATTTGGCCTTTACTTGTCCCCTCATGTTTTATATCAAAGACAATATAGCTATCCCTAGAAGCAATACAAATGATAAACTGATAAAGAATACCAGTAAGGGCCTTGCTATTTTGGGTCTCATAGGCCAATACATGACTTGGTTTGGGAAAAACAATTTAAGCACTACAAGTGCATTTCTTTAAAATAACAAAAAAAATGTAAATTTGTTGTTTCTACTTTTATTTATATTCCATATTGCCAAATATTATACCTATAAAAACTATACCTATTATTTTTTCCTTGTTTTTATATTTCAATTGGCCTACTTGATCATATGATCCTCATTCAAGTACACTAGAAAATTTATCGTGAAATCTACCTAGCATTTGACTCTAAGAAAATTCTCAAAATATTTATGGTAAAAATTGCATATGCAAATATTTTACCTTTACTTGTACATTCTTCTCTTTTGTTCTACTTCCACTCCTTTGTTATTAATATGATTCTTTGCTAGCTCATTATCCCAATTGTTTGAATTTGTTGTGTTAGGGTCACATGGATGTAGTTATCTTAAAGTCTATATTGAAGAATGTGTTTGGCATTCTTAAATTTGAACAAGACCATCAAGAAAAAGTATGTATGCCTTTTTCTCCTTAAATATTTATTGGTCTTTTGAATACAATTTGAAAATCCATTTTACTAGAACTAATATTATGTTTATTGGTTTCTCAATGTTGTAGCATGTTTCTTATACAGGATACCAAGCAACTAAATTCTCAATCCATAGGAATGGATATTGTTGGAGACATTTACCACCATACACACTCATTTTGGTCAATTTGTCCTAGTTAAACCACTATCCTAAGTTTTATTGACTTAAATGACATCAGATGAGCATTGTATGACATCAGCATGAGCACACCCATGCCTACCTTCATTCAAGAAGGATAACTAAGCCTTGTCCTTCATTCGGGGAGACTAACTGGAGCACTCCAGGGGTGATCTAAGTGTCATAAATGTACTTTATTGCTAACTAATGGTTACAATTAGTTAAACAAAGTAGTGAAGGTGCCTCCCTTCATTAAATTGATTATGCAATGATTATTTAATGAACTGGAGTCAACATGGGTGCCTCCAACCACTTCTGATGGTCAGTTACACTTCAATTGACCTCATCGAGGTTCATTGGAGTCATTGATGCACTACCACTTGTTGGTTGGCTTGTAGTGACATCTGTCTGAGCTACTTTCAGTTAGACTCAGTCATTTATTGCACTCCAACTTTAGTTAGGACTCAGTTGAGTCAATTAGGGTTTTGATCAGTGGTTAACTTGAGTGTTTACTGTGGCTTACATTTAGTTAAGCTAGACTCACTTGTTGGGTAAAATTATTGCTACTTAATTTACCTTCAATTTAATTATCAACCAGGACACGTAAACTTTGAGTCACTACACCATGTGTGCAGGGCAAAATGGTTTCAAGCTCATGCCTAGGGTAATTTTGATTTGCTCACAGACAAAGAAATGGAATGTAGTCTATGGAACTAACTACTCTATTGAATAATCAATACCAAAAGTTGTTAAGTCTAACCTAAGGAAAAGGAATCAGCTTGTTGAGCACTGTTTTAAATTCCACACATTTTTCAAATCCAATAAAATCTACAGCAATCTCAAACTATGCTAATTATTGATCTATTCTTTAAAACAAGTAACTAAGCAAGTAAATAGTTCATTAAAGGAAACCCTACTTTCAAACATGCCTACACAATGAATACTTTTTTATCAATCCTAATGGTCTTATACCTTTTTAACACTGCCTCTAAGATTGCACTCATCACCCATAAAGAATCTTATGCTAAACATGATGGCTCTTCTTAACCCTAATTCATACAAACACTTATCATTCGCAAATAATTACTAGAAATAAATTTGCATTTTTGCTAACTACAGACACAACTCCACTTGCATTCTATGTTCACAAAAATATATTGGAACTATTCAGAAAAAACACATTTCACTCTCATTTATCTATCCTACGAGACTTATCTTCGAACCATAAGAAACAAACGCTATCAAATATTAATGAATTGTGCTTCTTCTCTTTCATTTCATTCAAGATTCTGAAATAAGCAAAGCATAACTCCAATCCTCTATATAACCAGTTGGAAATGCTATCCTGAAAACCCTATAAACTCTATAAGCTTCTAAAACCTCTGTAAATCATATATACTTCTAAATCCTCTGTGAATTCGGTAAATGCTGCAAGTTCTTTAAATTCTTTAAAACAATACAAATCTTTGAAACACTCCATAACCTTGTAAACTCTGTGACCTAAAAGAATTCTGGACAAGAACTTTAACCATTCAATAATCAGTATCACTTCTGGAAATCTAAATCCAACTCTCACTACTCTTCAAATCTCTACTCTACTAAATCGAACCTACAGACAAAATTGAAAGTAACTATTTTATCCAAAGGTGTTGAGTAATGTAATCAAGCTTATCACACACATTTCAATGACATCGACTAGCTTAATGTAAGCATGTATTTCATTCCCAAATCACAAGTTGTTAAAACTATTGGCATACATCCATAAAAAGAATATCAAAATATACAGTATATCTTTACCTACAGTAGTAAAAAGCAACGCTACACACAGATAACCAGAGTTGAAGGTGGGCCCTACCTTCAACACCTATGAATCTGAAACTAAAGCTTTAGGAAAGTAAATGCAACTGTTGATCAATTAATAAAAAGTCAGAGTTTACAGTGTTTTCTCTCTGTCCTTGCCCTTAGGGTTTCAAAGTCATATTTATACTTGAACCACAAAATGAGTCGACCATTGAGCAAGGATCAACCCCATCCCAACAGATCTACACCTATCCCGATCAATAATGCATAACATAAATCAAAAGATTGGATTCGGATTTCCTGGAATCCATACATTACTGAAGATTGAGGGAAATGATTTCTTGAGCAAATGACAA
Organism: Pseudotsuga menziesii; assembly: GCA_001517045.1. Lineage (NCBI taxonomy): Eukaryota > Viridiplantae > Streptophyta > Pinopsida > Pinales > Pinaceae > Pseudotsuga > Pseudotsuga menziesii. Next base: position 783,477 of record LPNX010393910.1, read on the forward strand.
CTACAAAACAGCACCGGGTAACTTCACATGCATTCTGGAAACAATTTGAAACCAAACGAGACATTATCTCTAGCAACAAAATCCCCCAAATTTCTGCATCAATCAACATATATTCTTTAAATGCCGGGACAAGCGTCGGATCGAACAACCAAAAAGGACCACTGCATGAAAAATAAAGGCTTGTCAATTGACCAATATTTGAGTAAAAACTAAAGTTTCATTTTATAAATTAAAACCCAACAAAATAATAAATAAAATAATGAAAAATATCAAAAATTCACCTGTTAGAGCACCTTGTAATGTTGCCCTTGAAAAGGCATATTCAAACACAAAACACAACTAGATAAAGTTGAATATACTTGATCTCATGGAACTTTGAACTAAAAATAAGGTGTTGAACAAGCAAAAATAGGAGTCCATCATCTCCCCCAGACTGAAGACCTTGCATGTCCCAATGCAATAAATTTTTGCCCCAGGCATACAAAATAGAAACTCAAAAATAGATGACCAAACTTTGGGTTAAATTCCAGAAACTGAAGCTGAAGTGTTAAAAAACACTTGTACTTGAAGAGGAGATGGAGCTATTTTCTGTTGTACACTGATCAATTTTTCAAGTTGTTTGTCCTTTTTCTTTAACTATTTCCTGAGACTACGATTGGACCCATTAATTTCATCAACTAAGGTTTGCAAAGATGCTACCTTATCTTTTAAAACTGCATTTTCTTGTTTGATAAATTGGGCCAATCTAACATATTCCTGTAATTGTTTGGTCAACTTAAAATTTCTTTGTCGAAAGTATTCAACTCCCTGAGCTGAAACATATGACCGGTGAGATTTGGTAGACTTCAGACCATATTTTAAGGGTGATGCTAGCAATGAAGGTTCATTGACAGGACTCGGTATGGAGGAATGATGATGGGAGCCGTGTGAATCAAAATTATCGTGGGTAGATGAAGAAGTAGATGAGGACAGCTGAACATGTACAGGTGTCTTACCCTTGGACTCCCTCTTCTTCTCTTGAACAGCCATACTATGGTTAAACCTACAGGTTGATGAAGTAGGGAAATTTCCACCATCAGATTGACCTTTTCCCCCCCAAGACCGAGAGTTTACATGCTGCCCTTTTGACCCTCGAGGCTTCTTGATATGGGATGATCCAGCCTTCTTATAGCTCTTGAGTGCTTGTTCCTGAATATGACTAGATTGATGTTCAGAAGCATTGACATAGGATGCTTTGTCAATAAGATCAAGGATAAGAGGCCTACTTGGATCATTACCCAGGGATGATTTGAGATGGGAATTGGACAATTCATATATAAATTGTTCCCATACTTGATCCTTCTTCTTCAAATCGGCTAAAATAAGCATCTTGATAAGCCCATGATGATATAGGCTATGAGTAGGATTCTCTACGTTTTTCCTAACTTGTGAGGCCATCTTACCCAAACTTTTCCAGAAATAAAATGGAAAGTTAAGGAGCTTACTGAATTCAAAGTGAGCAAGAAGGCGAAAGTGACAAGCTTTGAAGGTAGAGAATCGACCCTCACATGTAATGAGCTTGGTGATGATCACTAAAGAATTGAGAAATTCTTCTCTAACCCAAAGTTTTGAGAAGCCTTTTCACCTTTCACAGCCAAAAATTCGGGTTTAAAGACACAGTCGTAGTCTTTGCGCGGCAGCTGGAAATTTTTAAACCAGCGATCCCCTGTGCGTGGAAGTCCTGTAGCCTGTGCAGTTGATTCCTCCATAACTTGGAATTCCATTGATCCGACCTTAGCTGTGTGCCCATCAAACCCTAAGGTGAATTGCAGGGATACGACATCATCATGCCCTTGTAAATTGGTCAAGAAGGAATGCCACCCAGCTCTAATAAACAACTCTTTGCAGGCTGAAAACTCAGGCGTTGCCAATAACTGTCCATACTCAGTGGGTTCATGGTGATTGAGCATCGTGGATTCCAGGAATATGAGAGAGTGAATTAACACATTGAGCACATAGTTAATTCGAAGGTAATTAAGAGACTTCAACAATTTTCCTCCCGCTGGCGGAGATGAAAACTGGAAACATCCCATTAAAAAATAATGGCAAAGGGTGGCAATGACAATGGCAGATGTGCAAAGAAAATCATGGCAGACTAAGGCACGTACTGCCCACATTGCATTGTATTATGATGATATGGACACGTTTTGATAAACTCATAACCTTAAGACATCTAATGTCCAACTTAACCATGGAGTATATTAATGACATAAATTGCATTAAAAAAATGGCAAATTAATAATATAAAGTGAAATGTTGCCAAAGGTCAATGTCATTAAAATATTGACAAAGGAAAGGTGGTGTGTCGACTAGATGGATTATAAGGTTATTATGGTAGATCCCACAATTCATCAAACTTAAATTAAATGCAAAAAAAAAAACTTGGTTTATAACAGTTAAAAATTATCCCAGCGTTCATTACCTTTACCACTTAATATATCAGTTTCCTAATTTCATTCCAGTACCTATCCGACACCTGATCCAGCACCTCAACTAGTCTAGGACACAAAGGTATTTTCAAGCTGGAAAGGGTGAAAATTATTACCAGCATAGTAATGATATTAAAGCAAATAACTTTCTCCAAAATATACCACTTGTATGAGTTGAAAAGGCAATTAAAACTTCCTTGAAAAATTGTTTTACCCAACAAGCTCATGGCACAATTACCTTATTCCATGGTTTCTTCTTCATCTGGCCACACAAAAACAGAGCTAAGTCATAAAACCACTCTTTATTAACAATACAAAAACAGAATTAAATACAATACATAAACTATCAATCTCACTCCTATATTCAAAACTTCAACCATGAGCACAAACTTCTTTCTCTTTATTCATATAGAACTTTTTCTACCAGAATATTTGCCTTAAAAACACAAGACAAGAGGAGTACTAAATGAGGCCAATGGTGTACTGGCCAACTTGACTCGGCTTCACATGAGATGGTTTGAGTAGTGAAAAGAAAAACAAATAATGAGGTTCACAACTATGTTTATTGAATCAGTAAACGCCAACACACTCCAGAGGCATAAACCTTTTCTTCTACTAAGGATCAGGTAACAAAAACTTAGAGCATATGAAGATGATTATCAACTGGCTATTACAAACAGTTCCCTTAGATTTTAATTTAACCCACACATGACCTCTCTTTAACATTTACATAGGTACATTATTCACACAGACAAGTATAAATGAGGCTTTTAAAAAAGATATCAGAGTCAGAACCCACTACCAGCGAGCCTGTTCAATACTCCGGTGGGGTAACTATAATATCTAAGAAGCTTCTTCCCCAGGCAGAATTCCCCATTACCAACAGGCATGTTCAATAACCTGATGGGTTTGCCTGTTTATACCACAGGTCGGTACCCGCTGTCGACGGACCTGTTCAGTATCCCGGTGGGTTAACCTCGTACACCCTTTTTCTATCAGAGGTCCTTGTCCCACATTCATCTTAAAGATAAATTTTATGATTTGCTTATGCATAGATGAGTGGGGGAGCAGCTCTGAAAACCCGCTAGGAATGGGATGATATTGAAATTGGAAGAGTGTTCTTGAAACATGCCTGTAAATATTTGTCCAAATGAACAACTAACCCCTATAACTGTATAAAGTGAAAGACATGAAGTGGCTGGACAAAAAATGTATATATATATATGTATTTAATATAATGGAAGCCAATAGATAATAATCAACAGACTGCTCAGTCCTGGAGACCATTCCCTATAATGGTGCCTATCTGGATAATAACTCAATGTCCATAGCTGTTACTACTTGAAAAAAAAAAAATATCCTCATTCATTCTAGTGTGAAACCAAGTCAAATGGCACTAGTATCCCATGAGTTCATAAGTAAAAACCCCTTTTGAAGCTTAATTCACTAATGGAGGCAGTGCTAGGTAGATAGGTACTTGTACAAATAAAGAGGACAAGTCTAAAAGAAAAAAAACTGAGCAGAACACACTTTCATTTAATTGACACAAGCATTCCAGTTACTCAGTGAAACTCAGAAATTAATTCAAATTAACACAGTCCTTGAAAATTATTTGTAAAAGGAATCAATGGGATGAAGTAGGAACAGTAACAGAAAGACTTCCCTTTTTGTTTTTGTTTTAACAAAAAAAAATACCCTGAACCTACCCAAAGAGAGTACCTGCATCATTCAAAAGAACCTATTGATAAAAAAACTCCTGTACATATATACAAAGAAACAATTTCATTGGATGTCACTACGGGAAAGTAGGGGGTGAAGAAGTCATTTCTTCACCTACTAGCTCTAGTTCAGATTGTTGACTCATATTACAAATGAATTCTTGCTTAGAAAGAGGTTTATGATATACCTTTAATCGGTGTCCATTCACCACAAATGTAGCTTGTTATTTATCTATTGTCCTTATCTTGACAGAACCATTATCAAAAACAGTCACAATTTCATATGGTCCCATCCACCTAGTGGTAAGTTTACCTTTGAAGTGTTTAAACCGTGAGTCAAACAACATGGCCCAATCACCTTCTTCAAAAACTTGTCATGCCATTTAGTCCTCTGATTCTGTATTAAAGCAGTTCGTTGGATAGCATCTTGTCTAACTTCATCAATCTCATTCAATTGCATCAACCTCTGCTCCTGAGCTTCATCTAAATTCAGGCTCAATTGTGTAGCAGTACGAAAAGTATTCACCTAAAATTCTATAGGGAGCAAAACCTATTTCCCATAAACAAGTTGATATGGGGTATGCCCTGTGGTGTTTCTCCATGTAGTTCTATAAGCCCACAATGCCTTTGGAAGCCTGTCTGCCCAGTCCTTATGATGCATCTTCACAGTCTTGGTTAAAATGGCTTCTAACACTTTGTTTGTTGACTCCACCTGACCATTTGCTTGGGGGTTGTAAGGAGAGGATTTATAGTGTTTAATCCCATATTGCTCTGTCAGTGCTTTCATTGATTTAGAGACAAACTATGCTCCATTGTCAGTTACGATTTCGTGAGGAATCCCAAAGAGAGTGAAAATTTCTTCATAAATAAACTCTATGACTGATTTCTCGCTGGCCCTTAATAGAGATTTTGCCTCCACCCACTTAGTCACATAGTCAGTACAGACTAATATATATCTCTTCTTTCATGACATTGGTGATATTGGTCCAACAAAGTCCAACCCCCATTTTTCTAAGGGTTCAATCTATACCTGGGATTGTAAAGGCATTTCATCAGCAGCAGTGGGTCTTCCCATTCGTTGGCAACTGTCACAACCTTGTACATATTTTTCAGCATCGTTGAAAAGTGTGGGCCAGTAATACCCTTGATGTAACACCTTGTATGCTGTCCGCTTGTCTGAAAAATGCCCTCCATAGGGTCCATCATGACAAGCTTGAAGGATATCATACATCTCATCCTCCCTTACACATCTATTGATAATCAAATCTGGACCAGTTCGAAAGAGGTCATCACCTGCCCATGAATAATTGGCACTTTGCTGTATGATCCTTATTTTTCATATGATGACAGATGAGCAAGTATTTTTCTTGTGACCAAATAATTGGCTATATCTGCAAACCATGGTGTTTTAATAGAAACAACAAACAAATGTTCATCAGGAAAGGTATCATCTACAGGAACATTATCATCAGTATGAGTCAATCTTGAGAGGAAATCTGCAACCAGATTTTCCTTCCCTGGTTTATCAATTATAGTAATGTTAAACTCTTGTAGCAAAACAAGCCATCTAGTAATTCTGCCACTAGTTATAGGTTTATTCATAAAAAATTTAATAGCAGAGTGATCAGTGTGAACAAAAACATCATAGCCAGTAATATAATGCCGAAATTTATTAATGGCATGAACTACTACTAGAAATTCTTTTTCAGTCACTGTATAATTTAGTTCTGCTGGTGTTAAATTTTTACTGATGAAATAAATAGCATAATAAGATTGATTTTCTTTCTGTCCAAGCACTCCCCCTAGGGCAGTGTCCGAAGCATCAGTTTGTATATGAAAGGGCAAAGACCAGTTTGGCCCCCGCAGAACTGGTGTTGAAGACAATTTTGTTTTTAAAGTGTCAAAGGCTACCTGACAGTGTTGATCCCAACAAAAACCAATGTCTTTGGCTAATAACTTAAAAATTGGAGCTGCTATCTTGGTAAAATTGGCAATAAACCTACAGTAATAACCCACATGTCCCAGAAAACTTCTAACTTCCTTTTGTATAGTTGGTGGAGATAAACCGGTAATGATTTCAATCTTTGTTGGATCTACCTTGATACCTTCTGATGAGATGTGGTGCCCTAAAACAATGCCCTCAGTTAACATCATTTTACACTTTTCATGACTTAAGGCAAGATTTGTTTCTTAGCACCTAATTAAAACTTTCTCTAGGTTATCTAAGGCTTCTTTGAAATCATTACCATAAACTGTGAAATCATCCATATATATTTCCACACAATCATGGACTAAGTCAGCCATAATTCCTAACACTGCCCTTTGGAAGGTGGCAGGGGCGTTACACAACCCAAATGGTAACACCTTGTAAGCATATTTCCCCCACAGGCAAGTGAAAGTAGTTTTTTCTTGGTCCTCTGGGGCTATCCTAATTTAGTTATACCCACTGTATCCATCAAGAAAAGAAAAATACTGTTTTCCCGACAAAGTGTCCAAGACCTGATCCATGAGGGGAAGAGGGAAGTAGTCTCTTAGAGTTGCTTTGTTTAATTCTTGGAAATCTACACATATTCTCCACTTACTTCCCTTCTTTGGAACAATCACCAACGGAGATACCCATTTACTATCAGAAATGGGATAGACTCAAATCTGCATCAAGCAATTTTTGTAACTCATCCTTCACAATATCTTTAAGAGCAAGTTTCATTCTCCTCTACGGTTGCCTTACCGATCTAATGTTTTCCTGAGTGTAAATATGATGGATACATGTGTCAAGGTGAATTCCTTTCATATCTGTATAAATCCAAGAAAATTCCCCAGACTGTGCTTTGAGTAACTTAACTAACTGGTTTTGTTGGTCTTGAGACAGATTTGCATTAATAAATAAAGACCTTCCAGGACTAATCTCCATTGGTATGGTTGAGGCTCCAACTTTGTCGTCTATAAATAAAACTATTGATGATAAGATGGTTGAAGGATGGTGCCGTTATTGAAAATCTTCTGTGAAAACATGATCTAAGTTAGAGAAGGATTGGGGAAAACCAATACTAGTAGTGGCTGAGATAAATTGATCTAAGATATCATCTTCAGTCTGGTCTTCCAGCCCCCTGGTTTGACTGATGGATAGTAAGGGTTGTTCCACATCCTCATCTCCACAAGGACTCTCTAACCATAACATGTTTTTTGTTACAGGCTGCGCTGGTGGATAAATGATAATGTTCTATAGCGAAGTACCATTTGATATAGTTAAAATACCCTCTCTACATCCTATAAAGGCATTGGCAGTTGCTAACCAGGGTCTGCCTAGTATAACAGGATGTTCCCCCATTGGGTGTTTGGTTTGGAGTACCAGGATATCCACTGGATACTCCCAAGAAGCTATAGTGATAGTAATGTCATCTAATGCCCCTACAGGTTTAACTGTGCTCCTATCAGCCAACTACAAAATGGTAGGAGTAGGTCTAAGGAGATTGTACAATTGAAGTTTCTGCATGCTGGTCATAAACATGACATTAATCGCAGCCCCCAGGTCAACTAGAGTGTTTCCTATTGAAATTTCATTATTACAAATGGTCACAACTGGGTTCCCAGGATTTGCAAATTTCGGGAGTAAGGGATGGTTTGAAATATAGTCAGACAGCTGGCCTATAACGTGTATTGTGGGTGGATATTTTTGTTTTCGACCAGGTTTCTTCAAGCATAATTCCCTTACCATATTTAAATAGATAGGAACATCTATAATGGCCTGGAGTAAAGGAATTCTGATACAAACATTTTTTAACTCGTTCTCCAAATCAAATTGTGAATGAACCACAGGTTTCTCTATTAATAACCTCTCTGGATACGGAGGGTTTTTATTCAATTGTGGCTGAGCAGATGATTGGGAGCTTCAAGTTCCAAGCACTTGAGTGTTTTATAAGGCAACCTGCACTTCTTCTTCCTCTTGAATTTCTTTTTCATAAATTTGTTCTCTAGACTCTTCTTGAATAATCACTGCTGGAGGAGTTTTATTTAATGTTTTCCCAGACCTTAATTGTATTTCCTGTATAGGAGCTGAATGGATCACATAAGTTGGGGCCATTTTTATTTCAGCATTATGAAGAGGCTGGGATGGTTTGTTATTAGGGTTTGGGATAGGTTGAGCTGGTGGGGTTTTATTTCCAAAAAGATCGGAATGAATTTTAATGTATCTACCCTTACTATCTCTGGGTCTCGTCAAAAAAATACTGTAAATAACAAGACTTCTAATCAAATAAATAAAAATACCTACGCTACAGATGGGTTTGAAGGAACCTGTTATAACAGATGTGTAGGTTCTTACCTCTCGTCTTATTGCCCCTTCTCCTCCAATATGCAAAGGCTAATCATACCAAAAGGAAATAGTCAACAAATCAATAGAAAAAAAAACTGATCAAAAATGTCTAAATAGATTTACGTATCTACTGCTGCTATCACTGGATTTTGTCAAAAATTAACTCTAAGTAACCAAATGAAACAATCACACACCTATGCTATAGGTGGGTTTGAAGGAACGTGTTATAATGGATGCGCAGGTTCTTACGTCTCGTCTTACTGCCCCTTCTCCTCCAATCTGCAACAACTAGTCACACCTAAAAATGCTATGAAAAAAATGAGCAAGATACCAGCTTACCTTGGAGAAACTCCTTGGCAACGGCACCAAAATGTTGGGTAAAATTATTGCTACTTAATTTACCTTCAATTTAATTATCAACCAGGACACGTAAAATTTGAGTCACTACACCATGTGTGCAGGGAAAAATGGTTTCAAGCTCATGCCTAGGATAATTTTGATTTTCTCACAGACAAAGAAACGGAATGTAGTCTATGGAACTAACTACTCTATTGAATAATCAATACTAAAAGTTGTTAAGTCTAACCTAAGGAAAAGGAATCAGCTTGCTGAGCACTATTTTATAGTCCACACATTTGTCAAATCCAATAATATCTACAGCTATCTCAAACTATGCTAATTATTGATCTATTCTTTAAAAAAAGAAACTAAGCAAGTAAATAGTTCATTAAAGAAAACCCTACTTTCAAAACTGCCTACACAATGAATACTTTTTTATCAATCATAATGGTAGTATACCTTGTTAACACTTCCTCTAACATTGCACTCATCACCCATAAAGAATCTTATGCTAAACATGATGGCTCTTATTAACCCTAATTCATAAAAACACTTATCATTCACAAATAATTACTAGAAATAAATTTGCATTTTTGCTAACTACAGACACAACTCCACTTGCATTCTATGTTCACAAAAATATATTGGAACTATTCAGACAAAACACATTTCACTCTCATTTATCTATCCTATGAGACTTATCTTCGAACCACATGAAACAAACGCTGTCAAATATTAATGAACTGTGCTTCTTCTCTTTGATTTCATTCAAGATTCTGAAATAAGCAAAGCATAACTCCAATCCTCTATATAACTAGTTGGAAATGCTATCCTGAAAACCCTATAAACTCTAGAAGATTCTAAAACCTCTGTAAATTCTATATACTTCTAAATCCTCTGTGAATTTGGTAAATGCTGCAAGTTCTTTAAATTCTTTAAAACAATACAAATATTTGAAACACTCCACAACCTTGTAAACTATGTGACCTAAAAGAATTCCAGACAAGAATTTTAACCATTCAATAATCAGTATCACTTCTGGAAATAAAAGAAATCTGGAAATCTAAATCCAACTCTCACTACTCTTCAAATCTCTACTCTTCTAAATCGAACCTATAGACAAAGCTGAAAGTAACTATTTTATCCGAAGGTGTTGAGTAATGCAATCAATCTTATCACACACATTTCAATGACATCGACTAGCTTAATGTAAGCATGTATTTCATTCCCAAATCACAAGTTGTTAAAACTATTGGCATACACACATAAAAACAGTATCAAAATATACAGTATAACTTTACTTACAGCAGTAAAAAACAACACTACACAGAGATAACGAGAGTTGAAGATGGGCCCTGCCTTCAACACCTATGAATCTGAAACTAAAGCTTTAGGAAAGTAAATGCAACTGTTGATCAATTAAAAAAAATTCAGAGTTTACAGTGTTTTCTCTCTGTCCTTGCCCTTAGGGTTTCAAAGTCATATTTATACTTGAACCACAAAATGAGTTGACCATTGAGCAAGGATCGACCCCATCCCAACAGATCTACACCTATCCCGATCAATAATGCATAACATAAATCAAAATATTGGATTCGGATTTCCTGGAATCCATACATTACTGAAGATTGAGGGCAATTATTTCTTGAGCAAATGACAACTACAAAACAGCACCGGGTAACTTCACATGCATCCTGGAAACGATTTGAAACCAAATGAGACATTATCTCTGGCAAAAAAATCTCCCAAATTTCTGCATCAGTCAACATATATTCTTTAAATGTCGGGACAAGCGTCGGATCGAACAACCAAAAAGGAACACTGCATGAAAAATAAAGGCTTGTCAATTGACCAATCTTTGAGTAAAAATTAAAGTTTTATTTTATAAATTAATACCCAACAAAATAATAAATAAAATAATGAAAAATATCAAAAATTCACTTGTTAGAGCACCTTGTAATGTTGCCCTTGAAAAGGCATATTCAAACACAAAACACAACTAGATAAAGTTGAATATACTTGATCTCATGGAACTTTGAACTAAAAATAAGGTGCTGAACAAGCAAAAACAGGAGGCCATCATCACTCATTCAATTCAAATGACCTCCTTGGGAATTTGAATTGTATTGGAATTCATGCATTTGGCATGATCATTGTATTGTATCATCATTCTTTCATTTGATTATACAGAGCTGTTACTTCCATTGCAGCACCATTTTGCCAATTTTATGCATATTTGTCTGAATTCTTTGTGAGACTGTGTTTTTAGTTCCTAGACCACTGTGACAAATTAATATAGTATCAGAGCTCAAGGCGGGACGAAGCTCGGATCTCTCAAAAATAATATTTTTGACAGATCTTGCATAAAAATGGATCAAAGCTCAAAACTTCCAGCACTGCACCAAAATCTAAGGCTTACCACTTATTACCCCAAGTAAGGAAATATTTGGTCAATCTTGCTTGATCAACTATGCTGGGTGTGATGAAAGCATAAAATGTGCAGGCTGTCTGACCTTACGGTGCCCCTTTTGTTGTGATTTGCAGGTTTTTAACAGGTGAAAGCATTCACTCCAGCAGTTTCAAATGGCTTCTTCTGTAGAACTCTTGACTCCGTTAAATTTCCACTCATGGGAAGGAGACATGGAGATCCAGCTACATGCTAGAGGACTCTATAGGGTCACTATGGACACTGAAGAAGACCCTACTTCTATGACAGACAAAGCTATATTCTTGAACAAGAAAGATGAAGCATTCAGATTCTTGTGCCTCTCTGTTTCCTAGGATCTTCTTTTCCATCTCTCGGGATTGAAGACTCCAAAGGAAATCTAGGACAAATTGGAAAACCTGTATGGAAAATAGGATAATTTGAGAGTATACTAGCTTGAGAATGAGTTGATGTCTCTCCAGCCTTCCAATTTCGAGACCTTGAATGACGTTTTCACAAATTTCAAGCACATTGTCTTACTATTGAAGCAATGTAAAGTGGAGAAGGAGGATGATGAGCTCATCCTCTCCATACTCTGCAATATTGGAGCTGATTATTCATTTTTTGTCTCTACATTCGGTGCGGGGAAGATCACAACCCCTAGATGGAAGATGTCTTCACTCAATTCCTTCATTGAGTCCCTAACAAGTGAACATGATAAGCTTATCCAAATGGGGATCATCAGATCCTCCCATTATCAATCCCTCCATGTCTCAGGGCCCAAACATCTAAAGGGTAAAGAAAAGCAACAGAAGAACCCAAAAACCAAATTCAATGCTCCTAAGCATAAAGTTGAAAACCAACAGCATCAAGAGTCTTCTAGCTCAAATAAGAACAAAGGAAAAGGGCATCATGCAAAGGAAAAAATCAAGTGTTCATACTGTGGGAAGGGATTCCATCCTGAACATGCCTGCATGAAAAATAAACTTGATGAAGCTACCTCTCTCCTTGAGAGAAATCACATCAATCTTCTGGAAAGCTTTCAGAGGAGAGATCAAAAAGATCGGGAACCACAACATGAAAGAGGTCATGCCCTCATGGAAAGCATTTCGAAGTCCAAAGAACTCTTGATAGATTATGGAGCTTCAAACCACATGATGGCTGAAAGAGACTCCTTCTCATCTTTGGAGATAGGCAAATAAATTCCCATCCACATGGGATATGACTCCACCATCATTTCAGAAGGACAAGGTACTGTAGATCTTGAGAATGGCTATTTTTCAAATGTTTTGTATGTACCATCTCTGGCATCAAAACTCCTTAGTGTTTATCAAATGACACATATGAGAGTTCCCAAGAGAGTATCCTTCATCCCCAATGATGTAGAGATCATAGAACTTGCATCCGAGAAACTTGTATCTAAAGGCCTTGCAAACCATCATGCAAAAGCCTATGAGTTCTCCCATTTTGTGGCGGATGCAAAGCCCACCGCAGTGCTGACTCATGGAAATGAAGTTAGTAGACTGTGGCATGAGAGTTTCAGCCATCTCAACTTCAAATAATTGCATAAATTATATAAAAATTCTATGGTTGAAGGCCTCTCGGTCATCAAGGAAACCACTGGAATTTGCAAAGGCTGTGTTGTTGGAAAGCACCCTGAGCACAAGTTCAATCGGGGGAAGGAAAGCTGAGCATCATGCATCTTGGGAATGATACATTCTGATATCAGCAGTCCCATGCCCATCACATCCATGAATGGATCAAGGTACATTCTAACTTTTACTGATGATTTTTCCATGTACACATGGGTCTTCTTTATCAAAAAGAAGTCTGAAGTCTATGAAAAATTGATTGATTTAAAGGCCTTGATTCAGAATGCATCTGGCCAAAAGATCAAGATATTGAGATCTGATAATGGAAGGGAGTATGTCAGTAATTATTTTCTACACATATTCTCCCAAATTGGTATTCAATTATAGCATTCAGTTCCCTACACTCCCCAGCAGAACGATGTAGCGGAGAGGAAGAATCGGTCTCTCAAGGAGATGACCACCTGTATGTTGGAATCAAAGAAGTTGTCTGAAAATTTGTGGAGTGAAGCCATGCATGCTACAGCATATATTTAGAACAAATTTCCACACTCATCCATTAAATGTAATACCCCTTTTGAAGCATACTTCAAACACAAGCTGAATGTGTCGAATCTGCGGGTGTTTGGGTCCACTATATGGGCCCGAATTCCACTTGTTAAAAGGAGGGCTTTGCAACTACAAAGCATATAATGTCTATTTATTAGGTATTATAATGAATGAAAAGGTTTCAAGCTGCTGTATATAAAAAAAAATAGATCATCATCGAAAGGAGTGTCAAGTTCGATGAGCCTCTTCAGGAGGTAGAACTAGTGAAGGAGAAAACTGTTGAATTTCCTTCCTATTCTACTGCATATTTGGATGATGGAATTGGGGGTGATGGCCCTAATTTGGATCCTTTGATTTTTGATATCAGTGTACAACAAGAATCAGATACTGAATCAGAACCTGAATTACAAAATCATCTCCCAACATGGGCCCGACAGACACTCTCCTCCGCAGGAGATAACATTGGAAATATGGATGATCCAAGGAGAACCTGGTCTGATTTCCAAAGAGCAGGTATTGTGCTCTCTTGTCCTAATTATTTTCTGTCCAAGTATTGTTATTTTATTATAAGTTTAGACCCAAATTCCTACAACCATGCTCGTAAGGATCCGATATGGCAAGTTTCCATGGATGAAGAGTTGAATTCTCTTCAGAAAAACACTACCTGGGAGCTAGTTTCTCTTCCTCTGGGAAGGAAATTGGTTCAATGCAAGTGGGTGTTTCAGAAAAAGGTTGCTGCAGATGGTAGCACCTGCAAATATAAGGAAAGGATGGTGGAAAAAGGTTTCTCCCAAGTCCAAGGTGTGGACTACCATGAGAATTTTGCACCAGTTGCAAAAATGGACTCCATCTGCCTAGTTTTGGAAATTTCAGCATCTAAGCACTGGGAAGTGCATCATATTGATGTTAATTCAGGATTTCTATAGGGAGATATTCATGAGGAGATATCCATGAAGTATCATGAGGGCTACATTTCTGATCCATCTTTGGTTTTCAAGCTAAAGAAGTCACTATACGGGTTAAAACAGGCCCCGAGAGAGTGGTATTCCAAGATGGATGCCTTCCTTCTCTCGTAAAACTTCCAAAAGTGTAGATCATATCCAAATGTGTATATATAGCAGTCTGATGGTAATTTGATTATTATTTTTTTATATTTTGATGGCTTACTGATCACAGGTAGCACAATTTCTTCTATTTCAGTCATCAAAACTTCTCTCCATAATGCATTTGAAATGAGCAATTTGGGGCTCTTAAAACAATTTTTGGGGCTAGAAATTGAGAAAATGTAATATCCCAAATCCTGATATTATCTAATTCTAAGAAAATATGCTGATACAACTGAGAATGAAAACTGCCATGCAAAAATCCCTATTTTATAGCAAAAATTAGGGTTAGGGTTTGTGGTATAGAATGAAAACTTACCACTGATAAGCTGGTTGGACTGCTCTTGAGAGAGTTTGCATGCATCAAGAACTGAATCAGAGATGAACTGATATCTCCTACTTTCGGTGAAACCACAGCACCACGGACCCCACATCAGCTAAGGGTGAAATTTTCAGTGAAGGAGGTGTCCGATGAAGCTGCTGATTTGTAGGACTGATAGCCTTCCCATGCCGGAGAGAATTCCTAGCACATGTGGAAGTTCTGAGGTCTCTAGACAAGCTAGCAAATTTTTTTAAAGGTTCAGCTGCTCATGCCCCCCTGATCCTGAAATGGCTGATAACTGCTCAGGATGAGCACGATCGGATTTGATAATCATCATGTACTGGAGTAAGATGCTAATGATGAGAATGGTGCCTCGCTTGCGAAGTAAAATTGAGATCTGAAGACGCAGCGAATGGTTAGGAATTTCTGGCTGAAAACTCATTACGGCTGCACACATGCCCCTGCAATAACCTATGTAGTATACTGGATAACTATGAATGAATGAAAGAGCAAATCATGAACCTTAATGGCTTACCCTGAATGAGACTAGGGCAGATATCTCACTGTTGAAACCTCCCTAGATGAAGACGTCATCTCCAACCCCAACTGCTATGTTGCACAATGTGCTACTATTCAAGAGCTCCAAAATAATAATAATCCAAAAGTGAGTCTCCTTTCTCTTTATCTTCCTTTTATAACTTTCAACTACAAAAACCCTAATCTTTGACCTAATTAGGTCACTTTATTTTATAATTTGTAGTTGAATTGCATGCATGCGCATGGAGACTTAAATGAGTGCATGCATCATTAACTAATGCTTGGATGACATGCATGATGGTGGCCTTTGGCCCTGGTGGCCCTTCTCGAACTAATGGTGATAACATGATGACTCCCTAGATTTTCTATAGATGGCATCAGTCTTTAGATGATTCCTTAACCGTCAGTAACCACTCGAACCCATAGGAATCACATAGGTTAGTGGTTTTGGTCCTCAATTCGTAACCAGATGAGGACATTACAGTCCTCCCCACTTGAGATTGCTTGTCCTCAAGCAACTGCAAATTGGGATGCTACAATACTTGTTCACCTTCCCATGTGGCATCCTCTGGTGGTAGTTCCTTCCACTGAACCAAGTATTCCCTAATTACCCTATTCCTGAGTTTCCTTTCTCATGTATGTATGATCCATTCAGGAATCAGTATCAGCAGTCATGTTACCACCTAAGTTGTACTTAGTGGTTTTTTATCAAGTGAGCCTGGAGAACCGGACAGGGTTAACATTTTCAGACTTCAAAAGACCTTTGGAAGTACTTCTGGGAAGTGCTTGTTGTATCATATCACATTTTCATACCCCGTGGGGGAATTGTAATAAATGTTCTAGCATGATAGTGTCTGTAAAAGACTCAGTCTCTTAGACTTCATTTGTCAATTCGATCAGCCCAGGGTGTTTTTTCCCTTGGTTATTATTGGTTGTTGAATAAATGACTGATAATTTCTGAGTTTTTCACTCCATACCTCAAAAGTTGGGGTGGTCGGCTTGGCATTTATGCCTATTGAGGTTATTAGAGTCTATGTGTCAATGTATAGACATGCTAGACATTATTTTTGAGTCATATGAACATGTCTAAGTCCCCCTAGGTGTTTTTCAATTTTTCAATTTTTTAGTTTTTTTAATGTTTTTTTGAAATTTTAATTTTTCCAAAACTTAGGCTATTTTTTAATAGTTTAATTGGAAAAAATGATTTTGTAATAAAAGTGGGCCAAATAATCGGTTTCAGTCATGTAGGTGCTCATTTTCAAGCTAAGAGCACCACGTAAACCCATGGACCCATTGTTTCCTAGTTTTGAGTGATTTTCCATCACTCAGGTCAGAAAGCCCCAAAAATCAATTATTGATTATTTTAATTAATAAATTGATGAATAATGGAGCAAATCCAAAATCATAGATCAGTGGATTCTCAGCCGATTTGATTGAAATCAGACAGATCTGAAGTAGATTCACTGGATCTGACAAATCCTTGATAGAAGGAGGTGATTAAATCAGATCCAGAGTTGATCTTCAGCATCCTTTATGGGGAATTTCACCCTCCCTCTCTCCTCAACACGTTTTGGCTCATTTGGATGAGTTTTGGTGGATGCTTCAGTCAACAGGTTGAGGTGTCAGTCAGATCGGCTCTCCGATTGACAATTGCACTCAATGAGACTTAGATCTGGCTCAGTTAGAAACAAATCGAGCATTGATGGACTCTCCATCAGCATATTTGGTCTATCTCCTTGGGATTTGCGCCCCCCCTGGGCTGGATCTCCTGTTTTTTGTATATATCTAGGAAGAACCTCCTCTTCCAAGCTAGTTAGAACTGGGATTGAGGTGCTGCTACTATTGCAACTCTGTAATTATTCATTTGAAATAAAGAAAATATTTGGAGGCAATACGGTGTGGTGCCATTGCATGTGTGGATGATTATTGCCATTTTTTTACTGAGGTAACCTGTATCTGTGGTCATTTTTTGCTAATTTCTTGTAGATCTGTGGTTAAGATTGGTAATTAGATTATTACAATCTTGATAGGAAAGGTGTTGTTCAATAATTTTATTGATTGTCACTCTCCTTGGATGCATGTTTAGAGATCTAGATTTAGCATGTCCTATAAGCTTATATGCATGTTATCTTGAATCTCTTTGTATGTACTAATCGGATCTCACAAGTTTCATGGCAAGTTCTTTGATTTCAGCTGAGTTGCAGGTTCATACTTTGGAGAGGATGTTGATATAGTTTGCTTCTTCATTATCCTCAAAAAATTTCAAAGGCATAGTCCCTCAACATTCCACCTAAAATCTCTACTGTGGATCTTCAAGGAAACCAGCACTTTTCTCCTCTTCTTGCTCCCTCAAAATCAACACTTTACCCGGTTACTTGGTTCAGTTCATAGTTGTGATTTCATTTGGATCTGTTTCATCAAAGTAAAATATACATAGATCTGATATTTCATATCTCATAACCTAGATCTTGCACTTAAAAATGTTTCATAAGCATTCTAGATCTAGCTGTAGGGAAATCGTCTTTTTTGCATGAAAATTTAAAGGAAACTTGTAGATCACATGCATTAGATTTCCTTTCGCTGTTATAAAATTCAATATTTTGCAATATCAGTGCATTTTTGTTGGATTCACAAACAGCAATCCAATATCCCAAGGAAATCTTGCTTTCCTTGGTTCTTTTTGTGCCTGTTTAGCTAGTTTTAACTTCATTTTTTGTGAGATAAGGTAGGCTGATCCAAACGTACTCTTAAAGTGATTTTGGGAATTTTTTATTATAATATGCTCACTTTATTTTATTAGGTCTGACAGAAGGGAAATAAAGCTTCTGTCCAAAGTGGCCTCAAGAGCGTTCAAATCCCCCCAGGGGTCTCCCTTTTCACCAAAAAACTCAAAAATTTTCCAAAGTTGTAAAATATTGGTTTCAACCTGTATAAGGACCACAAAATTTCTGATATATCAGTCCTATGATACTGTAACCATTAATAAATAAAATCATTTTTGGAATAGGCTCTTTCGAGCCCATTCCCCATCCCCCCTGGGGGGTTTGCTTCGGTGCCTTTCTCGTCGATTTCTGTTTATTTCTTTTTTAGAATTGATCTAATTTACAGGGTAGTATACTTGATTTTGTTATTAATTCCATACTCCATATCTTACATTTCAAATTAATCGTAATACTTACCCCACGATTTCTCAATTGACCTGAAAGGGGAAAGAGATTCGTGGTAGGATTAATTAAGAAACTGGAACTGTGTATTTTTTTGCTTTTTTATATCATTTTTTTATCAGAAAATTTAAAATTAACCCCTCATTGATTCCCCAATTGAGATCCACTTGGATCAAAAGAGGTTCTTGGAGGCTTTTCTTTTAAACAAGAACATCCAGTTTAAAACTTACTAAAATTGACAAGACTCCAGTGTGTGTGCTCTACACCTGGATGCGGTTCGTCTGATCAGTCAAGCTGTATCAAAATAACTTGGGTGACTAGTATAATTAGGACTCACTCTCCCCAACTAACAAACCATCAGGTGAAAATCCAACACCTAGATCAAACCTCTACGGTGGAAAAATACCCAAAGGAAGCGGGAACTTCTGAAAAGTGACCTCAAGGCGCCAATCTTTGTCACACCCTAATGGGTGCATTACGAAAAATAGCCCCAGAGACTCCATTTCAGCCCACATATTCCTTACGGGTAGCCATAAAGGTTTAGTTTTGGACATACTCCAAGTACTCTCGGGTATATCTGGAGTCCCCCTTTTGCCTAATTTAATCAACTCATACTTCAATTTTAACTTAAAACATACCAAGATGCAATCGCAAAACTTTCACTCCAAGCACATGCAAGCATATTGATTATATTTTTGACTCCATTTTAAGGCACTGGTCATTTTTGCTTCATATATATATTGTGTATCAGCTTTGTGCTTTCGTGTGTTTATTTTCGTATCTTGTCATATTTAATTGTCTATAGTTAAAATATTCAAACTCCTAAGTAACTGATTCAGATTAACATCACCACACTAAGAAATCATCCTTAGTAACTTAATAGGGTCTACCCCCCTTGGCTTCATTAGGAGTTGAGCCTAAACGGAGGAGTCAAGAACAAGGTGACAGCCTTGACTCGAGACTTGCCCCCAAGGACACACCGAGTGGCTTGAAGATTTCTACCATGTGACCCAGGTGTGTGAAAGGAAGAAACAAGTCCTTCATCATCTAAAGGAGGTAATTTTATTAATGGAGTAGTGTGTTTCCCAAGGTTCTTTCTCATGTTGGACACATGGAACACATTGTGAATTTTACTTTCCTGTGGTAGTTATGGTTCATATGCCACCTCTCCCACCTTCCTGATTATTCTGTAGGGTCCATGGAAGCAAGGTTTTAAGTTGTATTCTACTTTCTTCTTAAGAAAATACTGTTTGTAAGGTTGGATCCTTAAGTATACCAAATCCCCTACCTCAAAGCTCCGCTCAATTCTGTGTTTGTCTGCATATAACTTTTGCTGATTCTGGGCTTTCTGTAAGTTTTCCTTTAAGATTTTAAGAATATCTTGATTGTCCTGTATCCAATCTTTTTCTTTAGGAGCCCTAATGTCTCCAAGTGCCAAATATGCATATTCCAAGGCCTCATAGCAATATAATTCCTTAAAAGGAGTCATCCTAATAGCATGTGATAGGTAGTATTGTAGCAATTATTAGTAGGAATATTTCACCCTCTACGGACAGTAAGGTGTTCCACTGGTTTGAATGGTTCGGATCCAGAACAAATGAAGGACAAAGGTTGAAGACCCTTTTTATACGTTGTAGATACCTGGAATGTGATGCTTTGATAGTAACCCTGTGTACCTGCAATCAGATCAAACACGCAAACACATCAAAGCTTCCAGAATATAATCTATTGATCCATGTTAGTGACTAAGGAATCTAACAACATATACATGTGAAATCAAACAACAATAGTAATGTGGGACGGAAATCATCTTTGCATTAAGATAAAATGGAGAAGTTTACAACCAATTAAGCCTTAGTGTTGACATGCATCTCCATCAAACCAAACATTCTCATCCCCATAAGCTCCAACTTTGCTCTCTATACTCTCCAATGGCTTGGTCCAAGTGATCAATTCAACAGCATAACAATACTTCAATGGTTCTCCCCTCAACCATGGACATGAGCTTTTATTTATAAGGCACAATGGATAGGGATGGTTGAGAGATTTGTGGATGAGGTGGCCTCTATGATCCTAGGATGGGGGATCTCGAGGTCAACTGACCCACTATGATAGGGATAAGGGAGGACATGAGGCTCATGATCTAGAAGCCTCAAGAAACTTCTCTTTTTCCCATTTTACCCAGGGTACCACTTTTCTCCTTCAATGACAAAGCGGTTCAGGTAATAAAATATTATGGACTAAGGGCCATAAGCGGTGGCACCGCTTCTGGCTAACAAGGGATAGGCAGTGTGAGAAACCTACTGCTCATGGATAAAGGGTAAAGTGTGGTGCTGAGCATTTTTGTGAAAGATTGACAAATGGTATGAGTTTCGACTCCAAGTGCTGGGATTAAGGGAAAATAGGTATGTTAAGAGTCTTATCACATGATGGTGATAGGATTTTGGTATAACAGCAATACTCCCTTAAGTGTATCCATTTGATCTAGGTTCATTGCTGTCTTGTTACATAGTTCCTCATATATCCTTTAATCCACTGGTTGATTATTTCTGTTTGTCCATCACTCTGGGGATGATAACTCATGCTGGTAGCTAGTTCGGTCCCCACTAATATGAATAGCTCCTACTAGAAGGCACCTATGAATATGCTATCCCATCACTGACAATGGTCTTAGGTAACCCATGTAACTTGAAGACCTCCCTAAAGAATAACTCAGCTACTTGAGCTGCAGAGTAATCTAATGATATAGAAAATAAATGTGCAAACTTGGTCAGTCTGTCAACTACTACATATAAACAATCTCTCCCTTGGACCTTGGGAAATCCTAAAATGAATTCCATAGAGATGCTTTCCCACTTCTGTTCTGGAATTGGTAGTGACTGAAGCAACCCTGCTGGATGGATGTTCTCAATCTTGTTTTGTTGACAGATGCTACATTCCCGTACATGCTGCATAACTTCCCCCTTGAGGCCCTTCCATGAGAACCTCTCTCGGATCTATCTATAGGTCTTCAAGAAACCCTGATGTCCTAATAATGGAGATTCATGTGTGTCTTGAATGATCTTTTTCCTCAATGTGGATTCTGGGATGAGGTATATCCTATTCTTGTAATAGATGATGTCATCAACAATCCTGTACCTATCATTTTGAATTTGTCCATCCAATAATTCGCAAGCGAATTTATTTTTGGAGTATTCTACTAAGAGAAGTCTCGTCCAATCTATGGATATACTCCTGAGAGATAGTGAGGTGGGACACCTGGATAATACATCAGCTACTACATTATTCTTACCTTTTACATACTCGATCTCGAAATCGTAGGCTTGTACTTTGCTTACCCATTTCTGCTGGCGCTCATTCAGTTCCTTCTGCTCCAAGAAACACTTGATGTTGTTATGATTTGTTTTGATTTTGAACTTACTGCCCACTAGGTACTTTCTGAATTTCGTAAGAGCATGTAAGATGGCTAGAATCTCTTTGTCATATATTGAGTAGTGGCACTCGTAGTTCTTCAATTTACGGCTCTCAAATGCAATAGGGTGATGATTTTGCATCAATACTACTCCTAACCATTCCCCTAAGGCATCACATTCCACTACAAAGGGTTGTGAGAATTCTGGTAATGCTAAAACTGGACAAGAACTCATAATAACTTTCATCTCCTCGAAATTTCTCTGTGCTAATTCTGTATAGGTGAATGCTCCCTTCTTTGTGAGATCTGTGAGGGGTGCTGCAAATTGGGAGAATCCCTTAACATACTATCGGTAATAGGTGCACATTCCTAAGAAACCTCTAAATTCTATGACTATTTTTGGCATGGGCCAATCTCTCATAGCTCGAATTTTCTCCATGTCAACCTGTACTCCTTCCTCATTGATTATGTGCCCTAAGTACAACATTTCCTTCATGCCAAATTCACACTTGGACATCATCGCGTAAAGAGAGGTTTCTTCTAGAATGCTCTGTACTTCATCTAGGTATTTCATATGCTTTTCCCATGTTTCATTGTAAATCAGGATGTCATCAAAGAATACTAGCAAAAACTTACGTAGCTAAACTCTGAAGGTATGGTTCATGCATGAATGGAAAGTGGCTAGAGCATTGGTAAGTCCAAAGGGCATGACCAAAAACTCATAGTGACCATAGTGACAGCGACAAGCTATTTTGGAGATGTCTTGGTCCCTTACTTTGATCTGATGGTACCTCGAGCGAAGATCAATCTTGGAGAAGTATTTGGTTCCCCGAAGTTCATCCATGAGCTCATCAATTCTAGGGATGGGATACCTATTCTTAATGGTATTTTTTTCAGTGCTCAATAGTCGATGCACATTCATAGTGTACCATCCTTCTTCTTGACCAATACTACTAAGGATGTGAAGGGGCTAGAACTGGGCTGAATATATCCAAGCTCCAGTAATTCTTTAATTGTTTTCTCGATCTCATCCTTGTATCTTTTGGGATGCCGAGAAGGAGTGGTGATGACTTCTTGTGTCCCCTCCTCTAACTCAATGATGTGTTCAAAGCCTCGGTCTGGAGGTCTACCTGATGGAAGTGTTATACCAAAATCCTGTCATCATCATGTGATAATACCTTTGACATACCTATTTTCCCTTAATCCCAGCACTTGGAGTGGAAACCCATGTTGATTGTCAATCTTTCATAAAAAGACTTAGCACCATGCTTTCCCCTTTGTCCATGAATGGTACCTTTCTCACACCACCTGTGCCTTGTTATCCATAAGCGGTGCCACCGCTTATAGTTTTTGTTCCATAAGCATTTCTTACCTGAACCTCTCTATCATAGAAGGAGAAATGTGGTACCCTGGGTAAAATGGGAAAAAGAGAAGATCTCGATGCTTCTAGATCATGAGCTTGTTGTCCTCCCTTATCCCTAACATTGTGGGTTAGTTGAGCACAAGATCCCCCATCATAGGATCTTAGAGGCCACCTCATCCACAAATCTCTCAACCATTCCTATCCATTGAGCCTTATAAGTATAAGATCATATCCATGGTTGAGGAGGAGAACCATTGAAGTATTGTTATGCTATTGGATTGACCACTTGGCCCAAGCCATTGGAGAGCATAGAGAGCAAAGTTGGAGCTTATGGGGATGAAAGTTTTGATTTCATGGAGATGCATGTCAACACTAAGGCTTAATTGTTTGTAAACTTCTCCATTTTAATCTTAATGCAAAGCTAATTTATGTCCCACTTTACTGTTGTTGTTTGATTTCACATGTAAATGTTGTTGGATTCCTTAGTCACTAACATGGATTAATAGATTATGTTATGGTAGCTTTCATGTGTTTGCGTGTTTAATTTGATTACAGGTACACAGGTTTAATATCGAAGTAGGAATTCCAGGTATCTACGATATCTAGTGAGGGTCTTCATCCTTTGTCGTTCATTTGTTCTGGATTTGAACCATTCAGACCAGAGGAACAACTTCTATCCGCAGAAGGTGAAATATTCCTACTAACAAATATAGTGACTCCATTGGGGAATGAATGTATGTATCAGTCGATCTGATCTTCCTTAGTTCTTCAACTCTTGTATGAATCCAGGCTCCTTCTACAACTCTCTTTAGTCAGATCTACTATCTGACTCAGTGGATTTTGGTTTGAAACTTCTAGATCTTTTTAGATCTGAATTATTTTTGACCTTTTATGCTCTTTCTCACTCTCAATATATCAGTTTTTACCTTGATCTATTCTTTTTCTAACTTGATCTGTCATTCTCTATGTGTTTTGGAATTTTTACAGGGAACCACGCTTATGCAGTGAGCGAGAAGTGGTGCCACTGCCTAAACCTAGTGAGTAGCCTGCGGTGCCACCACCTAAGTTTTGTTGGAAAGGAGTGGTGTTGGGATAGAACCGCACTGTCAATACCTGAGAAGCGTGGTGCCAAGTAGGCTTCATTCCAAGATCTCCTTTTTCTCATTTTTGGTAAAAAAAATTGAGTTGATTTGCTTTCATCCCTGCACTATCAGGCTTGTGTGTCAGAATCTGATGCTTGTGGTTTGGAATTTTATGGTTAATGATTGGTTTGATTCAGAAATTCAAAAGCTAGGTTATACTTTTGATTTTTCATTCACTTTGGTGCTTGTTGGTTGTAATTGCGAAAGGATTTCTTGTTTTTTGAAAAGCTTAGGGTGTTAGTAAGATCTCTTTTCATTTCTGTTATATAGAATAAAAGAAGAACACTTGAGTTAACTTCTATGTTTCATTTCTTGTTTGCATAAAAAACTTCTTTTTCTTCCTTTAAAAAAGAAAATTTTTGACTAAGATTAGGATTACCATCATCGAGCTTTGGACATTGGATATTTGATTGGATTTACAAGCTTTGAGGCTCTTCATGTTCTTTCATATCTTATGCATTTAGTACTATCTTGTCAAAATAATAAAAAAAATGGTAGTTTTAAGTTAGATTTTCCTATGTTTTAAGAAAATTGAAAATAGAGTGCATTTGCATGTAGTGTGCTTCTTGTTTTTCTTTTAGGAAAAGAGATTCTTCCCCTTCTCATTGCTTTCAAAAAAGAGAAATCAGTTTGGAAAGTGCTTCTTGTCTTTGATTTTGTGTTCAATATTGTTGTTTGGAAATATTTTTGGTTTTGAAACAAAATAAAATACTCTATTTCCCTCCCGTAAGTAGGCATACTGAATGGTAAAGTGAAATATTGTGCATAAGCATACTACATGGTTTTACTTTTTTGTCAAAACACCATGCATTCACCTAACCATCCACTTTAAAATTAATGGTAGTTACAGGTTAAAATTTACGCAGCAATTGGAGTGATATGTTAGAGACATGTTCGGGCGTTGTTAAGTGTATGAGCTGTCCTTATTTGTCTGCATTACATCCTGGGACTCGCGTGGTTCTTCCACTTACCATCGGTACATCGAACAGCCTTTCACATACCCTTGAGGTATATAGAAAGGTACTTCACATACTCGATTGTATATCATAAGGCCCCTTGTGTACGGTTATGCATTAGACAGCACTACTACCGATTCGATCTCCCACTTACCTTAAGTATATTGGGAGACCCCACTAGGATACCTTATATATCTGAGAAAAGGCCTTTGGCCATCTTGCTTGGAGCCATACACCAAAAACAGCATTCGGGGAGATTACTACACATGTACCCTCGAGGTATATCATGAGTGGCACCTTCTTGAAAATCTTGGTGAGAGACCTGACTATTTGAACTCCTCCTATCATTTTAAGTGTGCTTGTTTTGAACCATAGCTTGTGTAGGGAAATTTTTTGGTGTGTTTTCTAGTTTTTTAGACCCTAGGTTAGATAGGAACTATACAAAATAATTGAGTTAAGATAGTCCAGAAGAGTACGGGGCTTGCCACCCAAATTTTATTCCTAGTTCAGGAGAAAATCCAATGGAAGCTATCGGCCAAGGAGCTGCCACCACCTCCCAAATGGGAGATAATGTGGTTGTAGAAAGTGGAGGACCATATTCTTCACACTCACCTCCCTTGTTCCAACAACCTTATTGTTAGAATAATCAACCCATAGTTAGCTACCTTAGACATTAATTAATCCATTTTTTCCTTATTTGCCTAGTTTCCATATTCCACCTTATGCAAGTTGTCCTCCACATGTCCAAAGTGGTCAAACATGCTAAAAATGAGTAATGGAGCGCTTAGGAAACCACTTGGAATCAATTCTGCTTTATTCCTGGCCTTCCTAGCACATGTCTTCTTTTTCTTCTTTATTTCCTGCTTTTGCTGAGTTTTAAGGCAATTGGGAAAGTTTGACTAGGTGAAGTTAACTTGTTTTTTGTCCTCATCATCCTCCACTCTTTTCTCCTAATAAAATCATGTATGAGTTGTACTTCCATCACCTATTATCATTCCTAATTTATTTTCCAATTCATGAGTTCCTAGACAGATTTGGAAACTGCTTTATGCACCTATGGGGGATTTGCTTAGATTTAGTAAGCCTGCTTTTGACCAAATTCGAATGGCATCCCAATGCATTCGAATATCTCATGTAATTATTTATTTTGGTAGACTATGACTTCACAGGGTTGGCTATTGTACACTTATTCAATACAAATTAGTGTTCTGCTCCATATTCAGTCTCCTTTGTGTGTAATTTTCATGTGTAATTGGCAATTTTTGTGAGTGTAATTGTTCTAACACTTGGGTTCAATTTCCACACTTCTCAGGAAAATACCTCATTCCATTCTCCCACTGAAGGTCATGTTGATGATACTACCCATATGGATTATGGTCCCAATGCTCCATTTTGGGATACCTCTATAGGACAGGTCATTGCCTCATTTGGCACCCGTTTAAACTCTTCTGAAGATGAAGAAGAATGTAGAAAATACCACACTACCATTATTCATGCATAGGAGATTAACAAGCAAATAGAAATAAAAAACCCAAAAACCAATAGGAGAATCCAAGACCAACCAACAGTGATAAGGATAAAGGGAAAAGAAAGGAAAAATATCCCTATCTGCTATGCAGAGGTGACCATTTCTCAAAGGAGTGTCCTCGTTGGGATGAAATCTCCCAATTTCTGGAAACAAATCCCGCACCTACAATACTCATGGATCCTTTTCCCTCTCAACAACAACTGATAGACCACATGTCTAATCAGGGTAACTCTAGTTCGTCAAAGGAAATTTGTATGATGTCCTTGGATACCATTAATCTACAAACTCGAAGTTAGAATTATGACCAACCTGCAAATAAAAAAGAAGATCATTCTTCTTCAGGGAAATCTCCCTCTACTAGTTCTCCTGAATCCTCGTCTATTGTCCCCCTATCTATCGAGAAGCCTACTCTAGACATGATTTTGTGTCCACCCAAAAGTACTCTTCAAAAGGCTATCTTTAATCCCAATTCCCAAGCTGCTCAATTTTATAATGTAGTTGAAGATATCGCTCAAGAACCTTGTGCAATGTCTACCTTAGAGGTACTCCAAATTTGCCCTACACAGTGCAAAAACTTGTTGACAGCTTTAGGATCTTTAGACCCGGATAATACTAACTTGATTCATTTTAATGTTGAGAACTATAATCCTAGGTTACCTCATAAACTTGATTTTCAGATCATTATGAAAGTAGTGGGAAAGAAATTTTTCCGAACGGTACTAGATGAAGGATCTTCGACCTCATTTTTGTCTCTATCTTGTTGGAAGGCCCTCGGCTCTCCTAAGCTTGTAACATCACCTAAAACCCTTAAGGGGTTTGACAAATAGGGTTTCCAACCTCATGGTCTCATATCAGCCCTAGCAGTAGATTTGAGGGGCAAAACCGTTTCCATTCAAGTAGAAGTGCTAGATGCCCCCTTAGATTACAACCTCCTTTTAGGAAGAAATTGGTTCTATGTCATGACTATTGTCGCCTCAACAGTATTCTGAACAGTCCAATTTCTGCATCTAGGGAGAATTGTTACCATTGACCAGCTTGATTTCTGTACACTGGATGTTACTACCTCCTTAGGAGTTGATTGGGTAGGCATGTTGAAGGACGCATCCCTTATGGGGATTTTTCCATCCACTCCTCCTAGTACAGTACTGCGACAGTCCATATGATCGCCTCATTTGATTATGAGCCTAAGGGAAAACAAGTTGTTGAGTCCACCTCGTTGAGTCCACATGAAGCAATGTATGACACCATTCAAACCTTTTTCGATGATCACACTGATGACCTTCATCTAGTGGCTTTGGATCCTTACCATTTACCGTACTAGTTAGAACCTTCTCTTCCCGTTCTAGATTATCTCTCTGAGACTTTTCCTTCTGATGAGTCCATTATGGAGATCATGAATACGGATGAGTCCATTTGGGAGGATCACCATCTTAGATCCATGTTCCTCCCCAACACCAGTTTGGTTAGCCATGATTATGCATCCTTGTTTCCTACTGATATCATCAACGTACACCAAAGTCCCATATTGTTGCAATATAGAGATTATGAAGGAAACCTCTGCAACATTACTCAGACAAATCCGATTGACATATCAGCTAAGCTTGATACTATCGAGCATGTTCATGTCGGGAAGAACTGCTCGGCAGATGAATCTAAAGCATACAAAGCACTTTTCAAAGAATTTCATGATATTTTTTCCTGGTCCTATGAAGAGATGTCGGGGATTGACCCATCCATTGTGGTCCATGATATTAAAACCTATCCCATGGCTAAACCTATCAAGCAAACACTAAGGCAATTCCATCCTTGGAAAGCTACAGCTATTAAAGCTGAAATTGAGAAACTTCTCAAAGCTGGGTTTATTTATCCTGTACCCCTGACGGAATGGGTATCGAACATTGTCCTTGTAAATAAAAAGAAGGGCACCATTAAATTCTGTATCAACTTTAGGGATTTGAAAAAATCTTGTCCCAAGGACAACTTCCTACTCCACATATCGATCATATTATCGACAACTGTGCTGGAAGTGTCATCTTTTCATTTATGGATGGCTTCTCTGGCTATAATTAGATTGAGATATTACCCTCCGATCAACATAAGATGACATTCATTTTCCCATGGGGAACCTTTGCATATAATAAGTTACCTTTTGGCTTGAAAAATGTTGGAGCCACGTTCCAGCTTCCAATGCCCTATGCATTTCACAATATTAAACATATTGTTGAACTGTACCTTGACGACCTCCCTGCTCATTCGTAGTGACGGGAGGACCATCCTGGTCATCTTAGAGAGATATTCTTGAGATGTCGTCATTATAATATACAGCTGAATCTGCATAAATGTGTTTTTTTGCGTTGATATGGGATGTCTACTAGGTTTTGTGGTATCCAAAGATGGCATCCAAATTGATCCTTTGAAAATTGTTGCCATTCTAGCTCTACCAGCCCCAACTAATCTCCTTGAACTCCAAAGTTTGCAAGGGAAGGAAAACTTTCTCCGCCATTTCGTGTGCAATTTCGTAGAGAAAACGCACAATTATATGCGTCTCCTCAAGAATAACACCCCATTCTTCTGGAATGACCAAGCCCAACGCACCTTTGATAATATTAAGCACACTCTGACTCATTCACCCGTGATACACCCCCTAGATTGTTCAAAGGACTTTCTTCTATATATTGTTTCCTCCACTACTACCATCGCTATGGTTTTAGTTTAGGAAAATATCCATGGTCAAGAGTACATGATTTATTATCCTAGTAAGAATATTATGGATTCCAAAACTCGCTATTCACATGTGGAAAAGCTAGCATTGGCCACGATCATTGTTGTACAAAATTTTCGTCACTACATTCTGCTCCGCACTACAACTGTATTGGTAGACCAGAACCCTATGTATCACATCCTGACTTGTCAGGTGCTCGAGGGAAAGTACTCCCAATGGATAGTCATACTACATGAGTTTGATCTGGAATTTTCCAAAGCCACATCAAAGAAATCCGTGCTATTTTTCAAGCTCATGTGTGATCTTCCCTGTGCTTCGACGAAATATGAGCCCAGTGATTCATTTCTGGATGAATTCCTATTCCTGATTAGAACTACTGACCCTTGGTATGGATATTTTCTTATTTATCTCCAAACACAACGATTTTAACCGCATTTATCCCGTGATGATCTCCCCCGTATCCGTCACCACATGAAATACTACCTCATCCTGAAAGATACCTTATATAGACATGGGATTGATTCTATTCTTCAGCGATGCCTCACTCATGAGGAGACTGAACATGTGTTGAATGATTTCCACTCTGGAGCATGTGGCGGTCATTTATCTGGGATGGCTACAGACCATAAAATCCTTCGCGCTGGCTATTTTTGTCCTTCTGTCTTCAAAGACTGTCATGAGGCTGTTAAAAAATGCCCACCTTGTTAACACTTTTATCCTAAAAAGTGCACCCATCTTGCTCTGCTACACCTCGTCATTTCCATTGGCCCATTCTCCAAATGGGGGATTGACTTCAGGCATTGTAAGCATACCTCAGCCAGGGGGCATGGTTACATCATCATAGCCGTTGACTATTCCACAAAATGGGCTGAGGCCATGCCTACATATGCGAAAGATGGTAAAACTGCCACTCTCTTCCTGTTCAATCATATCATAGCTAGATTTGGAGTCCCGTTACTAATCAAGTATCCCATTTCCATAATCAAATGATGGAGAAACTAAGTGCCAAGCTAGGTTTTCACCATGAAAAATATACACCATATTATCCATAAGCTAATGGTTAGGTAGAGGCCATTAACAAAGTTTTTAAAACAATGCTTCGTCAGATGGTTGGAGATCGTAAATCCAACTGGCACCACGTTCTTTTCTCCGCTCTTTGGGATTATCGGACTTCTATGAAAATAGCCACTGGTTTCATGCCATTCCATCTTGTCTATGGACTCGAAGTTGTCTTACCGATTTAATGTCAGATTCCATCTTTAAAACTTGTCGTCGAACTTCTCCTAGACACTTCCGCAGAGGAAGAAAGATTTTTATACTTGAACAACCTTAATGAGACTCGGAGAGATGTTGCCTTGGCTAATGAGGCACATAAGAAACACGTCAAGGCATAGTATGATAAATCCATCCAACATTGTGTCTTTAATGAAGGTGGCCTAGTCTTGACTTATGATCAAAGATATGACAAACTAAGGAAGGGTAAGTTTGAGTCCATGTGGTATGGACCTTTCATCATTTCTAAGGTGTTAGAGAAAGGAGCCAATAAGCTCACTGATTATGATGGAATCCCTTTTGGGAAACCTCGCAATGGGTTGTACCTAAAAAGGAACTATTCCTAGGTCTTTCTTAGATAGTATCTTGTATATATGTATATTGCTTGGCTTTCAGTGTGCTTTTAGTATTTTCAAGATAGTTTTGAGTTTAGTGTCCGCATCTATTTATACCATGTTTTGGTCATGCAGATGGCTTTCTATGGCTTCGCTGATGGTGCTTGTCGCCACACTTTGATTCTCACCTCAGTTGCTTGGGTCCTCTATTCCCCGGTTGAAGATTTGGTTAGCTCAGGAGTGGTTTGTATAGGTCCCACTACTAATAACATCGCCGAGTATGAAGTAGTCATCGGTCTCCTGACTGAAGCTGCCTCCCAAGATGTTCGCAATATGGTAGTCTTTATGGACTTGCAACTCGTGGTTTTCCATTTAAACCATGTTTACACCATTAGAAACCCTGTGCTTCTCTGCCTCTTCTGGAGAGTACGTTTACTGGAAAGACCATTTGAAACCATCACTTATAGGCATATCCCTAGCGAACATAATGTAGTTGCAAACTCATTAGCTAATTACATCCTAGATTGGCATATTGCCCATTCATGACATTGAAATCAAACATGGTCCATTGTAAATAAACATATAAAGACACATAAAACTCATATAAAATGCATTTACCATTTGAGACATATAAACACCCAGTAAAGTCTGTATATATGTTGGTTTTAGACTGGGAAGACCTGGGTTTACTTTACTGTACCAACAAAACCCCTAGCTCACTGGCCCTTTCGGAAACAGACCGCAGGATGGTCTGAAGTCTCACCCGAAGTGATCTTGGATGGGTTGGCTGAAGACTCAAGTCTCCTCAACCGGGTTCTATAGCATCCTGGGATCTCATGACTCTTCTTAGCCGGTGGGATCTCTCTGCGGTGGTGACCTTTCTCACTCACTGGACCTAAGAGGGAGCGATCTCTTATCTCATCGCTGCCTCTAGAGCGATGCACAACCTATCTCCTCGGTTGCCATCCTATACTGAGATATCTCACACCGCGGTCCCTCCGACAGTGCGATACCGCCTTTCTATACTGCGATATCTTCTATAGTAAGACTCCTATGGTCTAATATGCTTAATATCAACTATGCTCAACTTGCGGAACTAATATGCAGAAATCACTTAACACTGTAACTGTCAAACTGTTATGAACTAAGCACTGATAAACTCATATACAGGCTACTTGATACCTTCAACTTGCGTTTAACCCTCTATGTGCTATAAATTGAAGCATACATACATACATCCATCAACTGATCAGCAACATTCATGTAACAGATAACAGATAACACATAAGCAAAGCAAAAACACATGAAATAGTTGCACAACACACAGATTTTACATGGTTCACCTCCAGGGGGGAAGCTACGTCCACGGGAACTGGTTTTTATATTATATCTTGAGAGAGTAAACACAGTTTCGCTGCAACCTGATATGCAGCCTTGAGATCTTCTGGGAAACTCTGTGCACACAACTGGGAGCCCTTCTCTCTTAGATCTCTTCTCTTATATTGCCTTTTCTTAAAATATACTCTTCCTCTCTCTCTCTTCTTCTCTCAATCCCTGTGGATTGTTCAATCCCTATGGATTGTTACATACATGCTCTAAGAGCCAGCTATTGGTTACAGTAAGATAATACAGATGGATTAACATGACCAGAGCTCGACTCTTACACTACTGAGACTCTAGAGACACTTGGCTAGCTAAATGACTCAGTGGCTACCCTACGTCTACCTGTATAAGTAGCTATCCAATTGTCTAACCTTTTACATTACAAAATACATGCTTATATAGGCAGCCCAAAGGTATCGTCATTATAAAACTGTGGGAATTTCCCAACAGTAACCCAAAAACCTTAACTGTGACAGTCAGCGCATATGTACCGTGGGCTGCCGCTTACCGTCACACCACAGCTTTCTGCAGTCTTCCACGCTTCCCAGCACTGATCATGGGTATGGGCACCGCTTCCTCGGTTGCTCCCATTCTGTCCTTCATTTTCAATACCTCAGCCTGTTGCTCATTTTCCTTTATGAGGGTAGTTGAGCCCTCCTCTCTTCGCCGCTGCCTTGAATGCAGTGGTTGAGCTCTCTCTTCTCGGCTGCTTAGGTACTGTCTTCTTTGACTTCCCTATCCCAATGTAGCAGCTTTTCCTTTAGCTATGGGACCCTACTCCAATAATCCCCTAACACTTACTTGTGGCTTGTCCCTGAGCCACTAACAGCTGGCTTCTCCTATTGTAGCTTCTCCTTGGCTTCCTGCGAAGTCCTTGTGAATCTCTCTCGAAGTCCTGCGACTTCGTTGTTCATAGCTTCAGCACACTCTTGTGCCATTTCAAGCATAGCTTGACTAATGCTGGAATATTTTGTATCATCCATTTCATTCTTACTTGTAGTGAAATCCTTAACCTTCTTCTCAACCACATCGACCAGCTCGGTGATTTGTTCCTGATATGGTTGAAGCAGGCTATTAAACTGTATCTCTTTTGCTCTTAACCGCTGCGCTTCTTGCTGCAAACGGTTCATCTATGTCATCTTATTCATCCTTGAAAGAGCTCCTAATCTCTTGTATTCTTCCTTTATTGTTGCTATGGCCTTCTCTATGTGTTGGATGCTCTGCTGCAATTTGAGTCTATCTCGGAGCTCGTCTAGCTCCGACCATGTCTTCGTCGCATCAGCTAGTAATGACTCTGCATCATCTATGCGACTCTTCATCTGTGTAGAAGCAAATCTAAAGTCCTGTGCCCTTGCTTCCTTGTCTACCTCAAGTGTTCCTGGTGGTCGAGCCTCAAGCTCAACAATCTATGCTTTGTGGTCTTCCTCCATCTTAGTCACTATCTCTTCAAGAGCCTTTGCTCTTTCTGCAATTTGTCTTACCTTCTGTGTTAGAGATAAGGAAAACTCAATGTTACACTAGGGTAACTCTAATGCGATGCTCTGTAGGAGCTGGCTGAGATCCTGCTCTCTTTCTTCATATGTTCTTAACTCTTTCGCCTTTGTCTGAAGGCCTGCGGTGAGTTCTTCATTCTTCTGTTTCAGCTGGGTGTTCTGTTTATAAGTCGCAAGCTCTCTATCCCAGAGCTCTACGGCTAGCTGCTGCTGGATCATCTGTAACTAATCAATGAGGAAATCTGTGAGATTAACCTTGACAGGTTGTCTAATCTGTATCTGTACATCAATCATTGAATCAAGGAATCGAATGCTCCCTGGTGGTATCAACACTGTATTGATGTGATCCTTTACAAGGATTTCCTCGCAGGAAATCGATTATTTTGAGCTTTCTCCTGCTGTCACCTTGACTAGATGACTCTGCACTATGGCAGTCTTCTCCGTTAGTGCTTTCAAATCTGAAATTCGTTGATCAGTCATGCTCTGCAGTTTGTCTTGCGATGTCTGCATCGCCTAAAATGAGTCCTTCATTGCGTCCTGCAATCTTGTTGCAATGAGTTCATAGTCATCCTCCTTCAGTACGGTCTCTGTAGGTTCCTTTGAGGCTTTTGTTTTTTTCTTCTTTGGTACCCCTAGTGGCACCTCTTCTGCATCTTTTCTCTTTTGTGTCAGTGGTGGCGCTTCTGCTGTATCTTTTGTCTAGGACCCCACTTTGTCTTTTCCTTTGCCCGATGGGTCTATCTGTGCGGTACCTGCTGGTAGTGTTGTGGTTTCTTCTAATGCTTTCTTCCACTCATCATCAAAGTCTTTGATGAAATCTTCTACATCCTGTGCCGTCATCCTGAATGAACCATTTTCCCAGTTATCCATTTTAGTCCTTTTTTTCCTTAGGTAGATTCTATGGCTGTCTGCCATGAAATCAAGCCGATTATCATACATGTCCACAATCGCCGTGGTGATCCGCGGTGTCTCTTGGATGAATTTCTTCAAAAGCTTATAGTATTCATAGAATACTATCATATTGATCTTTTTCTTGGCTGGGTTGTTGCTCTCCCATAAGTTTGCATAGTGCGCGCCTCTGGGCTCGCCGCTTCCTAGCTGTAGAAACTGAGTATGGGGTGGGTCTCTCCACCCCATGAATGCGCATAATATAAGAAGCCATGAAAAGTGGAAGGGGTGGTTCAGCTCATCCTGTGCTGTCAAACAATATTGAAGAAAAATATTTAATAAGAATAAACACCAATTAAATTATTCACCTTCCGCAACTTGTATGGCAAGGTGAATTACTGATCCTGTGACTTCCTTTGGCCGAACTTTCGTTAATAGTATGCCTGCGAGAAGACTGGCTGTAAATATGAGTGTATCGTCTGCTATTGTTGCGAGGTCATAAGCTCGACCTCCTCTCTGTAGCTTATACTTGGTAACTAGGGTTGCTGGTAGCTTGGAATCTTTGGTTTTTCCTAATATATGTGTCTTAGGGTCCTTACTAGTCTTGGAAAGCCCGGTGATGTGGTGTATCAGTTCGACATTCAGATCGACCTTGTTACCTAGCCATAGGTAACCTCCATGTACACAAGAAAGTAGCATGCGCACCACGGAATTAACCTCTACACCTCATCCAAAATGTGGTATTCTCAACAAATTGAGCAAGCCTGACCACTCAAGAATCTGGACATGTTCCATAGGAACAAATTCATCTGCACCGATCCTCGGGTTCCTTTGAACCGTAAGATAATGATCTGGGAAAAACTAAGGATATGTCTTACTGTCTCCAATGTTATAGTCTATAAATTTGAGATTAGGGGCATATCCTAACAGATCTCCATCTTCCTTTACATGAGAATAAATCGGCGGTAGGGGAACAGGAAACTTAGCACCCTTGGGAATGTTTACCTCTGGTGCGTTTTCAACTCGTGGCACGATGTATTCTGTTGCCATATGAACTTCTTCCTCTGGCTCTGGGCTGGATTCTTCTACTATCTGAGCTTTACTTCTCATCCTTGGCAGCTGTCTGACCTGTGATGTACCTAATTTCACAACCTTGGGTGGCGTCGTCATAGAGGACGCAAGGCCAACACGCTGGAATCTTTTCACAATGTCCTCTAAAGGCTCCATCTCGGACAAGAACCACTCGGTGCAATACTCTGGACTGGAAATGGCTGGGAAATTGGGGAAAACTAGCACTCTATAACTGAAGTATCTCTACACATGACAACTCTCCAAACTGACCTGTAACTCTCAAAAATCGCAAAAGTAACCCTTCTGTATGAATGATCTCTGAATTTATAACGAAAGCGATAATCTATGAAACAACAGTCATCTAGGCTAGAATCGTCGGTGATATTAATTGCATGGGCAAGACAATACCTGTCGTTTTGATCCTCATTAATTGCTAAAAATCCGATCAAATTTCCCTCAAAACTTGTGTATAGGCGTCGGTCTCGACCAAGATTTAGAAAATCTAGAAAAATCATTATACTGTTGCCAAATCTAGGGTAACGTATACCAGTCATTTCTGGATTAACTGCCTGTCAGAAGGCGAAGTGACTGGCCCTCTGTCTCTTTTCAAACTTGTCTACATGGCATGGGGAGCATCGCATTGCTGTGATGTCACACCGCATTGTTCTGAACCCACATGCTGGCATAAAACTCTGCAATGTTCAAAACTTGCACAACATAACTGACATGAAACTCGTCATACTTGGATTTTTTATTTTTCATGTACTTAACTCCGCAAGCATCCTATGAATTGCACAAAATAAATTGTCCTCATGTGATTCCTTATACTTAGAATACTTAGAACTCTTTACCTGCTGGTGTCGACTAATTACGAGTGCAATGCCTCCTTTCAACTACACTGGGCATCTACACATTCAAAGTTGTCTGGGTTAGGGTGGAGAGGTGGAGTGGCTGTCACTATAGAGCTTAAGCCTACTTCCATTAATTAACGTAGGAAGAAGCTCCCCATTTAGTTTGCTGAGCTGAATGGCACCTCCTTCTGTAACATACTGAATCTGATGTGGCCCCAACCAATGCGTCTTGAACTTCCCTGGAAACTTAACAAACTTACTGTCATATAGGAGCACTAGGTCTCCTATCTGAAAACTCTTTCTCTTAATGTGCCTGTCATGCCAAGATTTTTCTCGTGCCTTCTGTACTTTCTGATGGAATCCTACGATGAATCTGTCTTCCTCTAAGGCAAGCAGCTGTGCTATCCTTTCATTCATGGTGTCTGTATCAGCTATCTCGATAATTTGTGTTATAATAATCAACCCATATTTTACCCATTTAGACATTAATTTAATTATTTATGTCTTATTAGCCTAGTTCATGTGTCCCACCTTGTGCAAGTTGTCTATTACCTATCCATAGTGGTCAAACTTGCCTTATTTGACTCATGTAGCACATGGGAAATCCCAAGGAATCAAATCTACTTTATTCCTAGCCTCCTAGGTGCCCTTTTGCTTTTTCTACTTTATTCCCTACTTTTTCAGTGTTTTAAGGCAAATAGAAAAGCTAGACTAGGTGAGGTGAACTAGTTTTTTGTCCTCTTCATCCTCCACTCTTTTCTCCATGCAAAAGCATGTATAAGTTGCCATTCCACCACTCTTTAGCTTTCCTAATCCATTTTTCTAATTCATGAGCTCCATGACAGATTTGGGATCAGCTTTTTACACCTATGGGGGATTTGCTTATTTTTAGTAAGCCTGCTTTATGCTAGATTTGAATTGCTCCTCATGCATTCTAATCCCTGATGTATGTTATTTATTCAGAAACCTATTATGTTACAGGGTTGGCTATTGTACACTAATTTAATACAGTTTAGTGTTCAGCTCCAATTTCAGTCTCTTTTGTGAGTGATATTGCATGATCAATTGTTAATTGTTGTGAGTAAAAATTAATCTATCATTGGATTCAATTTCCACATGGTATCAGAGCACTTGTATATTGTTTTCTCTCCTCCAAAATTGTTTTGCAGGTTCAACATCAGTGACTGGGAGCCTTCTACTGACAGCTGGGACAGATTTTCTAAGCTATGGATCAATCATAGAAAACTATCTTGACTCCCTTCAATTTATTTGAATGGAAAGCAGAGATGGATATAATGTTTAGAGCAAAAGGCCTCTACAGGGTGACTATGGCAATAGAAGCAGAGCCCAATGCAGTTGCAGAGAAGATAAAATGGCACAACAAGAGGGATGAGGCCTATGGTCTCCTGTGTCTGAGTATTTCCAGAGACTTCCTTTTCCATCTTGATGGATTGACATCACCGAATGAAGTATGGGAGAATTCTGATATTTTTGGAAAGACAGATGAGATGAGGGGACATCAAATCGAAAATGAGTTGATTTCTCTGAGTCCAAATAGCTTTGAATCCTTGCAGCTATATTTCTCCAAGTTCAAAGCACTAGTTTTGCAGCTGAAACAGTGTGGGATCGAAAAGAAAGATGATCAGCTCATACTGGCCATCCTCTCAAATCTAGGCCCTGACTATTCAGTGTTTGTTTCTACCTTCTATGCCACAAAACTGACAGCTCAAACTTGGAAGATGCCTAGCCTTGCAGATTTCATGGAATCTCTCACACAAGAACAGGACAAGCTGGTGATGATGGGCACCATCAAACCATCCAAAGATCAAGCTTTGATTGCTGGAGATTCGAGGGTGGATTCAAAAAGAAAAAATAAAGTTAAAAAGCCACCTAAGCAAAAGAGAGACAAGAAACAGTCTCCGGAGGATCTACAAGGTCCCAAGAAGAACTACCAGAAGAAGAAAAACAAAGGTTAAATGAGCAAGTGCGCATACTGCAATAAGGGAAATCACATTGAAAGCTCTTGTATGAAGAAGCAAATAGATATGATGACCCAACTCCTGGAGAAGAATGGCATCTCCCTTCCAGAAAGATCAAAGAAGAGAGAAGGAGGATCAAGTTCAGATGACAGAGAGAGAGTTCATGCTCTTGTTGCTGGCACATCAAGCTCACCTAGTTTTATCATTGATTCTGGAGCTTTCAAGACACATGGTTTCGACTAAGGATGCCTTCTCCTCACTGGACAAGTCGAAAGGACCATCTATAGTACTGGGAGATGACTCTCTCACTGAAAGTTTGGGTAAAGGAAGAATAGATCTTGATCATGGTCAGTTCAGCAATGTGTTGTATGTGCCTGGTCTTGCCTCCAACCTCCTATCAGTGTACCAGATGACCCACACTGGGTCTCCTAAGAAAGTCATATTCTCACCTGATGAAGTTGAGATCATAGAGATCTCAACTGGTAGAGTCATTGCAAAAGGATTTGTGAATCATGCTCAAAAGGTATACATGTTCTCACACTTCCTACCTTACTCAAATCCCTCTGCTCTTCTAATTCATGCTAATGAAGCAAGCAAGCTTTGGCATGAAATATTTGGCCACCTAAACTACAAATATCTTTCTGATCTTAGTGAAAAAGATATGGTCATAGGGCTTCCCAAGATAAAAATTTCCAAAGGAGTCTGCCAAGGTTGTATCCTAGGAAAACACCCAGAGCATAAATTTGAGAGAGCTAGTCATGAGAGAACCTCTGCAACGCTCGAGCTGATCCACAGTGATGTTGCTGGCCCATTCCCTCATATGTCCATGAGTCAGGCCAAATATGCATTGACTTTCATTGATGACTTTTCTAGGTATTGCTGGGTTCACTTCCTAAAACACAAGTCTGAAGTTTTTGGCCTATTCAAAGTCTTTAAGGCTTTGGTTGAAAACCAGTCTGGAAGGAAACTCAAGGCCCTCAGATCTGACAATGGTGGTGAGTATGTCAAGTCTGAGTTTATTAATTATTGTGCAGATGTAGGTATTCATATGCAACATTCTATCCCTTACACACCACAGCAAAATGGTGTTGCTGAGAGGAAGAACAGATCACTGAAGGAGATGGCAACATGCATGATGGAGGCCAAAAATTTGCCACCAAAGTACTGGGCCGAAGCTATCAACTGTGTAGCCTATATTCAGAATAGGGTGCCTCACAAACATCTTTATGGCATGACTCCCTTCGAAGCATGGAGTGAGCACAAGCCAGATGTGACCCATTTCAGGATTTTTGGCTCAAAGGCTTGGGCTAGAATTCCAACAAAGAAGAGGAAGGCTTTGCAGCCCCAAAGCCAAGAGTGTCTTTTTGTTGGATACTCTGAAGATTCAAAAGGGTACAAACTGATAAATTTGAGCACAAATAAATCCTTCATCGAAAGGTGTGTTCAGTTTGAAGAAGAACCCCTTGCAGCAGTGGAAGTTGGTGAAGCCTCTTCATCACCTGAACCTCAAGAAGTAAGTAAAGAGTTTGTTAAACATGCTGATTCTGATTTTTCTGATGGAGATAAGTTTATTTCAGACCCTAGCAGCCCTACAAGGCCAAAATGGGCAATCAAGACACTACATGCAGCAGGAGAGCTAGCTGGGGATCCCAATGACCCAAGGAGGACTAGATCTCAGTCTGAGAGTGGTCTGTGCATGAAGGATCCTATGTTTGTTGAAAAATGATATTTGATGGTGGAGTCTGATCCTCAAACATATGAAGAATCAGCAGGATATCCAATATGGCAAACAACCATGAAGGAGGAGTTCATCTCACTCCAGAAGAGCAACACATGGGAGCTAGTGGATCTTCCCCCAGGGAGAAAACTAGTACAGTGTAAGTGGGTCTATAAGACCAAATTTGATGCTGATAGTTCACCACTGAAGTACAATGCCATATTGGTAGCCAAGGGCTACTCACAGGTTCATGGTATATATTACAATGAGACCTTTGCCCCAGTGGAAAAGATGGATTCCATTAGGCTAGCCTTAGCCATTGCAACCTCAAGGCAATGGGAGGTACATCACATGGATGTAAAATGTGCCTTCCTAAATGGATATCTCACTGAAGAGATATATATGCAGAAGCCTCAAGGTTTTTCTACTAACCCTTCTCTTGTGTGCAGGTTGAGAAAGTCATTGTATGGGCTAAAGCAAGCCCCTAGGGCTTGGTATGCCAAGATCGATAGCTTCTTGCTATCACTGAATTTTGTTCGGTGCAAATCAGATCCAAATGTCTATTTGAAGTTATTTAATGGTTCATTAATGATCATTGTGTTATATGTTGATGACCTCCTCATTACAGGAAGCTCAAAGGCTGAGATTGATTCCTTAAAAGGAGCTATGAACCAAGCCTTCTCCATGACAGATTTGGGGCTCTTAAGTCAATTTTTGGGGCTTGAGATTGCTCAAACCAAAGCTGGAGTCAAGGTGTACCA
This sequence comes from Pseudotsuga menziesii, assembly GCA_001517045.1. NCBI lineage: Eukaryota > Viridiplantae > Streptophyta > Pinopsida > Pinales > Pinaceae > Pseudotsuga > Pseudotsuga menziesii. The sequence goes on from LPNX010393910.1 coordinate 824,876, forward strand.
GTCCAAATATGCCTTGGACTTGCTGAAAAAATTCAGAATGAAGGATTTCAAAGCAAGCAAAACTCCCTTCCTTTCAGGAGTGAAGCTGGAAGAAGCTGATTCTTCACCTATGGTAAACAATACACTGTATAGGCAATTGATTGGATGTTTGTTGTATCTGACACATACTAGACCTGATATTTGTTATGCAATAAGTGTGGCTTCTAGATACATGGATAAGCCTCAAGATATCCATTGGAAAGAAGCCAAAAGGATCCTTAACTTTGTTCAGGGAACAAGGACACATGGGATCTTCTATAAAGCAAAATCTGATCTTTATTTGATTGGATTTACTGACAGTGATTGGGCAGGTGATAGCACAGATAGAAAGTCCACTTTAGGATATGCATTCATGCTTGTAGAAGGACCAATCAGCTGGTCAAGCAAGAAACAGAGTGCCATTGCACTCTCATCTACAAAAGTAGAGTACAGAGGAGTTGTTAATGCAACAACTCAATGTTTATGGTTGCAAGGTTTACTTGGAGAGTGTGGCTTCGAACCAGAGTACTCAACTACCATATACTGTGATAACTAGAGTACCATTCAAATCTACAAATATCTAGCTCAGAAGCAGAGAACCATACGCATTGAGATCCATATGCACTACATCAGAGAACTTGTGCATGATGGCACCATTCACCTACTCTTCTGTTCATCTTCAGAACAAGTAGCTGATATCTTCACCAAAGCATTTTGTGAGAAGACCTTCAACAATCTCAAATCACTGCTGGGGATTTCTGATCATGTTGTGAAGCATGAGTGAAGACAAGATTCTACAATTTTGTTTTACAGTCCATGTTTAAGGGAGGATTTTCCCAAGTTGGTTTTGCCTCTTTCCTTGTTTTAAATGGACATGCAGTATGTAAAGGGTGACTAAGCCTTGTTGCTAGGCCCTATAATTTTCTGATATATTACTCATAATTCAGGATTAAGGGGGGATGTTATAATAATCAACCCATAGTTTACCCATTTAGACATTAATTTAATTATTTATGTCTTATTAGCCTAGTTCATGTGTCCCACCTTGTGCAAGTTGTCTATTACCTATCCATAGTGGTAAAACTTGCCTTATTTGACTCATGTAGTGCATGGGAAAGCCCAAGGAATCAAATATACTTTATTCCTGACCTCCTAGGCACCCTTCTACTTTTTCTGCTTTATTCCCTGCTTTTTCAGTGTTTTAAGGCAAATAGAAAAGCTAGACTAGGTGAGGTGAACTAGTTTTTTGTCTTATTCATACTCCACTCTTTTCTCCACAAAAAAGCATGTATGAGCTGCCATTCCACCACTCTTTAGCTTTCCTAAGCCATTTTTCTAATTCGTGAGCTCCATGACATATTTGGGATCAACTTTTTACACCTATGGGGGATTTGCTTATTTTTAGTAAGCCTGCTTTATGCTAGATTCGAATTGATCCTCATGCATTCGAATCCCTGATGTATGTTATTTATTTAGAAACCTATTATGTTATAGGGTTGGCTATTGTACACTGATATAATACAGTTTAGTGTTCAACTCCAATTTCAGTCTCTTTTGTGAGTGATTTTGCATGATCAATTGTTAATTGTTGTGAGTAAAATTAATCTATCACTAGGTTCAATTTCCACAATTTGAGAAACTCTTAAATTGGGAATAATATATTCCAGATGCATAACAGCCTCTTGTCCATACACCAAGCTGAAAGGTGTGTGTCCTGTAAGTTTCTTGAATGTAGTCCTATAAGCCCATAATACAGCATTAACCCTGAAGTCCCAATCATTTCTTTGGCTATTGCAGATCTTAGTAAGGGTATTTTCTAGAATATTTTTAAAAGCCTCCACCGTACCATTAGCTTTTGGGTGGTAGGGAGTGCTATTATGGTGCTCGATTTGGAATTCCTCCATCAAGGCCTCAATAGTGTGGTTCAGAAAATGTGTGCCTTGATCATTCATCAAAATTACTGGACATCCAAATCTAGTTATGATGTTCTCAAAAATGAACTGTGCAGTTGTAGCAGCATCACAATTCCTTACTGCTTTAGCCTCTGCCCACCTGGTGAGGTATTTTGTTCCTGTGATGATGTATCTCGCACCAGTTCGTTTCCCTGGTGGGTTGATAGGACCCACAAAGTCTATAGCCCACTTGTCAAATTCCCACAGCGTAATCTGTGGTCGCAGTGGCATTTCATCTCTCCACAAAGGTTTTCCTACCCTCTGGCAGATATCACAGCATCTGCAAAACTCCTTAGTGTCTTTATGCAAAGTAGGCCACCATAACCCTGCAATCAGGAGTTTCTGAGCAGTCGGCTTTCCTGCGAAATGACCTCCTACGGTACTTGAGTGTGCTTCTCTGATAATGGTTTCTTTCTCATGCGGCATCATGCATCTGCGCAGGACTTCGTCTGGACCTAACTTATATAGATGTCCTGCGATCAAAGTGAAGTCTGTTGCTTTCACAACTAACTGTTTCTTTTGTTGCTTAGTAAAGTCAACTGGTGCCCACCCTATAGTGAGAAAGTGAATAATATCCTCATAGTACTCATCTGTGATCTGGATAGAATATAATTGCACATCTGGCAGTTTATCCTCTAAATTACTTGGTTCTTCTCCTGAATCTATTCACGATAAATGATCAGCTCCGGCATTTAATTTTCTTGGTTTTACAATAATTTCAAAATCATACTCCTGAAATAAGAGTAACCATCTACAGATCCTTCCTCCTAATACTGGTTTATTGACCAAATACTTTAAAGCAGAATGGTCAGTAAACATATTGAATGGGGCACCCAACAAGTAGTGCCTGAACTTCTGTAGAGCATACACCATAGCTAATCCTTCTCTTTCTGTAGTGGTGTAGTTCTTTTCAGTGGTAGATAGCTTTCTGCTTTAGTACATGATAGGGTGATCAATACCTCCTTCTCCTGGCTGTGTTAATACAATGCCCAGTGTGATTCTAGATGCATCCACATGGACATGAAATGGCTTGTTCCAATCTAGGAATACTAAGATGGGTGTTGTAACCATCTTCTCTTTAAGTGTGTCTAAACTTTGCTGGCATTCCTCATTCCATAGGAATTTCACGTCTTTCTTTAACAGCTTTTCCATAGGTGCTGTGATATTTGCATAACCTTTGATGAATTTTCTATAGTACCCAGTATGACCGAGCACTGTTCTCAATTGCTTGACTGATTTGGGTGCTGGGAGATGTACAATGATGGTAATCTTTGTAGGATCTACCATCAAGCCTTGTCTGCAAACAATATGACCCAACAGAAAACCAAATGGTGTACAGAATATACATTTCTTCAAGTTAAGAGAAATCTGATATTGCCTACATTTCTCTAACATGAGCCTTAAATATCCTATATGCTTGTCGATTAATCCAAATATACTCCAATCATCAAAATAGACTTCTAAGAATTTATGGATGTATTCCTTGAATACAGCAACCACTACTCTAGAAAAGATAGCTGGTGCATTTTTAAGACCAAAGGGCATTACTGTATACTAGAATGAGCCCCATTCTGTTGCAAAGGTGGTCTTATGTCGATCCTCTGGATGGATTCTGATCTGGTGATAGCCTAAAAAGCCACCAGTGAAGGAGTACACCTCATGTCCTCCCACATTGTCTAAAACTTCATCAGTAAAGGGTGTCATAAATGGGTCATGAAGTGATGCATCATTGATTTTGTGCAAATCGACACAAATCTTGATGTCTCCTTTAGTTTTCTTTTCCTGCACAACCATGGGACTAACCCATTCATTTTCTTCTACTGGATCAATGATGCCTGCTGCTAGCATCTTATCGATCTCATCCTTAACTTTTTCTTTATAGCGGTGATTCAATCTGTATGGACGTTGCTTAACTGGCCTAGCATCCTCTTTCAATGGTATGCGCATGACTCCCAAATCTCCTACTATTCCCTTCATCTCTGTGAACTTAGTGGGAAATAGGTCCTGATAGTCGTGTAAGAGATCTGCGATGTGTTGTACTATTTCATCATCCCAATAGTCTCCAATAGTGGCAAACTTGGGTTCTGTTTCTGTGCCAATATTAATATTTTTAATCTTGATAGGGTTTGAGATAGCAGGAATTTCTAGTTTTGGTCCATCAGCATCGCGAGTCCCTTCTGACTCTGGAATGTTAACACTGCAAGGATTCTCATCCTCATCGCCTGACTCTGCTGTGAAGTTGTAACATTCTAGTGCATGTTCCAGCTAGCTGGCCCAATCAGACTGAACAGACACTGATTGGGTACAGTCATCAAATATCTTGGTTTTTATAACACCTAGGGCCTGATCAATGCTTGGATACTCAGATTCAAAAGTGAAAGTGAGTAGAAATCTGTCTATCATAAGTGGCCATGTGATAGTTCCTCGGCGCAACTCTATCTCAGTGTACCAGTTCCTTGGCACTATGTCTAAAGTGTGAATGAATAAGTGAACCCATTCATCCTTTGGAATATTTGACCAACTCTGTTCGCAAATCTGAATATGTGACCTAGGGTCACTTTCTCCTGTGTATTTCTATTGTAAGGGCTCCTTGTCATTAGAGAACCTGATCGCCATCAGTCTCTTAAAATCATCCCATGATGTGATATGTCCTTTATGTGCATGCCACCATCTTGCAGGTGTGGATTTTACTGCAAGGTCAATAGTTGTCATCCTCTGCTCCTGAGGAATTTCCTGCTCGAACTGCTGTAAAAAGTCATTGACATCCGCTAAGCCATGAAACGATGGAATTTCAATAATCTATGCGCTGATCCATCGCAGTGACTTAGTCATAAATGCACATCTATGAGCTAAGACTTTGTAAAGTCTGTTCTTCCAATTTTCTAAACCAACCTCTGAATCTGATGCACATGAGCTGTCGCATCACCAACTAATGTTTCCTTCTGCTGTAGGGTTGATGTAATCACTTTGATTAGCTATCATCTGATAGAGGCATTCCATGTTGCGCACCTCCTCCTCTGCCCTGATAGGTTCAATGTAGCGAGGACCCTGGAAAGTATCCAATGGTGCGATGACCCGGATCTGATTATCCTCAAAGGTCATTTGTCTTTTCTTTAATTTGATAACAGCCATGTTATCGATTTCCCAATCAATACCTAGTAAAGTTGGATATGGTCTACTGTCGCCAATGATTTCTATAACTTCAAAGTCGGCAAAGCTACGAACTCCATCAATATCAAATGGTACCTACGGTAATCGACCCAGTGGTGATACCCGCTGCTGATTGGCTAAGCACAGATGGATAGGCGATCTGGCTAACTTAGGACTACCCATCTGTTCCCATGTCTACTTAGTCAGAACATTTACCTCTGATCCTAAATCTAGGATTACCTCGTCCATTTCAAATTCTCCAACTTGTGCTGTGAGTCTCATCTCTCTTCTTGTTCTTATATGTCCCATAATATTATGAACAGCACGCTGCGCACTGTTCATGGAAGAAGATGGCTGACACTGATCTATGATGTTCTAAAGATCTCCGACAGCTTTCTCATTTCTAACGAGTTTCAAGCAACTCCGCAAGAAGGATTGTACACTTCCTGTCAAGTCATCCTCTTCACACCTTCCTGATGTGGTAGCCTGAGATATCTGTACAGGACTAACGCCACAAGGTTCTTGCTGCGGTATGTCCCTGCACAGCAGTACCTGCGATCCTAATGGTGTAGGTTCAGGAAAGAAAGTTTGAGCTTCCTGAAATGTTTCTTTGTTTTTCTGCAGGTTGAGTGGTGTTGATTTATTAGTTGCTTTGCACACCCACTCCGGACCTGTGTTCTTTGCGTCATCCTGCAATGTTCTACTAGTAGAAGCCCCACTGCGAGTCACAATATTGACTCTTGGTTCTGGCTCTTTCTGCTCAGCAGCAATAAGCTGGATGTTCTGGTGTACTACTGGCTTAGGTTCCCTAATCTTGGCTATCAAGATCAAACACTCTTCTATAATATTCTCATAGGACTTGCAATACTTACATGTCGTACTAGGGTTTTGGCAGTCCCTAGCATAGTGTCCTACAATTCCACAATTGTAACAAGTAATAGGTCCATGGCCACGGCCAAAGACTTCTCCACGGCCAAAGCCTCCTCCACGGCCTCGTCCTCTGAATCCTCCTCCACAACCAACATGAGCCTCTTCATGTTGTAGTCCTGCTGTTGGACCTGGTGTTTCCGACTGGACTCTGTATACGTCATGTTTTCTTTCTATAATAAGATCATAAGCTCGGAAATTATGTTCATCATGACCTACTGACTTGCAGAAGTTACAATATAAGTTCTTAAGGGTTTGTACATACTTCTGAAGTAAAGGGAATTCTGGTGGTCAATGTCCTCTTATTCTACAGAGTTCACACCATGGCCCTTGAGTCTGTAATAAGGCGTTAGGAGCCCTACTTGATAAATATTCAACAAATACTGGACAGTTATCCTTAGTATGGCCCTGTCCTTTACACTTTATACACCATAGTTCTTGTGCAATCTCTTTTCCTTTCTTGATCTCATGCATCTGTAACATGAGATTGGCTAACTGGTTCTGTAAGCTTGTAATTCATGTACTGGTCTCAGCTAGAGGTGAAGCCTCTAGTTTCATTGCCATCTCCAATGCTTCATCCTGCGTACAGAGTCTCTGTTGCATTAATGGAAGTCTGATGTGTGGGAGCAGTGCTGCGATGAACCATTCTTTATGCTGCTCCGGCGCAAACTCAAAGCTGACTTGGTCTATAAGGGCTTTGAATTTCTGATCAAAGTCCCATACTAACTCTGTAGGTAACTGTTTAATGTCTTTAAGCTCTGTGATGCACCGTGACTCAGACTTAGGTTTCTTAAATTCTTTAATCATTATGGTCTTGACCTGTGCAAGCGTTCTGGCTGGTGCTATTGTATACTTCATATACCATGTTAAAGCTCTGTCTCTAAGTGTAGTGACCAACTGGACAAGTTTAATATTATCATCTTGGATTCCTTTAACGGTCCATACGGCTTCACATAGGAACCAATGTTTTTCCGGGTCTTCTGCCCCTGTACCCTTGAAGGTAGGTACCTTCATGTCATCCCCCATTTTGTTTCTACATGGTGGATGCCGATTTGCTGTATTACTACCACTTGGCGGTGTAGGTGTAGGTGATGTAGTGGTAGTATGTACTGTATGTGAACTACTAGATGTAGTTCCTATGGGATTACTCTGAGTCCCGGTTGTTTTCTATGGGGTATAAGGGTGGTAAGGGATACATCCTACTGGTCTCTCTGTATTACTGTGACTCTATTCTCTAGTACTGTCTGAACTATTTTCAAAGAGAGAAGATCTGAAATCTACTTTATATTTCTTACCACTACGTGTACATCCAATTTCATCAAAATCACTCTCAAACTCTTGTGACATTACACTGACTTAGCTTATTCATCTAAGAATAAATCCATTACTCATTTTTCATGTAATAACATCTTAATGAACAAGTTTAAAGAGCTTAGGTACTTACCATGATAGCCTTTGAAGAAGTACCTCTCTGCTTCGCTGAAACTCTTTCTTTGATCGACTGCGAACTTTGTGATGAAGCCTTCCAGCAAACTCGCAAGCCAGAATTCTACTGCCCGCGAAATGGGATTATCTATACTCTTCACGGTCTGAATCAGCTTCGGTGTCTAGACTATGTTCCTTTTCTTCTTGAATATGTTCTTATCAGTCAACTTTGATAACTAGTCATACAACTCATTTGCATAGGTCACAAAAAATATCATATGTAGATCAGTGAAGATATGTTTGTGTAACCAGTCCTCTATACTCAGTCTAGGACTCTTGTTTTCTTTTTCAACAAATTCTTTCTCCTTAGACTCAACCTAGTGGTTAATTTATTCTTTAGTAGGATGCCAATAGAACATTAGCTCGTCAATGTTTTCAAAGCCAGCAACGGAACCATTTGTTGGTTTTAGACTGGGTAGAACCGGGTTTACTTTACTGTACCAACAAAACCCCTAGCTCACTGGCCCTTTTGATGACAGACCGCAGAACGGTCTGAAGTCTCACCCGAAGTGATCTTGGATGGGTTGGTTGAAGACTCAAGTGTCCTCAACCGGGTTCTGTAGCAACTTGGGATCTCGCAACTCTTCTTAGCCGACGGGATCTCTCTGCGGTGGTGACCTTTCTTACTCACTGGCCTTGGGAGGGAGTGATCTCTTATCGCATCGCTTCCTCTAGAGTGATGCACAACCTATCTCCTCGGCTGCCCTCCTATACTAAGATATCTCACACTGCGGTCCCTTTGACAGTGCGATACTGCCTTTCTATATTGTGATATCTTCTATAGTAAGACTCCTATAGTCTAATATGCTTAACATAAACTATGCTCAACTTGCGGAACTAATATGCAAAAATCACTTAACACTGTAACTGTCAAACTATTATGAACTAAGCACTAATAAACTCATATACAGGATACTTGATACCTTCAACTTGCATTTAACCCTCTATGTGCTATAAACTGAAGCATACATACATACATCCATCAACTGATAAGCAACATTCATGTAACAAATAACAGATAACAGATAACACATAAGCAAAGCACAAACACATGAAATAGTTGCACAACACATGGATTTTACGTGTTCACCTCCAGGGGGGAAGCTACGTCCATGGGAACCTATTTTTATATTATATCTTGAGAGAGTAAACACAGTTCTGCTACAACCTGATATGCAACCTTGAGATCTTCTGGGAAACTCCGTGCACACAACTAGGAGCCCTTCTCTCTTAGATCTCTTCTCTTGTATTGCCTTCTCTTACAATATACTCTTCCTCTCTCTCTCTCTCTTCTTCTCTCAATCCCTGTGGATTGTTACATACATGCTCTAAGAGCTAGCTACTGGTTATAGTAAGATAATACAGATGGATTAACACAACCAGAGCTCGACTCTTACACTACTGAGACTCTATAGACACTTGGCTAGCTAAATGACTCAGTGGCTGCCCTACGTCTTCCTATCTAAGTAGCTATCCAATTGTCTAACCTTTTACATTACAAAATACATGCTTATATAGGCATCCCGAAGGTCTTGCCATTACAAAACTGTGGGCCTTTCCCAACAATAACCCAAAAACCCTAACTATGACAGTCAGTGCATCTGTACCATGGGCTGCTGCTTACCATCACACCATAGCTTTCTGCAGTCTTCCACGCTTCCTGGTGCTGATCATGGGTATGGGCACTGCTTCCTCGGTTGCTCCCCTTCTGTCCTTCATCTTCAATACCTTGGCCCATTGCTCCTTTTCCTTTATGAGGGTATTTGAGCCCTCCTGTCTTCACCGCTGCCTTGAATGCAATGGTTGAGCTCTCTCTTCTCAGCCGCTCAGGTACTGTCTTCTTTGACTTCCCTGTCCCGATGTAGCAGCTTTTCCTGTAGCTGCGGGACCCTGGTCCAACAATATATATATATGAAAAAGTTTACAAAAAATAGGTCTCGAGACCTCATCTGAAGCACGTAGGATTTCAAGAAAAATCACTATACAAAATCCTGAAGCTGTCATATTTTAGTATATATCTCATACACTAGTGATGCTCATGGTAGCACATCACTGCCCAAGCTACTCTACGTAGCAGCCTACCGAATCGACTCGGTACTCCCACTGTAGGTCTCTGGTACCGCATCGGGAAGTCATCAATGGAAGCATCTGGGATATACAAGCTCAACCTCTCCAGTTTTTCCTCTAACTCCCCGATGATATCATCACCCTATGGTAAAAAGTGGGCTCAACCTCACCTATCCAGTGGAGAAGCTCCTCTCGGTCTTGCTGCTCCAAATATGCATGAGAATATAAAGGTCTCGTCACTTAACATAAAAAATATAAAACATTAAAAACATAAAAACATTTCATCCGTTTTAGGGTTTCTTACTTCTTACCAATGTCGCCCCACTGTACGCCAGGTGGGAGTGGTAGGTCAGGATCTTCGGTGAAGTCTGTACCTACATAAGCATAATCCTCAACCATGAGGATCTGATCTTGGAGCCATCTGAAGAACGGGTCACTGAACTTCACCTTCCCTCTACCTGCTCCTTTACAAGCCATGATCTGGACCCACCTCAGCATACGGGGGTCCCATGCTCTCAGACTTCTGAATACCACCTGAGGTCTCATCTGTGGAACCTGCTCGAAGAAGAAGCAGGCTAAAATGGAGCCAAAGCCTGTTGATGTATATGTAACTTCGGAATGTATTCTTCTATGTATTTCATATATTGTAACCCGATGTTTATTCCGGGATGTTTCTATTATGCATTTGAGTCATGTGGTCATGCCCCGTTGTTCCGATCGGGAGTATTAATAATGTAAACAAGTCATATCAAGTCATTAGGTAAGTCCCCACAGTTTAGGGGCACTTGGGTTATTATACACTAATTAAGGTGT
>LPNX010393910.1:839244-930455 GCA_001517045.1 Pseudotsuga menziesii
TGAAGCTCTTGTATGTTGCGACGGAGGAACAGATAGCTGATGTATTGATGAATCCATTGGCTAGGCTGAAGTTTGAGTACTTCAGAGAGAGACTTGGTGTTCTCCAGATCGAGGCTTCCTCCCAGAGACAGTGATGAGATCCAGAGCCATTCTGACATGGTGAGAGGATTGGTTCCTTCCATGGTTAGATGTAAGGGCTGAGATATTTCATCATGGTGAGAGGATTGGTTCCTTCCATGACTGATATAAGTGTTGAGATCCATAGCCATTCTGATGAGTAGGTCAGATATAAGGGCTGTGCCATTCTGTTCATGGCTAAAGGATTTAGTTCCTTCCATGTCAAATGTAAGTGCAGAAATCTCTCTTCATTGTGGTTGAGAGTCTTCCATCATTAGATGGGATTGTGCCATTCTGACGAGTAGGTCAGATGTAAGGGCAGAGCCATTCTGTTCATGGCTAAAGGATTTAGTTCCTTCCATGTCAGATGTAAGTGCAAAAATCTCTCTTCATTGTGGTTGAGAGTCTTTTATCATTAGATGGGATTGTGCCATTCTGACGAGCAGGTCAGATGTAAGGGCAGAGCCATTCTGTTCATGGCTAAAGGATTTAGTTCCTTCCATGTCGGATGTGAGTGCTGGCCATTCTGTCGAGTAGGACAGATGTAAGGGCAACTGCCACTCTCCAGGAGAGTGGAGGCGCATGGTCAGTTACCATGTAGCTCAGTCAGGGACTGGGGGCCATTCTGATATGACTGTTGGGATGTGTTCCCCTCATGATCAGATATGAGTGCATGCCCTTCCATCATTGTGAGCAGGATGTGTTCCTACCTGGATGGATGTAAGTGCTGAGCCTTGTCATAGATGATAGTAGGTGTGTCCTATCATGCTGATGACTGTAAGTGCTGTGCCATTTCACAGATGATAGTAGGTGTGTCCTATCGTGCTGGTGACTGTAAGTGCAGTGCCTTTTCACAGATGGTAGTAGGTGTGTCCTACCATGCTGGGGGTTGTAAGTGCAGAGCCTTTTCATAGATGGTAGTAGGTGTGTCCTACCATGCTGGGGGTTGTAAGTGCAGAGCCTTTTCATAGATGGTAGTAGGTGTGTCCTACCATGCTGGTGATTGTAAGTGCTGAGCCTTTCCACAGATGGTAGTAGGTGTGTCCTACCATGCTAGTGGATGTGAGCGCTGTGCCTTTCCACAGATGATAGTAGGTGTGTCCTATCATGATGGTGGTTGTAAGTGCTGAGCCATTTCACATATGATAGTAGGTGTGTCCTATCATGCTGGTGAATGTGAGTGCTGGGCCTTTCTGATGTGATTGTAGTTTACTACATGATCAGATGTGAGTGTTGGGCGTGCCTTTCTGACGAGCAGGTCAGATGTAAGTGTTGGGCGAAGACCTACATGAGAGTAGGCCTACAACCAGCATGAAATAGGGCTGGCTCTGTAGAACTTCCTATGACGAGATAGTAGACACTTGATGATGACCAGTGGAGATACAGATCGAGCTATGATCCAGATCTAGTTATGATGACTTCGAGAGATCCAGATCGAGTGATGATCCAGATCCTGTCCAGAGAGATGATACAGATCGAGTGATGATCCAGATCCAGTCCAGTGATGTTGATCCATATCGAGTAATGATCTAGACCCAGTGATGCCATTTTATGATGATCCGGATCGAGAGATGATCCAGATCCAGATGACTTGAAGACAAAGATGAATTGAAGATGAAGATGACTTGAAGATGAAGATGATCCAGTTGATGCAGAGAAGAAGACCAGTGCTGAAAAATTGTGTCGAAAGAATACCTTCCTAGTTAAGATGGAGTGTTGATGTATATGTAACTTCGGAATGTATTCTTCTATGTATTTCATATATTGTAACCCGATGTTTATTCCAGGATGTTTCTATTATGCATTTGAGTCATGTGGTCATGCCCCGATGTTCCGATTGGGAGGATTAATAATGTAAACAAGTCATATCAAGTCATTAGGTAAGTCCCCACAGTTTAGGGGAACTTAGGTTATTATACACTAATTAATGTGTAGGCTCAAGTAATTAATTATAAGTTAAGCCTACATGGTTGAGTGCACTTCAAGTCAATGGAAGAATATAAATAGAGAGTGAGAGTCTCTCTATTTATCACTTGTGACTTAGCTCTCTTGCTCTCTCAAGTTTGGCGCACTTTTGGAGAAGGAAATCTTTGGCTTGACAGAAGACAGAAGGCTGCTATTGTGTTGGGAGGTCATCTTACTGTTTTGGGATCACATCTTGTGGTGATACTATCTTAGAGGAAGTTGAGGGGTTTTCTCCATTTATGGTTTCCCCTCCTAAAAGCTTTGTGTCTCTTGTCTCTTGTGATGTGCTTATTTTATTGCTGTACTTGTTATTCTCTCAGTGAAAAGATCCTAAGATCATAATGCTAGCTTAATTGTTGAAAAACTAACAAAGCCAAACTACTTTAGCTCTCCCTATCGACACTTAGTCAACTAATCTTTGAATATAGGAAGCATGTCTTCCACCCAGTTGAATACTGTGGGTGCCATGGCCTCTATGGCATATAACATGTGTGCCCTAGAAGCCTGGTGCACACCCTGACTCCTGACCACTCTCTGCATAGTAAACAAGACGGTCCGTAGGGGCCCATCCGTCACTGCTCTGATGAGGATTTTCTTCCCTGATGTTCTCATCCCTGGAACATAGTGACAATCTATCAGCTCTCGAGTGGTAATATTTCCTCCATGGGAACCTATCAGTGAGATGGGGGCACCCCACCTCGAGAGACCAGTCATGAAGTAGATATCATCTACCTCCACTGTCAAAATATGGGCCCCAACCTCGAAGTACTATTGTTCCAGATTCCACATTTGCAGTATGTGCTCTAATAACCGCTTGTGAGACACCATGCTTGGGGTCCGAAAGAATTTCAGGAGCCCACAGTCCCGTAATGCGGCAATATAACCCGCATTCCTTTCAACAAAAGCATCATCGATGTCATGTTTCCTTTCTTTCCATATCACCATGTTTGAGCAACAAAAACCTGCCAAAAACAATCATAGCACCCATTAGAATCATCTCTAATCATTTAAAATCAAGAGAATGACTTATTATTGCTTGTGTTATTAGTTTGAAATCTCCACGGCTGGCACTGCCTATGCACCATTGGAGATAGGTAGTGACACCACCTGTCATCTATGTTTTAGGTGCAGTTCTCAGGAGGTACCACGTATCCCGTAAGGGGTATGCGCGGTGCCTGTTTCCAAGGTTTTAGGGCTTTCCAAACAATCCCAAAACCCCATCAAAATTCAAAATAAATGTAATGAAAAGAAAGAGTAAGGTTTTAGCTGTTACCTGCAACTAACGGTGCCCAAATCTGGAGGTGGGAACTCCTAGTATTAGCTACTAAAGATCTGGCTAAGAAAGTGCTCCAAATGCTCTCCACTGTGAGTAAATAGTAAAATGATTTGATTTTTTACTATTTACATGAATTATATAGGCATTTTTGGGTCTAGTATACTATATTTTTGATGTAAAATTACTTTCTACTCTAGATTCATCAGTCGTAATCCCTTAATGCTAGTTATGAACGCATTTATCACTTGTTTCTGAGTCGATTCTAGGATAAGAGAACTATAGTAAGAAGCTTTGGGAGTTTGTTTATGACTTTTTTGCACTTCCATAAAATGGAAAAGGTCGATGAGTGTTTGTTACGACACTTTGGTCACGCTCCTTAAACCCAGTATCAAAGGTCCAAGTCCATTTCCCATTCTTTCCAGGATTGTAAAAAATTGACATTGTGTAAATAAACGGCATGGATTCTTCTTTTCACCTCTTTTTCAAGCTCCTTAAACATGAAAAGATCATTGATTCCATTTCCAATTCTTTCCAAGCTCGTAAAAAATTACATTGTGTAAAGAAACCTTATGGAGTCCTCTTTAAACTCTTTTTAGGCTCCCTAAATACGAAAAGATTGTCGAGCGATATTGTCTTCTTCATGCTCATTAAAGAATTTGAAGAGTCATCCACCCGATGGTAGGTTATCTCTTTTTCGGTTCAGATAGGACTATTTACGAAAAAGGAACACTCCAGCCAATCATGACTGGAAGAGTTCTCTAAGGTATAATTTTACACTTTTTCGGGCCTTAGAGACTAAACCATATGAAAAAGGACCCCTTTGGAGTCTTCTTCCATAATCATTCAGAATCTCTAAACATGAACGATACCAAGTTTTCTTTCATTAGAATCGTTAAATTAAACATTGAGAGACCCATTTTGGGAACAAACCCCTCCTCTCTCAGGTTCATAAAACATATGAATCTGGACTTGTCTTCTGACAAGCTATATCGAGTGTCTATTACCCTCTTTGAACTCGCAAAACCGAAAAGAGGCACTCATCGATCATGATGGGGCAAATGGGAAGGGAACCACTTTTGCAAGTAAATGGCAGTAGTTTGTCATTACCTTTGAACATGGAACTTGTCTGCACATCATGTCAGTCAATTAGGTATTCAGTTGATCTCCATGATGATCCACTTTCTTGAGTCATGCCACTCCTTTGAGTCTTTCAGAAGAATGCATTGTCCACTATTGCATTGTGTGTTTGTCCCATTTAGTCATGCTGCCAAGTCTTTTGTCATGCCTCCCGATGTTCAAATGGAATTTGAAGAAGTTTTACCTCTGCAGTCAACATAGTCTTTGTGTCAGTACTTTTGAGTCAGTCCTATGGTTACTACATTAACATCATTCCATAACTATGTTCTGAGTTTCGTGTCATCGATGTGGGACTCATCATGGTCCTCCTTCGACGAGACTATTCCCATCGACATCAGCTCATCATCTGAGAAATAGTCTTAGAAACAAATACTTAGTACCTTGAGATCTGTATGCCTTAATGTCAGATTCTCTCGCTCTCAACATAGGTTCACATCATTGACCTTTGATCGATAGAATCAATTGGGTGTTTGACATCAGGACATCTATTCACACTTAGAATATTGTACTAGGGTACCTTGGGAATCATTGGCATTAATGGTGATCTCCCTCACACTTGTTAATGGTTCACATCATTGGCCAATAATTAAGTGGTTTCTACCATGTTTTACTTTAGATCATTGTAATCACATGGATAGAATCATACTTTGTGGAAGACAAGACGAAGACCCTGGGCATTTATTTTAAAAGCACTCATTGCTTTTCCCCTAGGTTGCGATGGAGTTCTGCATATCTAGCATGGATCCACATTTGTTTGGTCATGGCTATGCTCAAATTTGCATCTATATGACATAGATCTACATTGTATGTTTGGTAGCTATGTCCAAGTTTGAGTCCTCTATCACATGGATCTACACTGTATTCTAGTAGCCATGCTTGTTTATTCCTCCCATGGATCTGCCTTGTATTGATCTACAGCCATGATTTGGTTACTTGCGTCTATGAGTCAAAATATTGATGTACTACAGATGCCTACTTGACTACATGCTATGATCGAGCTGACATTTTCACCTCGTAGCAATGACTTGTTCTCTCAAAGCTCTCGTTTATTGTATCCCTCTAAGACTCATGCTTTGGGGGGCATCCTGTTATACCAAAATCTTGTTATCATCATGTGATAAGACCTTTGACATGCCTATTTTCTCTTAATCCTAACACTTGGAGTGGAAACCCATGTTGATTGTCAATCTTTCATAAAAAGACTCAAAACCGCACTTTCCCCTTTGTCCATGAGCGGTACCTTGCTCGCACTACCTATGCCATGTTATCCATAAGCAGTGCCACCGCTTATAGTCCTTGGTCCATAAGGATAAAAGTGGTACCCTAGGCAAAATGAGAAAAATAGAAGATTCTCAAGGCTTCTAGATCATGAGCCTCATGTCCTCCCTTATCCCTGACATTGTGGATCAGTTGAGCTTGAGATCCCCCATCATAGGATCTTAGAGGCCACCTCATCCACAAATATCTCAACCATTCCTATCCATTGAGCCTTATAAAGACAAGCTCATATCCATGGTTGAGGAGGAGAACCGTTGAAGTATTGTTATGTTGTTGGATTGAACACTTGTCCCAAGCCATTGGAGAGCATAGAGAACAAAGTTGGAGCTTATCGGGATGAAATTTTTGGTTTCATGGAGATGCATGTCAACACTAAGGCTTAATTGGTTGTAAACTTATCCATTTTAATATTAATGCAAAGCTAATTTCCTTCCCACTTTACTGTTGTTGTTTGATTTCACATGTAAATGTTGTTGGATTCCTTATTCACTGACATGAATTAATAGATTATGTTCTGGTAGCTTTGATGTGTTTGCATGTTTAATCTAATTACAGGTACACAGGTTTACTATCGAAGCAGGCATTCCAGGTATCTATGATATCCAGGCAGGGTCTTCATCCTTTGTCGTTTATTTGTTCTGGATCTGAACCATTCAGACCAAAGAAATAGCTTCTGTCTGCAGAAGGTAAAATATTCCTACTAACAGGAAGGTCCCAAAAACCTTTTCATGCTTCTATATCAAGGCCTGAATGTCACTTGGGTGTCATGTGCTGGTTTCTATGGGTTTCCTAAAGGTGACCAAACATTCTGCTCAGCCCATTCTATATCATCCTATCGGAGGAATGCCTCCATTCTTTGTGACGAGACTAGTTTTTGGGGATAAGTTTTCATGCCCCTCAAAACTACCCGTTTGTCATTTGGTCCCTAGAATTCCATTTCCATTGCCCTGTAGTCTGCAGTGTATTTCCCTATGGAATAAATCCACTGAACACCCAATAATACATGAGTATCTGATACATCTACTACATAGAAGGAATATGTCATCTGATAGTTACCTAAGGTGACATTCAATTTTTGAATCCAATAGTTGCACACCATGCTGGAGTTATTGGCTACTTCTACAGTGAATCCTTTGAACTTCTCGATCTAAATACCTCTCTTGGCTACCCAAGTGGAGTCAATGAAATTGTGGGTTGCTCCCCCATCAATCAATACTCCTATTCTGTGACCCTGTACTACTCCCCTGACCCTGAGAGTATGGAATCTTGGTACTCCAGATAATGTAGAAATGACTTCCTCTGGTGTATCACCCTGGTGGGATTCTTCCTTAGCTTCCCGTAGTTCTTCTATGGATTCCTACTCATAGTCATCCTCATCATTGTCTAAATATACCTCGATATAGTGAGCCTTCGCCTTCCCTGCACACCTGTGTCCTGGTACCCATGGTTCCTGACAAGTGAAACATAGTTTCTTCCTCCTCAAGTCTTTCCTAGTGTCCTCGTCTAACCATGTTTTCTTGGGAACATCTTACTGGAAAGGTTTCTTTTCCTTGTCCCTAACAGGAAAGATGGTTTTGAGTGGAAACCTATTCTTGGGGACTGAATCATGTATATCTTTAGCTCTGCTAACGGCATCTTGCAGACTGAGGGGTTTGTAGGCTTTAACCCATCCTTGTAGTGGATCTATTAGGGCCTCAGTGAATAGCATAGTCAACCTGCTCTCTGACACATCTGTTACCATGACCACTATCCTCTAGAATTATGAGATGAAGGCTTCTACACTACCGATCTGTTTGAGTTGAGCCAACTCCCTAAAATGTATCTCTAGATCCTTCCTATAAAACCGCTCCATGAGCTTCTAAGTGAACTCACCGTAGAAGTGTATGGTTTTGTGACCCAATGTCACCAATTCATGGTACCACCACTCATGAGCCTCTCCATCCAGGTGGAGTGTAGCCAATTTAATGGCATCTCTCTCTGTCATGGGATTGAGTTGGAAATAGGTATCCAACTTTTGAACCCATATTCTCGCTGAACCTTCGTGAGTCCCATCAAAGTTTGGGATGGTCAACCTTCCCAAGGTCTTCTGCAACTCATAGTTGTGATTGAATCCCTTGTTGAAATTCTTGGGCATGTTCCTACTCTTCATGTTGCAGAAATCTGAAAAAGACATGGCAGCATGAAACTCATCCCCTAAGTCTCTATATTCCTGCAAACAAGCCCCAAAAGGTTTGCTAGGTTCTACCTGCATGACTGGACCATCTACTATATATTCCAAGAAGTGAGGCATGGTAGGCTTGTTGGAAGGTCTACTATATACATGCGGTGTATTTTGTATATTAGTGTATGCAACCTTTCCACTGCTGCTTGTAGATCCTTGATCTACCAGTGAGGGATTTGTACTATTGATACCTATTTCTAGTTTCGCAAACTCATATGTTGATTGCATTGAGTACATCTTTTTTCCCTTTGGCTAAGTCTTGCAATGCATATACTAAGTTGTGAAACTCTATCCTATCCTCCTCTTCTCCCATTCATTTTCCCTTATCAGAGTGTATACCTATTTGTTCCATGTCTGAGATGATATCCTCTAGTTGGATATCCTCAAATTCCCCTATGTATTTACTCTTTCTTTTCCTATAGGTTACAAAAGGGTCTCCTTTTGTATTCATCTATATCTCATTTCTTAAGCCCACAACTGGCCAAGAAGATAGCTCTGATACCACTGTCATATCCCAAATCCCAATATTTTCTAATTCTAAGCAAATACGCTGAAACAACCAGGCATGCAAACTGCCATGCAAAAATCCCTATTTTATAGCAAACATTAGGGTTAGGGTTTGTGGGATGGAATGAACACTTACCACTAATAAGATGGATGGACTGATCCTGAGAGAGTATGTATGCATCAAGAGATGAATCAAAGATGAACTGATATCTTCTGCTTCTGGTGAAACCCCAGCAGCACAGACCCCAGATCAGCTAAGGGTGACATTTTCAGTGAAGGAGGTGTCCAATGAAGCTGCTGATTTGCAATACTGATAGCCTTCCCATGCCGGAGATATTTCTTGGCACATGCGAAAGTTTTGAGGTCTCTAGGCAGGTTAGCGAATTGTTCTAGAGGTGTAGCTGCTCACGCCTCCCTGAGCAAGAAGTGGCTGATAACTGCTTAGGATGAGCACGATCAGATCTGATAATCACCAGGTACTAGAGTAAGATGATGATGATGAGAATGGTTCCTGGGTTGTGAAGTAAAACTAATATCTGAAGACCCAACGAATGATTAAGGATTTCTGGTTGAAAACCCCTTACGGCTGCACACGTGCCCCTGCAACAATCTCTGCATTAAACTGGATAACTATGAATGAATGAAAGAGAAAATGGTGAACTTGTATGGCTTACCTTGAAAGAGATTAGGGAAAATATCTCACTGCCAAAACCCCGCTAGCTGAAGACGCCGTCTCAAACCCCAATTGCTATGTTGCATGCTGTGCTGCTATTCAAGAGCTCCAAAATAATAATAATCCAAAAGTGAGTCTCCTTTCACTTTACCTTCATTTTATAACTTTCAACTATGAAAACCCTAATCTTTGACCTAATTAGGTCACTTTATTTTCTAATTTGCATTTGATTTACATGTATGCGCATGGAGACTTAAATGAGTGCATGCATCATTAAATAATGCTTGGATGGCATGCATGATGGTGGCATTTGGCCCCGTTGGCCATTCTTGACCTAATGGTGATAACATGGTGATGCCATATATTTTCCATAGATGGCATCAGTATTTAGATGATTCCCTAACTGTCAGTAACCGCTCAAACCCACAAGAATCACATAGGTTAGAGGTTTTGGTCCTCAATGCCTAATCAGATGAGGACATTACAGCAACATTGTGATGGGATAATGGTCACTCGGTCCAAATACATATCAGACCTATTAGTCAATTTTAACATGGCTGAATGTAGGCCTGCACCATTCCCTTTCCTTTCATGGATCATCCTTGAAGAAGGAAAAAGCACACCTCCCATGGACTGCACTATTTATCGAAAACTCATTGGTAGTTGTTAGATTTTTATCATTTAAGCTAGAAATACATTAGGATCTTTAACTGGGAGAATAAAAATCATAGCAATCAAACACAAGAGACAATGAACACAGTGTTTATCCTCGGGGAAACCATAAATGGTGAAAACCCCACAACTTCCTCAGAGATAGAATCAACACCAAAAGTAAAACCCAAAAAACATAAAGATGATCTCCACAGCTTCTGTCTCTCTCTCTCACACTGAGAGAGATTCTCCTCTCTCACTCATGCACCCCAGTGAGTGAGTGTGTGTGTGTTGTAAATAGAGAGTCTCACTCTCTATTTATATTCTTTCGTTCACTTGAAACCCACTCCAACATGTCGGCTTCACTTAACAATTATTTACTAGAGCCGACATCTCTAGGAGTTTCTAATAACCCTAGTGGCCCACAAATTGTGGGGACTTTGCCTCCTTCAACCAACAAGGAGGTTTATCCTTAACACAATGGTGGGAACTATTGCCCCAACTTACAATGACTCACCTAGGGTCGACTTCTCTAGGATAGTCTAATAACCCAAGGGCCCCACAACTACGGGGACTTTAACCCTTGACCAATAGGAGGGTTACCCACAATGAGTTGACATGACTTATTACATTATACAAACTTCCCAGAATAAACATCAGGGTAGGACATGACTCAAATACATTACAAACACATCCCAAAATAAACATCAAGGTACAATACATAAGATATATGAATGAATACCTTCCAAAGTTACAAATACATCAACACTCCCTTTTAACTAGGAAGGTATTCTCTCGACACAATATATCAGCACAAGCCTTCTTCTCTGTATTATCTGGATCATCATCAAGTCATATTTTTCTTCAAGTCATATTCATCTTCAAGTCATCTTTATCTTCAGGTCATCTTCATCTTCAAGTCATCTTCATCATCAGATCCGGATCCTCACTCGATCTAGATCATCACTGGACATCATCATTGGATCTGGATCATCACTCGATCTAGATCATCACTGCTGGATCATCATCACTGGATCTAGATCATCAATCAATCTAGATCATCTTCACTAGATCTAGATCATCATCACTCGATCTGGATCATCTCTGGGACATCATCACTGGATCTAGATCATCACTCGATCTGGATCATCATCATTAGATCTTGATCATGAGTGCTATCTCTTGATTCTTCTCGTCATAGGAACCTATACAGAGCCAGTCCTTTTTCATACTGGATGTATCATCACAAAGCTAGTCCTTTTTCATACTAAATGTGGCATCATAGAGCTAGTCCTTTTTCATACTAGATGTGGCATCACAGAGCTGGTCCTTTTTCATACAATATGTGGAACCTACTCAAAGCTAGTCCTTTTTCATACTAGATGAGTCTTCACAGAGCTAGTCCTTTTTCATACTAGATGTGGCATCACAGAGCTGGTCCTTTTTCATACCAGATGTGGGACCTACTCAGAGCTAGTCCTTTTTCATACTAGATGAGTCTTAATAGAGCTAGTCCTTTTTCATACTAGATGTGGCATCACAAAGCTGGTCCTTTTTCATACCAGATGTAGGAACTACTCAGAGCTAGTCCTTTTTCATACTAGATGAGTCTTCACGGAGCTAGTTCTTTTTCATACTAGATGTGGCACACACTCAGAGCTATTCCTTTTTCATACTAGATGAATCTTCATAGAGCCAGCCCTTTTTCATGTTGGATGTGGCATCCACATAGAGCCAGTCCTTTTTCATACTAGATGTGTCTTCATAGAGCCAGCCATTTTTCATGTTGGATGTGGCATCCACATACACCTGACAATAGAAGAAACCAATCCTCTCACCATGTCACAGCTCTTACATCCAACCATGGAAGGAACGAATCCTCTCACCATGTCGGAATAGCACAACACTTACATCTGACCATGGAAGGAACCAATCCTCTCACCATGTCAGAAGGGCTCACGAAATCATCACTTCCCTTTGGAGGGAACCTTGATCTGGAGAACACCAAGCTTCTCCCTGAAGTACTCAAACTTCACTCTAGTCATTTCTAGCATAGAATCACATCAGGGATGATTACCTTCAAGGATAACCTGTGAGCTTCACCAAGACCGATTACATCTGAGGACAACCTACAAGACTGTTTACATCTGAGCAACCTATGAGCTTCGCCAGGATTTATGCTCAAACAACCTATCTCACCATCTATGCTAGAACTCTCTCTTTCAAGAGATCTCGATCTGTATCACAAACTGGAGCTTCACTACTCCTCTCTGCATCATACCAAAAATGAAGGTCAGATCAAGCAAATCAAATAGTAGTTTTCAAAGGAAACATACTACCTCCCAAATAGCAAGTGGAAACATATTTTGCCTTGGCTGTACTCAGCGCCATGCAGGACTCCATCCTGTCAACCAAGAGATCACACATGATCTCATACTGAAGAATCAACCCAAAGTGCTCTTCCTATCAATGGCACTGCCCAATCTGAAGCTGTATAACCTTCCAGGTTAATATTTTGATTCATATCATACTTGCATCCATCAAGTGAACATGTCTCAATGTGTTCACAACAAAGAAAGTATCTATTCGTGTATCCGTCAGGTACATCAAGGAACAAATCATATGACGATACATTGTGGCATCAACCAACTCTGATGAAGCAACACTCAATAACTTCAGGTTCGATGCCATAGGTGTGGTCATGCAATATATCATCCTGAACCTCTTCAGGATCTCTACTGCATACTTCCCTTGTCCACACCTCCATGCCTACAATGTAGTGCATCAGCACATAACAGAAGCATCACTAGTCTTCCTCCTTCAACCTTGATGCAAAGGTTGGAATCCACTTTACTCTTAGTAAAGCCTAGAGTCATCAGTAATCTGTCCATCCTGTCATACCATGTCGAACCTTAGGGTCTTCTACAGTCACTCCCTCTGTATTCGTACTCCATGCACTGAAACATTCTATACCAGAGTGACAAGTAGCTTCCTATGCTACTAATATTCTATGTATCCATATAGGATCATTGGATACCAATATCCTCTATCTTGA
Organism: Pseudotsuga menziesii; assembly: GCA_001517045.1. Lineage (NCBI taxonomy): Eukaryota > Viridiplantae > Streptophyta > Pinopsida > Pinales > Pinaceae > Pseudotsuga > Pseudotsuga menziesii. The sequence continues at coordinate 852,125 of LPNX010393910.1, forward strand.
ACCTTTTCAAAATTTCTTCTTGCACCCATCTGTGAGCTTTTCATCCTTTATCAACCTTGTAGCAAAGGTTTAGATCTTCATCAAGCTTCTCATGTATGTGTTATCTCATGGGTGTCTTCTGAGCTCGTACAAGGCCTTCTTTCATTTGCACACATGATTATTCCTGTCATGTGTCTTCACTTGTAGTGGCTGCAAATGTCTCTTCGTATTCTATTCCTTCTTTTCGTGAAAAGCCTTGTGCTACGAATCTTTCCTTGTATCCCACGATGTTTCCATCTACTACATGATGGAACTACAAACTTTCCTTCATGTATTGATACTGCATCCTAGACATCATTATTCTTGAACTAATATTCTCTTTGTTCTTGGAAGGTTCTGCATCAATGATTTCGTTGCATTCGTCATATTATTTTTCATTTTGAAATGTCGTCACTTGTTCTTCGGAACAAGTCTCATCCTTCTTTGCTTGTAGTCGATTATGTATGCAATCTTTCCTACAAGTCAAATGCATTTGTATGGTTAGAAACATTTCATAAGGAATATTCATACTGGAAAATTATTATGCATAAATATATGATCATGCAACTAATTTACCCAATACAACATTTATCCATATCTCACGGAAACTTATCTAGATGCCTTCCATCTCTACCAAGACAACATTGAGATCGTGCACTAATCCAATATGTCAGCAAAGAGGTTTCATTATAGATAAGTAGCAATGGAGAGTTGTATAGCACCATGAAAAGCTTACCTATTACATCCATATTAGTAGTATACTATCATTAATGCAAACATTCTATCATGCATAATTCATTAACTGAATATGAACAAATTCATAACAAAACAATATCATGAAATGACAATTGAATACTTATCTTTATTTGTTTCATGTGTAGACTCCTTCTTGAGCCTTTAGCTTCATTGTCTTCTTCATTCATAATAGCATCATTTATTATCCAAATGCTAAGGTGGATAAGAGGTTATTCAAGAGTTGAGTTCTTCATATTTGTCATTGCTTGAGGGATCTTCTTTGGATGGTGAGAGCTTGATATTTAGTTGCTCCCATCTTCTTTTCTCTTATTATTAATTGAGCTTCTTCTTGTGTGTGCTCCTCTCAGAGTCTGTTGAAAGAAATCACTTCCTTCTATCACACATTCTTCAAATGAATGAGTCCCATGATCCTGGGAGGCCATTCAAGGTGGTTATCACCACTTCTTCTTTTACCGCTTCGAGTTGTTCTTTGATTTGAGAGATGACTGTATGGTCTCTGCATTCTGGATCTTCACATTCTTCAACTAGTTTCTTAAGGTCATATTCCGATTTATGTTCTTCCCTTAAAATAGCTTGGTCAAGGAATCAAACATCTTTGGTGTATTTAAGGAAGACACTTGTGGTACAATTTGATCCATGATTGAATCAACAATTATCTTCTTGGACTTGACCAAGTTCTTTTGGTGTAAGGCTTTTAGCCTCATCTCCCTCTGAAACTGGAACCTCTCTACTCATGTAGGTGTCCAATTCATTTTCTTCAAAGAGATCAAATACTTCCATGCTTGGAAGTTGTCAACTTTACCAAGCTTATCATCAAGATGATGTGATAGATCACTTTGAAATGAGAACCTCAAATGCAAATAGCAAAATATTAGATCTTACCGATTTGAGGTGTCCGTCCTGGTTCTGGAGCTGGTTGATCTAGGGTTTGTCAAAGAAACCCTAATTTTCAAAACTTGGAATATTTCAGATATGATTGGATATAAATATATATATCTTCAAATGGATTTGTCCAATGTACTCCTTTTCTAAAAACAGTGGAGGGAAGCTCCTGGAACAGGAAGCCCTAGTTTTCCAATTTCTCTTGCAGAAATTCCTATTACTATTTCTATGGTATCTCCAAAATTACTGCTCCTCTATGTCTAAAAATTTTCACTGAGGTATCCTCACATGTCCCTGATCCAACACCATAGGTTTCATTATAATTTGTTTCACCAATTGGGACTTATGATTGTTTTCCCAAGGTGACCTGTTATAGGACTATTCCGAACAGCGAAGTTGTACGGAATTCCACATGTCACTGGTTCATCTTCTGAGTCTAAATCTTGGACCATAGAAATTAAAGTCCGTTCCATTTCTGGAATATCCTTAGAATTGCATTTGGACCTTTGTATCCCAATATATAGAAATTATCCCCAGGTGTCATGTTTATGGATGAATTCTGGAAGAGGCTGGAACCCTAAATTGGAGGGATCATATCTCACAAAATATAGCGAATATGAGGCTGAATTTTAGAGACAGTATAAAGCTGGATTTTATATTCATCCTCTGCAATTTTCAGCTCCTGATCCCTTTCCAATCTTAGGATATAGCAAATTTACCAAAACTTAGCAGTTTTAGTATTTAGGGTTTTTCTAGCTCGGGGTCAAACTAGGGTTTGATTTTCCTAGAGTTTCACCCACCAAAAATATTGATCCAGGTCTCTAAACTTCAATTTTGATGAGGAGAACAATCCTATGCTGGGCTCACTCAAAAATTCCTCTTCTGTAGAAAGCCCTAATTTTCCAAACCAAAACTAAAAATGCTCAAAATCGAATTTCGCTTCGACAAAAATATGCGCCCTTCAATGGAGAGTCAACCTAGCATACTTTTGCTGATGGATTGTGGAGAGATACCCAAAAAGTAAGAATCCCTAGATTCTGTAGCTGCACAATGTATTCTTCTTAGGTTAGCTATGATACCATGTTATATTTTTATCATTTAAGCTAGCAATACATTAGGATATTTAACTGAGAGAATAACAAGCACATAAATCAAACACAAGAGACAATGAACACAGTGTTTATCCTTGGGGAAACCATAAATGGTGAAAACCCTGCAACTTCCTCAGAGATAGAATCAGCACCAAAAGTAAAACCCAAAAAACATAAATATGATCTCCACATCTTTTGTCTCTCTCTCTCACACTGAGAGAGCTTCTCCTCTCTCACTCATGCGCCCCAATGAGTGAGTGTGTGTGTTGTAAATAGAGAGTTTCACTCTCTATTTATATTATTTCATTCACTTGAAACCCACTCCAACATGTCGGCTTCACTTAACAATTACTTACTAGAGTCGTCATCTCTAGGAGTGTCTAATAACTCTATTGCCCCACAACTTGTGGGGACTTTGCCTCCTCTGACCAACAAGGAGGTCTATCCTTAACACAATGGTGGGGACTATTTCCCTGACTTATAATGACTCATCTAGGGTTGAATTCTCTAGGATAGTCTAATAACCCAAGGGCCCCACAACTGCGGGGACTTTAACCCTTGACCAATAGGAGGGTTACCCACAATGACTTGACATGACTTATTACATTATAGAAACTTCCCTGAATAAACATCAGGGTATGACATGACTCAAATACATTATAGACACATCTCGGAATAAACATCGGGGTACAATACATAAGATATATGGATGAATACATTCTGAAGTTACAAATACATCAATAGTAGCTTGTTGTACTTGACTCATTCTCGGCCTGATATATGTTATGTCATGAATGATGTATCAAGATACATGCAGCAGCCCCATGATCTTCATTTGAAGGAAGAAAAGAGGATCCTCCAGTACATTCAGGGAACCAGGACCTACGATATTCACTATGTTCCAGACTTCAAGCTAGAGCTGGTTGGATACACAGATTCCGAATGGTTGGGTGATTCTATTAATCGAAAGTCTACTTCCAGATATGTCTTCATGTTTGGTGGTGGCCACATTTGATGGTCTAGAAAAAAGAAGGCTGACATAGAATTGTCTTCAGCAAAGGCCAAGTATCAAGGAGCGGTGAATGCTTGCATCCAAGTTGTTTGGTTGCAAGGCATTCTTTTAGAGTTTGATCTTGGTAGTACTTTTTCCACTGTCCTCTTTTGTGACAACCAAAGTGCTATTAAGATATCCATAGATCCAATTACTAGGAAGAGGACCAAGCATGTAGAGATACACATGCACTATATCAAGGAGCCAGTGCATGATAGGACATCATTCTGCAATACTGCCCAACTGATGATTAGATTGCAAACATATTCACCCAGAGCTTTTAAAAAAATAAGTTCACTTATCTCTGTTCACTATTGGGGGTGACTTCATCGGGGTGATCCAACTACTTTCAGTGTTCAGCTTGAGGGCAGGCTTTTCCCACTGGGTTTTCCCTCTTTTCCTCACTTAGTTTGTTTTGAGCATTGTTTGAGTTTTAGGATTGTACATGGTGACCTATGGCCTTTGTTTCTAGAGCCCTAGCATTGTTATGCACTTTATGTTTTCTACTCCTCCTGAGTATAGCTTAAGGGGATGTTTTGGAGACATTTACCACCATACACACTCATTTTGATCAATTTGGCCTAGTTAAACCACTATCCTAAGTTGTATTGACTTAATTGACATCAGAGGAGCAAGGTATGACATCAGCATGAGCACACCCATGCCTACCTTTATTCAAGGAGGCTAACTAATCCTTCTCCTTCATTCGGGGATGCTAACTGGAGCACTCTGGAGGTTATCTGAGTGTCATAAATGCAATTTATTGCTAATTGATGGTTACAATCAGTTAAATAGAGAAATGAAGGCTCCTCCCTTCATTAAATTTATTATTTAATGATTATTTAATGAACTAGAATAAACAAGGGTGCCTCTAGCCACTTCTGATAGTCAGTTACACTTCAGTTAACCTCATCGGGGTTCATTGGAGTCATTGATGCACTACCACTTGTTGGTTGGCTTGCAGTGACATGTGTCTGAGCTACTTTCAGTTAGACTTAGTCATTTATTGCACTACGACTTCAGTTAGGACTCAGTTGATTCAATTGGGGTTTTGATCAGTGGTTAACTTGAGTGTTCATTGTGGCTTACATTCAGTTAAGCTAGAATCACTCATTCAATTCGAATGACCTCCTTTGGAATTCAAATTGTCTTGGCATTCATGCATCTGGAATGATCATTGTATTGTATTATCATTCTTTAATTTGATTATACAGAGATGCTACTTCCATTGCAGCACCATTTTTCCAATTTTATGCATATTTGTCTGAATTCTTTGTGAGACTGTGTTTTCAGTTCCTAGACCACTGTGACAAATTAATAAGAACATCAATTTGAGATCCATAAGTTGGAGTTTATTGTGGTATTCATTGTTTCATTCCTATTTGATATTAATAAATATTATAATCAATGATGTGTGCATTGTATTTTCACCCAGTTTGAGTTAGTTTTAACACATGGAAATAAGATTTTACTCACCCAATGCTTCTTTATTTTCCTATATGAAAATTAAGACCCAAGTAACAATAACACACAATTCAACCTTGTTATTTTTTTTTGACAAGAATGGTTATGATTTGTATTAAACATACAGTGGTATAACCACTGAGAAAGGATCTACAAAGTTCAAAAGATTCCCATTACAAGAAGAAGTCAAAAGATAAGAAAGACTGGCATTACTGCAGACTATACATAGAGTATTACTTTCCTTACATAGAAACAACATAGATAACATACTTAGCTCACTACTATTGAAAACAGAAACCACAAAATAAAAAACCCCCAAATTCCACTGCCTACTTTCCTTGGGCACCACCTTGTTGAGATGACATTTCTGAATTTGTTGTTGCTACTCCACCTACTTCCATTTTTTCCACTTCCAGCTCCATCTTCTCAAACCGTACTTCCATATCTACAACCATTCTGGCCACCATTATTTTAGACTAAGAAATGGAATCTGTGAATTCTTCACGCGGACGGGAAAGGTACCTATCCACCATTTCGAGGTGTCTCCCACCTTCAGTGTTAATTTTCCGCAGATACCTCTTGTGCCTATTAATTTTCCTTTGTATCACTTGAAGCTTAGTGGTGACCGAATGGGCCAGGGAAGAGGAAGTAGATGATTTTGAAGAGGATTCCATGATACTTGAAGGAGCCATGATCTAGAAACTCACAACCAAGCCTCCACTATGTAACCAGCAAACAATGTGAAATGCAGAAATTCCATCCATGTCTCAACCTGATAAAACTGCCTTAATTCTCATTAAGCTCAAGATCTCGGGATGATCCATCATCGATCACACGTCGAGGATGGAACAAAAAAGGACGTCACGAAAATCTGGAGTCCTTCGGTCATCACTATACTTCCTAACTTAATGAATTTGTAGAAGGGACAGAGCGGTCGAGTGGTAGGCAAGATAACAACTACATGCAACATACTATGTGCCCGCATGAATGTCCCCCTTCCATCATGAACCATCATGATGAAGGATGGTACAATAGGGAAACATGTGGGAAATATTTGGGACAAGCCTCTAGCTCCCATGCCCATGGGCCTATGGGATATGACATAGGGATTGTTCTCCAGTCAATTCTAAGGATCCTTTGCTCAAGGATGTGGTGATATTTGCCACAAGATCGACTTCATCATTTAGCCCTCTTAAAACATGGAAATGATCAATTCTTAAAACATGGAAATAATCACATCTTCTAAAATAATTTGAGAGACTTTGAATTTTTTTTATCAGTTGTTGGATTTTTATCTAAGACGGTAGGAAGTCGGTAGTTAAGGATTTGATAATTAATCTTGAGTCCCCAATCACCATAATTTATAAAATTTCCTAGATTCAAGCTTGGCAGAGGCTCTGCCAAAGGGAAAGATCTTTAGCAACGTTGCTAGTTTCATCACCCAGAACCCAAGAGTAAACATGTTCCTGAATTCCATCGAGATTAATGAGAATCCCTCCCCCTCCTGCCACCCTATTCAACCTTGTGATTATTACTATTGCATGGATTTCAATTTTGCATATACTACCACTAATTCTCTACCACCAGGAAAGTCTAGTGAATAATGAATTCCTTAGTTCACAATTTTAAATATTTTTCATGCTTCACGACCCAGAAAAGTCTGACATGGAGTGCTTGTTGGTCTCAAAAATTATAGCAGCAATAAGTAACTCAACATCAACATGTAATGAGTTTAAAAACATGCTAGACAATGATACATGTTCTAATAGAAATAATGAAATTGAATCATAACTTTCCTTACTAGATTTCTATTATGTTTGTGGTTGCATGCCGACTGGCTTGTACTTTTATACATATATCTATGGTATAAGCCTTGTTAATGTCAGTTTTCTTCAATTCTGATCTATGTTTACACCATAATAAAATATTTTCTTTGAAAATATTACACAACCATATTGTCTTTAAAAAAAATTGTTGTACATTCTCATATTAGTGGAAGTTTTAAATTGTGCAGAAATTGACTATGGGTCTAAATGAATCTGCATGTAAGAACTTGAAACAAAAATCATCTGGAAACATAGGTTTGTTTAATGATCAAACCTACAATATTGGTTTTCATTTTTACTATTATTTTTTGCATTGTCTTACTTTTACTCTTTATGAACATTATTTTTCCCTTCTGAAATATTCAAGTAATTGCAAGTATGCAACGAAGTAGCCTGAAATGTCGAGTTAATTCCGCCTTACATAGGATTCCAATTCTTCTCCAAAACTATCATTGTTTCCTACTCCATTATTAGCTTCTAACAAAGTAGTCCATGATGTTACTAAGCACTCTTTCACTATTGAGTAAGCATGACCCTTCGAGAAATGTTGGATGTTGGATGTAAGGTTAGTTAGCATTGTTTTTTTTAGTATATTTCCTTTTGGTTAGATAGGAAAATGGTTATGTATTACTTTCCAAAATGAAATAGGAAATTGTCTAAAAGTTCATACAAGATTTATAAAATCTGAATTAAAGATTTATAGTGAGCATTGACATGAGACTATTTACAGTCTTCCTATGATAAATTTAAATGACATTAAAATGTTCAATACTCTTTTATTTTTATTTTTTTGCAATGGTTTGCACTGCTGATGCTAGAAAATAATAAGGAGCCATACAATTAACTCTTTAAATATTATGAAGATTAGAGATATTACAGGCTAAAAACTGTCGAGTATACTTGTAAAAGTTCCATCACCAATGTCAATTACAATTTCTAATCATATTTTCATTCCAGCTATTGAATTTTTATTATGCAATTCTTGAAATGTTCCCAGACATATGAAATTTATCAACAAGTATTAGTGGATATCAGAAAGTGTCTCCATGCCTTATAGAAATATATACAAGGGAGACTCAGAATATTTATTTTCCTAAAATATTGGCAAGAATGTCAATGGGAATATAACTCCAACCCCTAATCATATTGAGATACCAACTATTTGTTAGTTTTTCTGGTCTTATTTAAATTGATTAGGATATTTATCTGAAAAAATAACAAGCACAACAAAATATACAGGATGCACAATGTAGAGAATATACACAAGACACAAATATTTTCCTCGTGGAAACCATAAAGGAGAAAATGCCACAAGCTTCCTCGGAATAGTTCTGTCACTAAGACAATATCACAAGATGTAAAAACCCAAGTATTAGAAGTCTTATGTAACTCTCTTTATCCTCCTTGATCTTCTCTCTGTCCTCATTGCGAACTTGAGTGAGTGAGTGTGTGTCTAAATGAAGGAGGGTGCATCCCTATTTATACACATCAAGCAACTAACCTTCTAACTTCACTGGTCCGACCTCTTACCCTAGCAGGGCTGACTTCACCTAGGTAGACTCCAAAAATACATTTCATTATATTAAACTAGGGAATATTGGCCCAAATTACAATGGAGGTTGTACCTCAAGTACCATAGACAATAATGACATCCCTAAAGGAGGGAAACACATCTCCGATGGGGGTACAACAACATACAATGATAATATATATCATAATATCTTCCAAAGTTACAAATAAAACAACACTCCCTCTTAAATAGAAATGTATTATCTTGCCACAATCATCAACACATATGGTCACGTCATCATCACAAAGTCATGATCGCAGTTGCTTCCAGAATCTTCATTTTTTCAATCATTGAGTAGTGACATCTGTCGGATCTATCTGTCATCATAAGTTTCTACATATTAAGCCATATTTCATGTTATGTGTAGGCATATTCCTCATCTAGGTATTCATCATATCCATGAAAAATTCATCGCATAGGTATTGTGGAAATTGAACCCAAGATATAGAACAATTACACTCACAAAATTGCTAATCAAACATGCAAAATTAACATCAAAGGAGACTGAAATTGGAGCATAACACTAATTTGTATTGAATAAGTGTACAATAGCCAACCTTGTGAAGTAATAGGCTTCTGCAATATATAATTACATGATATATTTGAATGCATAAGGATGCCATTCGAAAAGGTCAAAAAGTAGGCTTACTAAATCTAGTCAAATCCCCCATATGTGCATAAAGCAGTTTCCAAATCCACCAAAATGCTCATGAATTGGCTAAGTCAAGTAGTAAATTTAATGAGGGATGGAAAGAAAACTCATACATTCTTTTATTAAGAGAAAATTAGGGAGGATGATGTGGTAAAAAAACAAGTCAACTACACCTATTCTAGCTTTTCCTTTTGCCTTAGTTCTCAATAAAACTGGCAGCTTTTCAGAAAAAGTAGATATGCACTTTGGAGGATCTAGAATAAAGAAGACATGCTAAAATTGGTTTCCAGGAAGTTTCCCAAGCACTCATGACCCAGTTTTGGCATTGTTGCAGAGAGAAATTCCTATGGCTTTGGGTACCACAACAGACAGCTTGACTCCAGAAATCAATCCTTTCCAATATGCAATAGAAATTAAATGTCTAACACTAAAGGATCAGACCTCGTACCTTATTCTGGACAGTTGAAGTAGATCCCTGTTGAGCTTTCCAACTTCAGCTTGAATTGATATATTACTTCCTCAACAACAAGTAAACAATACAAGCATTCTATATATCATGGTGTTCGATCTATTCTAGCATATATAATCAATAATGTATAAGCATTTGACATAATCCCATGGATAAAATATACATTCAAACACACATTATTGGATAGGAAAAGATATTTATATTAATATAAATTAGATATTACAAGATACAACCTCTGACGGCACGTCTGCGAACCGGAGAAACTGAATCCCCCACTTGGGCCTCCACCACTTCAATCCTCCATCTCTCAATAGCAAGCTCACAAGCAAAAGGAAAGCTTGGGAAGAACACAAAAGTGCTCCAAGGGACAAAGGGATGCAGACTCGAGCATAAGTTCTGGAAAAAATGGACTATAGTTTCTTTGCTCTAAATTCTCTCTTATGCCTTCAATGTACCAAGGGGTTCCTTATATAGCTTTTCAAAGGGGTAATGAAAGGTTGAATCTGAGCGATCTCAAGGCATAGGGAAGGCTAGGAGTCAAATGAATCAGATCCATGTCAAGGAAAACTCCAAAAGGATTTGGATTATGCACACATCCTGATGTACACAGTTTTAGTGGTCAAACCCGCATATATACGTGCTTATAGGTTTAAAATTCATGTGTATCATTTTTCATATGTTTTTAGGGATGATCAAGGAAACATCAAAGGACAAAAAATGGTCCATGGGGTCTAAGGAGTCTACAGCGGGACAGGGGAAGGCCATACAAAGTGTGATTCACCTAGAGTGGTGAAATCCGCTATAACAGATGCCCCCTAATGTGTGAGGTCAAAGGGGTCATACAATGGCCGAAATACATTATAAGTCCATCCCAGAAGTGGAGTGATAAGCATAGTACAATAATACAACTCTGCATACAACTACAAATACATATAGCAGTCTCAGATACATAAGAGTACAATGGCCATGAATAGGCATGAAACATGATATCACATATGTGGTCATTGCCACCTACAATATACATAGCTCAGAATCTCCATGATGAAGATATACCAAGGACCATGATCTCCAAAATGGCTGAAGATATATACTGCATCAAGATCTCCATAGTGGCTAGAAATGTCTAACATATACTGGAATCAAGTCACAAGAGCTGAAATCTCATGAACACTGGCATGATCAAGGAGGTAGCATATAAGAAATGCCACCAATCTGGAAAGTCTTCTACATAAACCGCTATGAGTATATGTCCTACTATGCGAATAGAGGTGTCGAGGTCGAACATAGTAGTCCATCTTTTGATTACCAGTCATTAATGTATACCGTTAACAGACGCGAGATCACCCACCGATAATGAAAATGGGAATCAAGGTACTAGAGTGAAAACTAACAAGTGTGAATAAATGTGTTGAGATCGAACACTTGAGAGGATCCATCGATCAGGGGACATTGATGTATTCCCAAGAACTATCGATGGTGAGAGAACCTGCCACTGATGACTGCAAGTCTTAGGGCACTCAAAATGACTCTAGATTCCAATCCTATAATAAATGATCTAAAGTTGATGGGATGAAATCCGCTAGAAGGAGGGTATTAAGGCATCCCCCATCATCCAACATGAGGTACTCAGCAAATATATATAATGTGGAAGGACTCGGTCATAAGGTGCATGAACTAGTAACTGTACTGAGAATGGCTAACATGCAAATTCAAGATAACTGAGGAATGGCCGACTCAAGTTTCAACTTCCTTCGAACAAGAGCATAACGGTGTATGGTGACTGAATGAAGGCAGCATAGACTAGATATATAAACTGGGACATCTGTGCGACACAGGAGGCATTGACAGAGGCTCCATAGGGACTGGAAGCTTAACCAGTCAGTGGAGATAAACTCAGATAAACAAGTGCAGCTCCTAAAGTCAAACTATAACCCAGGCAATGGATGTGATATACAGTGCTCTGTTCGAAGGCGACACGACTTGACAGCTGCCAAAGATAACATCTTTCCTTGTCCGACTTTTTGGTTTTTTGATTTTTTTGGACTTTTTCAGTTATTTAAAAAGCTTTAAAAAAGAATAAAATAGCTTTATAGTTACAGACTAGGAGGAGACGAGTGTCATAAGGGAAAACAAACTAGTTCCAAGCAGTGGAACATATCTATGCTCAATGCAAGGATACATGTGTAGGATATCGACACTCAGGGGAAAATCCCCTCCTGATAAAAAGGGAATCAAGCTGCGAAGGATATAAAAAAATGGCTCTACATGGCTAGACATGAGACAATCTCGGGCTATATGGCTGAAACGCAATGTCAGGGGAGCCAGCATAAAGCTCAATAAGGCAGGCAAAGCTCATGATAATGCATTCACAACTTGACATAAGGGATTCCTGAGGGAAATAGGCCAGCATAAGATCAAGAGGAATATGAGGCTCTTGCAAAATGTCATGGCAGTACTATACAACGGACTCCCACACCCTAAAGGAGAAAACGTCAGCATGGGCACCGAATGCAAATAAGGCGCTATCTAGGTACCCATGGAAGGTAAAGCTCTACCACTCATATCATACCACTTCTAACGCAGCAAGAAGGTTGCGTGACATAATAGAGTGGGGTCGTACCTAAGGCCATGATGAGATGGTCATAAGGTCATGCAAAATGCAAATGGTGGTAAAACCTAACCTATATGCTAGTTTAGACATGATACCTAAGATCGGCAAGAACGGGTCAATCCAATGGCTAAAACGGCACTGAAAAAGGTCTTCTACATCACCAATTATGTCAAAAACGGTCCAAAATGGTTAGAAAATGTCGAAACTATATAAAAGGGGGTAAAAATTTTCAAATATTTGAAAATTTTCTATAAATAGTAAAAAATATAAATCATTTGAAACTTTTACCCATTTGAGCTCTGATTTTCAACAGCGAATTCCAGCAGATCTAGCCGGCGGAATTCACTATCGTTTCTTCCAGGTATTTACTCATGCTCTGCTCTTGCATTTTGATATAATTTTTATGAATTTCCATGGTCTAATCAGGTTTCTAGGCCAACCCAAGATGAGCGCTGCGGCCCACACAGAAATAGAGGTTTTTTTCACGTATAGGGCTAGATATACGCGGAAAATGGCCTCGAACCCGCATACATACGTGGCTGTTTTGAAAACAGTCGCGTATGAGGCCGCACATATGGTTTTTCAATAAAATAATGGGAAAATTTCCAATTTTTTGTGCAGGATGGTCCTAGAGTGGAGAGAGTGTGAGCATGGTGAAGTAGAGGAAGCAGTAAGGGCCGACTTAATGGTTCAACAAGCTTTATGTGCATGTGGACTCTACAAGTTTTTGTGTCTTGGTGCTTTGAGGGCCAAACCAAGACTGTTACAGATGCTGGTAGACTATTGGGATCCAGACTCGGAGTCCTTCCATATTGATGGGATGTCCCTCACCATAGAGGTGGAGGACATATACTTTATCACAGGGCTTTCTAAATGAGGGGAGGTGGTGAACCTTCGTTCCCGTGGTGGGATAGGGGGTGGCCTGACTATTGATGAGTACATTGTAGTGTACTATTATCCAGACACCGAGAAGGTGGCGAGTCAGCTCCCTACCAATGCTATACAGGTGCTGGGCCTAAAGGCCATATTGTTGACATTGGGAAAGATATCCGGCTTAGCATCACTCCAACAGGCCTCGCAGCCTCTGATGTTCTATGCAGTGGAGTGCATGAGACCCACTATTTACGACTAGAGTACTACACTACTAAGCAACATGAAACACCAGCTCAGTGAGTGTAAGGCAGGCAGGGTGCGAAACTTCGGGTTCAACAGTATTCTGAGCATGCTTTTCTTCGAGCGTGTTCCAGGATTGAGCCCTAGAGTGGAAGTTCCTCTCCACGGGGTTCGAGATCCATCCCAACGGCATTGGGCAGATGCTATGCGTAGACTGGGGGGTGGTAGGGTGGCCAACCCATATCTAGCTAACTTCTTTCCATGGTGGAGATGACAGATAGTTGCCATCGATGACTACCCCTATGCAGGGATAGATTTCTATGGGGACCCAGACATGCCGCTACCACAGGATCAGCATATGGCGATATAGGTAACGAATCTCGACCCTCACTCTTTTTAAATTTTCTGAGTTATTTAATTTTTATTTTTTTGTGTTTTCTTGATTATATGGAATCAAAAATACATGTTTTTGCATGACAATACATAGTGACATCTACCATTTGTGTGTAGATGTGGGACCACGGCGGCTAGAGGGCTTCCCTCGTCATAGACGGAGGGGAAGAGGAGATGACATCATGGGTGTGGATGCGGAGCGAACGCTCCAGAGCATTCATACCAACTTTGTGAGACTGACTCATAGATTTCCCATGGCATAAGTCGAGGACTTTCCTGAGGCCATGCAGCGGAAGGTGGTGGGTGTACCACGTGCATGGGTGTGTTTATTTCGATGGCTGGCTAGAGCCATAGTGACGTTCCATGATGACAACCCTCCTCCTCCTCCACAGGATTAGACACCTAGGAGTGTATACATTTTGTATGACTGTGTATTATATGATGGTGGCTAAAAAGCCCCAATTTTGTATCATGACATTATGTATTACCACATTTTTGATGTATATATAAAAAGTTTTATGGTGATCGATTTATTTATTTACATGTGTAAAAATTGTATTTGTGATTAATTTATTGTGAATGAAACAATTTCCAATATAACACGTAGTTAGCATATGAGTCAGCAACTTGATTATTATTTCTTGGAATGTGTATATATGTTATATTGTCAAATTGTCGTTTTAACAATCTCACACGCAAGAACCTTCTCAATAACGTCAGATCTCTAACATGGTACAAACCATTGAGTTGTGACACTACTAACTCCGAATCAAGATGTACCTCAAGAGATAGAATGCCATGTAGAATGGCATCCCGTAGAATCTCAATAACGGCGCTATATTCAGCAACATTGTTGGAAGATGGTCGTAGACATACACCTCCTGAAGATAGTACTTGACCCGTAGGAGTATAAATGAACCAAGTAGCAGAGGCTGAGTGTTTAGTGTGACGGCTTGCACCATCCGCGAATCCCATGTAGGTGGAATATTCCATTGACATCTGCCAAAAGAAATGGAAACTAATCACAAACCCGATCATGATAAGAAAAAGACCTAACTATGCAAAGATGTACAATAATATACAATAAGCAGCCTTAGCTGAAAATCATGCATAGTATTTCTTAAGATAGAGCCCATTTCTAGGCTCCACCAAGGCCGTCCCTTCGTAATCCACTAACTCATAGGCACCCTTCTCTAACACACGCTCGACCACATAAGGACCACGCCACATAGGATTAAATTTCCCTGCCCCCAAGGGTTCTTTCGGTTGATCCCACAAAAGGACCAATTCTCCTTCACTAAATTCCCTTGGATAGATAGACTTATCGTATTGGGCCTTTACACGACACTTATTAACCTCTAGAGCCACCAAGGCATCCCGACGCTGCTCATCAAGTTGCTCAAGGTGAGCCAAACGCTCCTCCAAAGGTGAAGTGTCTGGTAAGAGTTCCACAGCTAGCTTCAATGAAGGAATCTCGCATTAAACTGGTAATATCGACTCCACGCCATGTACAAGTTGATATGGAGAAAAACCAGTGGTAGTCTTAACAACGGTTCGATATGCCCACAAGGCAGGGTATAACATAATGTGCCAATTCATCTTGCTTTGTGCGATGGTTCGTTGGAGAATGGATTTGAGTGATTTATTCACTACCTCTACTTGTCCATTCGCTTGGGGGTAGTAAGAAGAGGAGTTCTCTTTCTTATACCCTAACTTCAATGCCAACTCTTCCATCATACGGTTCTGAAATTGTGAGCCATGGTCAGTGACAAGCTCTTTCGGAATCCCGAACCGAGTAATAATTTGGTTGAATACAAAGTGAGCAGCTGTCTCACCGTCGGATTTTACTGTAGGCACAGCCTCATCCCATTTCGTGAAGTAATCAACAGCCACTATAATGTGATGGTTCCCCCTAGCCGAAGCTGGGTTGCAATCCATAAAATTGAGCCCCCATTTCGTGAAGGGACCAGCGGTGATAATGGGATGTAACAGGGCAAGTTTTGAGCGCATATTACGTGCGAACACCTGGAAAGGGTGGCACCTCTTGACCGCATCAATACAATCTTTAAAGATCGATGGCCAAAAATAACCTGCTCTTAAAATCTATTGAGTTGTAGAAAGCCCAGATAAATGACCACCACACGCCCCTCCGTGGCAATCATTCAACACTACCTCAGCCTCCTCAGGAGTTAAACAATGTCATAAAATGGAATCTACCCCATGGGGGTACAAAGTATTGTCCACTATGAGGTAGTTCTTAGAGACGTGACGTAATCATCATCGTTCATCTCATGAGAGGTGAGTAGGGGTCTTCAGTGTTTGTAAGTATATTATGATATCCCCATACCATGGGTCTAACGTTGAGATTAAGAAGATGTTTTCATCGAAAAATGAATCTTCACAAACCAACTCCTTGGCCTCACTCGGGAAATCTGATATAATCTATGCAAATATTAAACACTTCTTCAATTTTGCCGAAACAAACTCGAGATCAAATTCTTGCAGGATGACAATCCATTTATTATATTTTCCCCCAATCATCCTTTGGGTGAGGACGAATTGAAACGGATTGACATGGGCCACAACCAAGGTCTAGCGAAGGATAATATAATGTCTCAATCGCTGAACCGCATGTATGGTAGCTAAAGCAAGCTTCTCGACATGAGAATAACAAATCTCTGCGTCAATAAGGTTCTGGCTCAGATAATATATGAAATGCTCTTGGAGCTCCTCATCCTCTTGAACCAAGACCATACCAATCGTCTCTAAAGACACAGCCACATATAATAAGAAATCACAGCTATAGTCTGGGGGACTAATCATCGGGACCGATGCTAGGGCTCGCTTGAGTGCATTGAAGGACTCCTGGGCTCACTCATCCCAATCAAAGGGAGTATCCTTCTTCAAGAGAGGCATGAAGCCTCTAGTCAAATTGGCAAAGTTGACAACAAATCTTCGTAACAATTTTTCCATGCCTTGCAACCACTGAAGATGACGAATATTTTTCGGGGGAGACAACTGAAGTATTGCCTCAACCTTCAAAGGGTCAACTCTTATACCCTCTTTCAAAACGATGAATCCTAACAAACGACCTGACTTCACGCAAAAGATGCACTTATGAGGATTTAATCTAACCGAATAGTGTCGTCATCTTTCGAATACCAATCTCCAGTGATAGGGATGACACATCCTCAAACAAGAATGAGCAGCGAGGTCATCCAAAAATACTTCAATAATTGACTTGAGATCATGGAAGATCAAGGTCATTGCACGCTGAAATGTAGCTCTAGCGTTTTTAAGGCCGAAAGGAATTTTTCGATATGCAAACGTTCTCCAAGGACAAATAAATGCAGTCTTATGTTGGTCCTCAGGTTTAATCTGTATTTGATTATACCCAAAAAATCCATCCATGAAGGAGAACACCTCACTACCCGCACACTCATCCAAAATCTGATCAATAAATGGTGTGGGGAAGTTGTCCTTAGGACAGGCACGATTCAAATCGCGGAAATCAGTACATATGCAGATCACTCCCTACTTCTTATCCACCAGAATGGGGTTTGAAACCCACTCTGTCAAGGGAACAGGATAGATGAAACTGGATTTCAACAGCTTCTCTATCTCTGCCTTAATGGCGGGTGCTTTCCTAGGATTCACCATGCGTAAACGCTGTCGAACAGGCTTAGCGTTGGGGTAAGTCTTAATCTCGTGTTTGACAATTAGAGGATCAATACCTGGCATCTTGTCATAAGACCAAGCAAAAATATCATGGAATTCCTTAAATAGCTCGGTATATTCCAGAATATCAGCATGGGAACATTTCTCCCCAATATAGACATTCTTTATGGTGCCAAGATTGCGAGAGATGTTGATAGGAATCATTGAAGATATGTTCGCCATGTTTCCATCAGCCATCGAACTAGGATATCTTAATGGAACCACAGGACTACCAACTCTCTGACTAAGAACCTCCCTAAAATCCTCACGCTCCAAATGGTCAAGCTCTGGAAGAAAATACGATCTATGATGGAGTTCCTCCCATGGTGGCTTGACTCCCGACATAGCCTCAATAATCGCTTCATCCAAAGGGAAAACCGTAAGGTAGTCGTGCACGTGAGATGACTATATTGCCCATGCTGGCAGCACATAAGGGTCCTCCTCCTCTGTCCGTGAAGAGGAAGGACTAAGCCCTGCAGCAGACTCTAGATTAGCTTGATAAGCAATCATGACTGCAGGAAATGGAACGTCTGTCACGACGGGATCACTCGAAGTACTCGATGCAAGAAGAACCCATGGATCTTCCACATGACTCATGTGAAAAGACACCAATCTCGTAGATGTTGAAGCCTCATCAAAACTAGATCCTATCATGAGGATCAGTGCAAGACAACTAAAGATTCCCTTGAGGGATGGGTACAGTCCTACACCCACACTCCTAGTTGTCGGCTGAGAATGTTCAACGATCGAGATTGAAGATCCTGAATATGTAGTAACAGATGGATTCTTGACTGCCATTTGATCAATCATTATAATCTTCCCATTATGTGGAAAGCATACAATGCGGAACAAGGAAGAAGCAACGGCTTGCATGTTGTACATCCAGTTCCTACCCAGCAAGAGATTGTAGTCAAGGGGCACATCAACCACCTCGACCTCTATCAGAATGGTCTTCCCTCCCAAACGGACTTTAAGGGAAGGAAGGATACCATGCGGCCTAAAATATCTCCCATCAAATGCAGTTAACATGGTCGCTGATTTAGACAGCTAAGGAGAACCTAGACCCTTCCAACAGGACAAAGACATCACAGAAGCAGCAGCATCCTCGTCAATTACAGTATGCTTGACGATCATATTAAGACATTCTACGTGAACCAAAAGAGACACATATTAGGGCAAGCGCGGCTGAAGTCCTACAGTTTCAAATTTGATTACCGAGGAAGAATCATCACCGTTCACACCAAGGGTAGAAAGCAATGCCTTCCTTTGCGAAGGACAACTCTGAAGCACTTCCAATGTAGACATTGCACGAGTATGGCCCAAATCCTCGACAACTGAATAATTCTGGGCAGCTCGGGCATTTGGATTATGCCCTGAATGTTTAAGGACTCCCTTAGGAATGTGAGGTGCAGTCTCAGGTTTATCCACAGGTTTCTCAATATGCAAAGGGGACCCTGGTGGATCAGGTTCTTTGCCTAGGATGGGCTGTGACGAACCATAATATTTTGCATGCATCACAACTTTTGCAGCATGGACCATATTAATGCACCCACAACCACTAGTCTCTGGCGGATCATGATCATCATCAGACTAGTCATGGGACTTTGAGTTCATATTTTGATTAGGCGGTAAAGGGTGAGTTAGCATAGCTGGGCCCTGTGCCAAGAATCTCGAAGCTTCCTCAATACAAGGGCACAAGTAAGTGAGGTGATCGTCCTTACACAACTTGTAAGGGAACTTAACCTTACATTTAGGTTGCTTTTCCCCCCCAGCATTTCGACCATTCTTGTCATTATTGTTAGCATTCTCATTCTTATTACCACCCTTACGATTATTCTTACCCTTTTTTCTATTTCGTCTAGGCTGCTAGTTACCCTTCTGGTCTGATGATTGCACAGAAAGTACATTCGTCATTTGGGTGGGTTGAGATGAAGCCGTAGCTTGTCCCGAAGTAGATTGGTTTATTGACAACTGACCAACTTGTTTTGCAACCAAATCCATAGGTTTCGCACTTACACAACCCACAATGCCATAAACATGTGGTCCAGGTTTGACTTTGGGATCGAAACTGGAACGAGGAGCATTGGGAATAATCTCATACAACAAACCGGACTGAGCATAGATCAAGTCCAGTTCCTGTGCCCTAAAAATTGCTTGTTCCTCATTCTGCACTCTGGATGTGGAAACATCCTTTGCTATGTATGGCAATAACGATTTGAGGAACCACTTGAGGAGGAATTCCGGCGGTATAAAATCTTTAATTAACCTCTTCAGTCTATGCCACTCTTGAATATGATCAAAAATATGTGTGGCTTTATCTTGCAGAAATGTCAACAAGAGTTCAGTACCAATGTCATAACACACTAGTAGCTGGAAGTGATTAAGAAAAGTCATCGCAAGGTCGTCGAACAAAGCGAAAGCACCCTTAGGTAACTATATATACCATTTCGTAGCAGGCCCTATGAGGGTGCATTGAAATACTTAGTCCTGATGTAATGAATTCAAAGAGCACCATAAGTGAAACGTAGTAATGTGTTCGCTTGGATCCTCTCTCGGTTTTCCCTCGAACTTAGGTATGTCCAAAGGAAGCTTGGTAGGGACAACCGACCAAGATGGGTCATGAGCCATAGGATCGTTCATAAGTCTCGATAAGTCAGGAAGATTAAGCGTCACAAGGAAAGGGAGCCTAGGATGGTGAGGTCGATGGATCGCTCCCTGGTTCATATAGGTTTGACTACCACCATGGCCTTGGCCATAGTGTCCTTCTCCCGTATGACCCTTATAGGGCGGCGTGGAAGCACCATAGTGAGGTGGACCTTGACTAGTAGGAGCTACAAAGCTGTAATTAGGAGAGTAAGCATGTTGTTGATACCCACCTCCATAAGGTGAAGAACCCTGTCTGTACTGCATCCCATAATAGGGTCCATAGGTCATCGCATGCGATGCCCCATGAGACACTCCGTAGGTAGGAAGATATGCTCCAGAAGTAGGGATATACATACCAGAAGTAGGGATATATGCCATGGAAGTAGTAATATGACCTCTATAAACATGAACATAGCCTCCCAAAGCAACGGGCAGTATGTAAACTTGAGACACAATTGGTCTAGTAACCGCAGTACGGACCTGACTCGTAGTCATGTGCCGACTCGAAGGACCACATGAATAAGGTGTAGGGTGGACATTTGAAGAACTAGGGATAGAGGATGAAGGGATCTAAGTAATGAAGTATGTACTACCACCTATCATCACTCATCTCGGGTCTGGTATCCTAATCAGATCGCTAACTCTAGACCTAGGAGGGATATATGATGTAACTTCCACTACTGGGACGGAAGGTGCAATGTGACTAGTGCTCCCAAACCTCTCCGCATGGTAAGAAATGAGAGTGCCCCTAGGCATAGTGTTAGGCTCAAAGTCAGATTCAACATGAAATGCCAAATCATGTGTAGGGAAACCAGACATAGCATAACTACGATAGCTAGTGCTGGCAGGTTCAAAATGAGTCTCGGCGTCCTCCAACATTCCATACCAGTAACGTGTCAATGGGGAATTAGCCCTAGAGTGAGTAGGTCTATCATGCATGGTTTCTATCTCAGAAATCACAGGACCTAACTCAGCTAAGTCGGGTGAAGGATCATAAGTAGGAGTAAATTCCCCATCGTCTACATGAATGGGAGGAGGTGGTTCAGGAATATTTTCTAAACAGTCTCCCATGGTGTGTGAATCAATGTGTGACATAGTCTGCCTAGACTGTCTAGGTCCCTCTCCCAAAGGAGGAGGAGAATTAGAAGGCAAAATTCCTACTAAACGACGAGAACGGCGAGGAAATGCACTCGAATCCACAATGACTCAAAAAATAGCAAAGACTCTCTATTTACGTAAACCCTAGGCCAACTATCGTGCATAGAGCAATCACTAATAAAATCTAAAGCCAAATGCAAGCAAACAAGGGCTGGATAAGTGATCTCCTGAATGAAGCAGTATGTCTCACCTAGGAGAGGATTGAGACTCCCATACACAACAAGTGGAGGTACGTAACCAATTATTGTGGACCTCAACTTCAACACGTAAAGCGACTATGTTTTCCGACCCCAACCTGGACGAGACACCCGCAGAATAACCCCTACAAAGTACCCCCTCGATATCCTAGTTAAGGCCACTAAAGTCACCCCAATATAATCAATGCTCAGACAGA
The DNA here is from genome assembly GCA_001517045.1 of Pseudotsuga menziesii. Lineage (NCBI taxonomy): Eukaryota > Viridiplantae > Streptophyta > Pinopsida > Pinales > Pinaceae > Pseudotsuga > Pseudotsuga menziesii. The sequence goes on from LPNX010393910.1 coordinate 873,936, forward strand.
CAGTCGCAGGAAGGATTGACCATATGGGTAGGGTAGCAAAGCCCAAAACTCTCGAAAGAGCCCCTAGATACGAATACAATCCTAGAAATATCTCCGATGCTACTCAGTTATGACTAGGGGTCATCCCAATCAATAACTGCTCACACTTCCTCATGCTTAACTCCTTTTTGAGAGGAGGATCCTTAGAAACACTAGTTATATCAAGGATTTCACACACTCACCTAGACAGACACATACATGTTGTTGTTTAGTGATCTTGGAGAATTGACTTACAATGAACTATTCCAAGATCCTAAAACCTAAGTTGTTTGGTGCACCCTAGAAAAGAAAAGACTGTAGTTCATTTTAATTTAGTGTTGATTTTAGTTGGCTTTATTACTCAAAAACGGGATATGGTCGTGCAACTAATGGTGTTATGACGCAACAAGAAGTAAAATGCACACCTAACAATCAATGCAAATGCATTGTGTCCATGAAAATAGGGTATGCTACTACGTGAAATGCACATTTTTTCTTCAAATGATGAATGCAAATTCTCTTATATGAAGTTCTAACTAGTACTCCGAAGCAAATCTAGTGCAAGTGCAATGCAAAGTGCAAAATGCAATGCATGATGATAAGCAAATGTTTTTGGATTTTTTGAAAATAAAAGAGATGCAAAAAGAAAAAGAATGATTCTACGACCCCTAGACTCTACAAGCACACCCAAATAGCACTCAAGCAAAGCACTAAGGTAAAATAACTCTAATGCACTAATCTAAAACAAAAAATCGAAAATGCCATGACAAGAACCTTCTTAAAAAAGAAAAATTTAGCCTAAAAAAAAACGTTTCTAGTCAGAAACAAAGGTCTAAACAGACTCAGGCAGTGCCAAAGGAGACTCAACAGATATCAGAATTCACCCAGTAACCAATTATCTTCCATAAAAAGGAAAAATCAAGGGCATACGTGACTGTTCGCAGTAAATCCGCATGTATACGCAGAAATCAAAGATAAACCCACGTGTATACGCAACTGTAAATCAAAAACTCGCATGCAGGAAGAAAGGTGCATAAAATAAAGGAAAACAAATAGGATGAGACAAACTTCACACCAATCAGACTCTACCATGCATACATGCCCCCATACCTGACACAGAAACAAGAGATAAAGATCAATTCAAATTCATGGAATGCCGAGAAAACAACCCCCAAAGGACAACTACTAGGAACTCCCCAGCGGAGTCACCAATTCTGTTACGGAGAGAAATTCCTATGGCTTGGGGTACCACAACAGATAGCTTGACTCCATAAATCAATCCTTTCCAATATGCAATAGAAATTAAATGTCTAACACTAAAGGATCAGACCTCGTACCTTATTCCGGACAGTTGAAGTAGATCCTCGTTGAGCTTTCCAACTTCAGCTTGAATTGATAGATTACTTCCTCAACAATAAGTAAACAATACAAGCATTCTATATATCATGGTGCTAGATATATTCTAGCATATATAATCAATAATGTATAAGCATTTGACATAATCCCATGGATAAAATATACATTCAAACACACATTATTGGACAGGAAAAGATATTTCTATTAATATAAATCAGAGATTACAAGATACAACCTTTGACAGCATGTCTGCGAACTGGAGAAACTTAATCCCCCACTTGGTCCTCCACCACTTCAATCCTCCATCTCTCGATAGCAAGCTCACAAGGAAAAGGCAAGCTTGGGAAGAACACAAAAGTGCTCCAAGGGACAAAGGGATGCAGACTCAAGCATAAGTTCCGGCAACAATGGACTATAGTTTCTTTGCTCTAAATTCTCTCTTATGCCTTCAATGTACCAAGGGGTTCCTTATATAGCTTTTTAAAGGGGTAATGAAAGGTCGAATCCGAGCGATCTCAAGACATAGGGAAGGCCATGAGTCAAATGAGTCGGATCCATGTAAAGGAAAACTCCAAAAGGATTTGGATTATGCACACATCTCGATGTACGCGGTTTTAGTGGTCAAACCCACGTATATACGCACTTATAGGTTTAAAAGTCGCGTGTATCATTTTTCATATGTTTTTAGGGATGATCATGGAAACATCAAAGGACAAAAAATGGTCCATGGGGTCTAAGGAGTCTACACCGGGACAGGGGAAGGCCATACAAAGTGTGATTCACCTGGAGTGGTGAAATCTGCTATAACAGGCATGTGTTTACTTCTAGGACATTTAGAAGGCAGCTAGCATAGAGTGGAATCTAGGAGACTAGGTAATAAGACAAAAATGATTTAATTAATGTCTAAGGTAGGTAACTATGAGTTGATGATTCTAACACCCCCCCTTAAGCTTGAATTTATGAGTAAATATCAGAAAACTATAGGGCCTAGAAACAAGGCTTAGTCACCCTTTACATACTGCTTATCCATACAACCAAGGAAAGAGGCAAAAACCCAGTGGGAAAATCCTCCCTTAAACAGGGACATGAAAACAAAATTTGTAAATCTTGTCATCAATCATGCTTCACAACATGATCAGCGATCCCCAGTAGTGATTTTATATTGTTGAATGTCTTCTCACAAAAAAATTTGGTGAAGATGTCTGTTACTTGCTCTGAAGATGCACAGAAGAGTAGATGAATGGTACCATCATGCACAAACTGTCTGATGTAGTGCATGTGGATCTCAGTGTGCTTGGTTCTCTATCTCTGAACTAGATCATTTCAGATTTGAATGGTACTCTAATTATCACAGTAGATAATAGTTTAAAACTATGATTCGAAGCCACATTCTCCAAGTATTCCCTGCAACCACAAACATTGAGTTGTTGCATTTACAAATCCTCTATACTATGCTTCTGTAGATGAGAGTGCTATGGCACTCTGATTCTTGCTTTACCAGCTGATTGGTCCTTTAGTAAGCATGAACACATGTCCTAATTTTGACTTTTGATCTGTGGTGTCACCTACCCAATCACTGTTAGTAAACCCAATCAAATCAAGACCAGATTTTTCTTTGTAGAAGATCCCATGAGTTCTTGTTCCTTGAAAAAAGTTTAGGATACTTTTGGCTGCCCTCCAGTGGATATAATGAGGCTGATCCATGTATCTTAAAGCCACACTAATTGCATAATATATATCAGGTCGATTGTGTGTAATATAAATCAAACACCCTATCAACTGCCTATACAGTGTATTATTTACCATAGGAGAAGAACCTGCTTCTTCAAGCTTAACTTATGAAAGGAAGGGAGTCTTGCTTGTATTGCAATATTTCATGTTGAACTTGTTCAGAAAATATAAGGCATACTTGGACTGATGTACTTTGATTCCATGTTGATATTGATCAATTTCGAGACCCAAAAATTGGCTCAACAATCCCAAATCTGTCATAGAAAATGCATGGTTCGTTGCATCCTTAAAGGAGGCAATCTCTTTCTTTGAACTTCCTGTAATCAGAATTTCATCCACATACAAGATAATAATCATCAAATAACCATGAATCAGCTTCAAATATACATTAGGATCAGACTTGCATCAAATAAAACTCAATGACAGCAGAAAGACATCAATCTTGGCATACCAAGCCCTGGGGGCTTGCTTGAGCCCATACAATGATTTCTTTAACCTGCACACTAAAGATGAATTAGAAACAAACCCTTTAGGTTGCTTCATGTAAATCTCTTTAGTGAGATCTCCATTTAGGAAAGCAGCACACTTCATATCCATGTGATGTACCTCCCACTGCTCCGAAGTTGCAATGGCTAAAGTGAGCCTTATGGAGTCCATCTTTGCCACTGGTGCAAAGGTTTCATTGTAGTCAATACCATGTAATTTTGAGTATCCCTTGGCTACCAATATTTCCTTATATTTCAAAGGTGAACCATCAGCAGCAAACTTATTCTTGAAAACCCAATTACATTGAACTAGCTTCCTCCTTAGGGGAAGATCAACCAGTTCCCAAATGTTGTTCTTCTGGAGCGAGATGAATTCTTCTTTCATGGCTGTTTTCCATATTGTATCATGTGCTTCATCTTCATATTTCTATGGATCTGATTCAACCATCATATATCACTTCTCAGCAAATAAAGGATCTTTCATACAAAGGCCACTCTCAAACTGAGATCTAGTCCTCCTAGTGTCACTAGGATTTCTAGCTAGTTCCCCAGCTGCATGAATGGTCTTTGCTGGCCATTTTGGTATTGTAGTAATATTAGGATCTGCAATAAAATCATCATTATCAGACATATCAGAATCAGCAAACTCATTAGCCTCTCCACTTACAATCAATGGATCTGGTGGTGAAGAATACTCTTCAACTTCAACTGCTACTAAAGGCTCTTCTTGGAACTGAACACTTCTTTCAATGAAATATTTGTTAATGCTCAAGTTGATCAGATTGTACCTTTTTGAATATTTATAATACCCAAAAAATAGGCACTCTTGGCTTTGGGGCTGCAAAGCCTTTCTCTTTTCAGTTGGAATTCTATCCCAAGCCTTTGAGCCAAAAATCCTGAAATGGGTCACATCTGGATTGTGCCCACTCCAAGCTTTGAAAGGATTCATACCATCAAGTTGCTTATGAGGCACCCTATTATGGATGTAGGATTCATAGTTTATATACTCGTCCCAAAACTTTGGTGGCAAAGTCTTAGCCTCCATCATGCAGGTTTCCATCTCCTTCAGTGACCTATTATTTCTCTCAGCAACACCATTTTGTTGTGGTGTGTAAGGGATTGAATGTTGCATATGAATACCTGCATATTTACAATACTAAATGAACTTAGAATTGACATACTCACCACCATTCTCATATCTGATGATCTTGAGTTTCCTCCCTGACTGGTTTTCAACCAAGGCTTTAAAGACTTTCAAGAGGTCAAAAACTTCAGACTTATGCTTTAGGAAGTAAACCCAAAAATAGTTGGAAAATTCATCTATGAAGGTCAATGCATATTTGGTTTGACTCATGGACATATGAGTAAATGGACCAGAAATGTCACTATGGATCAACTCAAGAGGTGCAGAGGTTCTCTCATGACTAGCTCTCTCAAATTTGTGCTCTGAGTGTTTTCCTAGGAGACAACCTTGACAAACTCCCTTGGAAAACTTGATCTTTGGTAACCATATGACCATATCATTTTCACTCAAATCATAAAGATACTTGTAGTTAATATGGCCAAATATTTCATGCTAAAGCTTGCTTGCCTCATTAGCATGAATCAGAAGAGGAGAGGGGTTTGAGTACTGTGGAAAATGGGAAAACATGTATACCTTCAAAGTGTGATCAATAACACCTTTTGCTATGACTTTACCATTCAAAATCTCAGTGATTTCAACATCATCAAGGGAGATAATGACCTTCTTTGGAGACCCAGTGTGAGTCATCTGATACACTAACAACAGATTAGAGGCAAGACCTGGAACATACAACACATTATTGAACTTACCATGGTCAAGATCAATCTTCCTTTCCCCAAACTGTCAGTGAGAGAGTGATCCCAAAACTATTGGTGGACCTTTAGACATGTCAAGAGAGGAGAATGCATCTTTTGTCGAAACCATATGTCTAGAAGCTCCAAATTCTATGATGAAGCTAGGTGATCTTGATGTGCCATCAACCAAGGCATGTACTCTCTCTCTGTCCTATGAATTTGATCCTCCTTCCCTCTTCTTTGAGTAATCAGGAAGGGAGATGTTATTCTTCTCCAGGATTTGGGTCAACATGTCAGTTGTATTCTTCATACAAGAGCTTCCAGGATGATATCCCTTACTGCATTATGCACACTTGCTCATTTCTCCTTTGTTCTTCTTCTTCTGGAAGTTCTTCTTGGAACCTTGGGGCTCCTCTCGAGACTTGTTCTTGTCTCTCTTTTTCTCAGGTGGATTTTTAGTTTTTTCTTTCTTTTTGAATCCACCCTTGAATCTCCAGCAACCAAAGCTTGGTCTTTGGAAGGTTTGATGGTGCCCATCATCACCAACTTATCTTGTTCTTGTGTGAGGGATTCCATGAACTCTACAAGCTTAGGCATCTTCCAGGCTCAAGCTGTCAACTTGGTGGCATGGAAGGTCGAAAAAAAAACTAAATAGTCAGGGCCAAGATTTGAGAGTATGTCCAAAACTAGTTTATCTTCCTTCTTTTCGACCCCACACTATTTTAGCTACAAAACAAGGGCTTTAAACTTGGAAAAATAGAGTTGCAAGGATTCGAATCTACTGGGATTCAAGAAGATCAGCTCATTCTCAATTTGATGTCCTCTCATCTCATCTATATTACCAAAAATATCTACAAGATTCTCCCACACTTCATTTGGTGATTTCAATCCATGAAGATGGAAGAGGAGGTCTCTTGAAATGCTTAGACATAAAAGACCATAGGCCTCATCCCTCCTGTTGTACCATTTGATTTTCTCTGCAGCTGCATTGGGCTCTGCCTTAGTTTCCATAGTAACCGTGTAGAGACCTTTCACTCTCAACAATATCTCCATCTCATCTTTACACTCAAAGAAATTGAATGGAGTCAAGATGATCTTCTGAGATTGGTCCATAGCTCAGAAACTGTGCCCTTCAGTCAGCAGAATATGCTCCCAGTCAAGATGTCAAACCTGAAATAACAATATGGAAGGAGATAAATCGAGCTATAAAGGCTCTCATACCATGTGTAAATTGAACCCAAGAGATAGAACAATTACACTCACAAAATTGCTAATCAAACATGTAAAATTAACATCAAAGGAGACTAAAATTGGAGCATAACACTAATATGTATTGAATAAGTGTACAGTATCCAACCTTGTGAAGTAATAGGCTGATGAAATACATAATTACATGATATATTCAAATGCATAAGGATTCCATTCGAAAAGGTCAAAAAGTAGGCTTACTAAATCTAGTCAAATCCCCCATAGGTGCATAAAGTAGTTTCCAAATCCACCAAATTGCTCACGAATTGGATAAGTTAAGTAGGAAAGATAATGAGGGATGGAAAGACAACTCATACATGCTTTTATTAGGAGAAAAGGAGGGAGGATGATGTGGGAAAAAAACAACTCAACTACACCTAGTCTAGATTTTCCTTTTGCCTTAATTCTCAATAAAACATGCAACTTTTTAGAAAAAATACATATGCACTTTAGAGGATTTGGAATAACTTAGACATGCTAAAATGGGTTTCCAGGAAGTTTCCCAAGCACTCCATGACTCATTTTTGGCATGTGTTGACTTCTAGGACATGTAGAAGGAAACTAGCATAGAGTGGAATATAGGAGACTAGGTAATACGACAAAAATGATTTAATTAATGTCTAAGGTAGGTAGCTATGGGATGATTATTCTAACAGGTATAACCTAGGACCACTCATTACATTTCCACTGCAATCACCTGCATCTCCTACTGTCATCTCATCGTATCCAGATCATCTCATCATCATACATGGAGCACATCCCAAATGCATATCATAGACCACCTATGTTCTACCAACATAACATCACGTGAGGACTTATTTATGTCACCAAGACAATCTACGTCTTCCACTATACGAGAATCGCCTGGGATCACATCAAGTGAATTATGTCTCACGATCAACGTGTGTTCTACAAATATAGGAGCAAGCCATGACTTATTTACATCACCAAAACAAACTACATGTACCAATATCTAAGAAATTCCTAGGAACACACCAAGTGTCTAGTGACCTCTCATAATCTCCAACATGGGAACACACACAAGGACTGATTACATTTGAGAACAAACCGTGTACCACACTGGGACTTTTACGTTCAAGGACAACCTTAAGGATTGATTACATCGAAGGAAAAAATTTGTACCACGCCAGGATTGATTACATCCTAATACATCCTTCCATGTTTGATTACGTCTAAGGAAAACCTGTTTACCATGCCAATACTTTTACATCCAAATTCAACCTACGGGAATGATTATCTCTAAGGAAAACCTGTGTGTCATGCCAGTACTTTTACATCCAAAGAAAACCTACATGATTTATTATGTCCCAGAACAACTTCCATACCATGTCGGGACTTTTACATTCAAGGAAAACCTACAGGACTGATTATGCCTAAGGAAAACATGCGTACCACGCTAGGACGTTTACATCAAAAGACAACCTACATAACTGATTACATCTGAGAACAACCTCTATACCACGCCAGGACTTTTATGTTCAAGGAAAAAGTGTACCAAGACTGATTACATCCAAGGATAACCTGCATACTACACCAGGACTGGTTACATACGAGGACAACCTAAAATACTGATTACGTCCAAGAATAACCTACATACCACACCAGGACTTTTATGTTCAAGGACAACCTGTATACCTTCCCATGTGATATATCGTGCATCATGTCTTCGGATCTCTTATCATATATAGCATGGGAGCATGTTAGTAAAGATTACATCACTAAGACAACATGTGTCTCTAACCATGCTAGAACTCATCCCTCCCTCTTTCTAGGGACATCGTCCTAGATCACACAAGTATTCACTCTGGCCAGCGGCTTGGTTAACACATTGGCTATCTGCTCATCAATCGTCACCTACTAGAGCTTATCTGCTCCTTTCTGCACCATATCTCGGATATAGTGGAACTTGATATCGATATGCGTTGACTTGTCATGGAACACTGGGTTCTTCGACAAATTCACACAACTATGGTTGTCACAAAAGATACAAGTCACCTCTAACTAGAGATCAAACAAATTAGATAGTATATTTTGAAGCCATATTGCCTCACAACCAGCCAAGCAAGCTGCAACATTGTAACGTCCTCATACCCCATAATGTGGATAAGTACAATTTTTACTTCAAGAACCCTTGTTCTCTTTTGAAACACAGGGCATGAACGTTAACAAACACTTCAACCCTCATTCTCGGGCTTAGAAACCACTGTAAAGGTTATTCCACCCTTGACAGATCCATTCTGGAACCAGAATGATCATTTCCACATTAGACCTGTCCTTTCTGCACTTTGGATTCTGCCTTCTTCCTTCGGCACTTCTGCTTTCAAACTTTCTGACCTCAAAACTTGGCAGTTGAAAACTCAAAGGCTCGGTGAAGTGAATTGTCAGCCTTTCACCTTTTTCCTTCCTCACTTCCTCTTTTCCTCCCTTTCGACCTTGGAAATTGGAAACATAATGGGCAATGGAAACACTTAACGACTATTCCTCCTTCCTCCTTCCGCTTTTCGGCTTTCCGACTTCAGAACTCAAAAATCAGAAACATAACAAACAGAAAAAATACTCAATGGCTCTTTCGCCTTCCACCCTTGCGACCTCAAAAATAGAAAATTGAAAACATAACAAACGGAAGAATCTTTTATCCACTTTCCACCTTCCAACTTCCGTCTTTTGCCTTTCGTTTTGGAACTCGAAAATTAGAAAAACAACAAATAAAAAAATCCTTTATTGCACTTACAACTTCTGCTTTCTAACCTCAGACTTTCGAAATAAAAAAACACACTTTCTACCTTGTTTCCAACTTTCGTTTCCACCTTCTGCCTTCCACCTTCCGCAAGCAGATCTCGGGGTGCGAAAACACAACAATTATGCCTTGTTCAACTTTCCCTTTTCTGACTTCCTCCTTCCACCTTCCTCAGGTGGATTCTAAGGGGAGGAAACAATAATTCAGCTGCCTCCTGACTCTATAACGGGATTCTAGCCTCCATGAAATTGAGCAAATGCATTGCAAAAACACAAGGCATGTACAGAAGTAAAATGTAGGAAAACATAACTGAAGTAAACTTCTACTTAACCATCAATAAGCAATCAACATGATCATAATAAATCATAAGCAAATAAATGGCATAAACAAGCATAATAGAGATACTTAACTTGATGATAAAGTTTTCCCGCAACTAGCTATGTCACTGCAACGTTCCACCTAGCCATAGGCCATTGTGTTCATTAATCTCCCAATACCACTGCCACCCCCGAGTTGAGCATGATTTCCATAAGAAACTAGGGAACAATAGGATTACACATATCCACAACTTATAACACACAGTCAAGCCAATAGATGGGTTTCACAGGCTACAAAACTAATCCATCTCATGGTTGGGTTTATCATACTATCCAGGCAACAAGCCAAAACACTACTAGGTTTCATAGGCTACACAGTCAAGCCAGGAAATAGTTGGGTTTCACAGACTGTACACAGTCAATCCAACATCCACATTAAGGACCAACAAAGACAACAGATGGGTTTCATAGGCTACTCAGCCAAGCCATCTTTCATAGTTGGGCTTCACAAGTTGACCAGCCAAGGATTACACAAATGGCCCAAAGAACAACAAGACAAAGCCAATACAACTACTAGTTGGATTTCACGGGCTTCTCATCCAAGCCAAGATCCAATTGGGTTTCACAGGCTACCCAGCCAAGCCAATATACAATTGGATTTCATAGGCTCTCAGCCAAGCCAATATCCTTTGGGTTTATCAGGCTGCTAAGGTAGTGGACAGGAATAAATGCTAAGCTAGTGAGCTCATCCACAAAGCTAAGGACACATTCACAAGATCTATCTGGCCTGGCATCCACCTTTCCTACACACCCAACACAAGGAAGTGTCCCCTTCTCTACTCCACAGTCCCTCGGGATACACCTTCCCTACTAGTGCTCTTCAGGATGTGAAAAGTAGATTCACCAGCCACTCTTATCTTATTGTGAGGTTCCACACTAGGTTTATCAAGCACATTCTACATCTCTTCCACTACTAAGTATTTCATATAGTTTAGAACCAAAACAGGGTGCACAACACAACAAACCACATGGAAACATAGCAAAACAGGATTCACTCACTCTGTAATAGAGGAAACCACTATGAAAACACCTTCTGCGAATTAGGAGAGTGAAACAAACAATTCTGAACGATGAAACACTACACAACAGCCTTGGGGAGACCATGGAGGAATACACTCTCATAAAATCAAGTGATCTCCACTACCAATTTACTCAGAAATACCACAAGTTTCTCAACCAGGATTGAATGACCAGCATGAACAACATGAAATAGAACACAAATCTGCAAGCAAGCTCCATGAACAGTGTTGATGAACTGAATGGTTGAATGAATAGAAGAATGAAAATCATTGACCCTCAGGAACAACAAAACCTTCTTTTGTCTAGGAGAAAGGATGTAATTGCACGCATCACATGCTTCCTTGATACAGAAGTAAGAATGTGGCTTCCCCAGACTACAGACTTGTAGGATTTCTCAATGAAGAAATGATACTGCCATTCCTTGCTCTGCCCAAGGAATTAACTGCCTCATCCAACTTATGGAATAAATTAATGATTCAGAAGAGAGGACAAATGGTAGTTGAGGATTCATGGGTTTCCCCATTGACATTTGGTCACACCCTATTGGCTCAAGGGGTTTGACTAACTCCCCACCCTATCCCTTATGGAATCATGCTTTCATCTCTTTCACGTTGCAGTCCCATATCTAGCTGTGTTATTTTGTTAAATTGTACATTTACATGATATTCAAAATGCTCTATCCTTGACTTAGCACCAAAACCATAGGTATCAATCTTGATCACCTATCCACAAAACATCAATCAATGTTAGGGCCTTGACCTTAAGGTCCTTAACATGATTCAAATACAATACATACATCATGTACAATATTATTACCATGGGGTCAAAACCAAGGTTTTACATTCCCCTCCCCCTTACAACAGCACTGTCCTCAGTGCTTTACAAAATTGAACAAAACTGCTACACTGGAAACACCTCAGTGCTCTGCAAAATTGAACAAAAATGGATGTGACAATCGCATGGAATCCTCTAGCTCCCAATTATCCTCCTCAGTACCGTAGTGATCCCATTGCACCTTTACCTATCTTATGGCTCGATTCTAGAGCATGGTGACCTTCCTGTCGAGGATGTGCAATGGCTCGGTTCAGAACTCTCCCTCGGGTTCCACATACATCACATCCCAATAAATCATGTGGTTAGGGTGATGTACATATTTCTTCAGCAAAGAGACATGAAAAAAATTATGAGCTCTAGTACTAGCAGGAAATGCAAGTCTATATGCAACTAGCCCTATTCTTTCAAGCACTTCGAATGACCCATAGTATCTAGGTGACAACTTGGCACAACTTATAAGCTTCAAGGAACTCTTTTTTCCCTCACTCTAAGGTAAACATGATCCCCAACACTAAACTATCTATGCACTATATGCTTATCTGCATAGCTTTTCTATCTGTACTGGGATGCTTTCAGATTCTGCCTGATCTTTGCAACCACTTGCACAATTTCCTCGAGAAAATATGGACTAAGCACAATCATGTTTACTGGATTATCCCAAGTCACTAGTGCCCTACACCTTATTCCATACAAAGGTTCATAAGGACTTATCCCAAAGGATGCTTGTTGTCCATTATTATAAGAAAACTCTACCAAGTGTAAATAATCCTCCCACTTGGATGGTTTGTACATCACATACATGCAAAGCATGTCCTCCAGCACTTGATTCACTCTCTCTATCTGTCCATTAGTCTAAGGATGGTAGGAAGTGCTGAAGTTCAGCTTTACACCCAAATATGCAAACAAACCCTTCCAAAAATTGGAAGTAAACTTGGGATCCTTGTCAGAAACTATTTCCCTAGGAAATCCATGCAATCTAAAAATATACTTCATCAATATTTTTGCAATGGCATCAGTCTTATACATGGAATTAACCGGTATAAAAAGTGTTTCCTTTGTCAACTTGTCCACCACTACCATGATGGAATCATGTTGTCTCCAAGTCATTGGCAATCCTGTAATAAAATCCATGGAAACAACTTCCCATTTCCATTCTAGAACTAGAAAAGGATGCAACAAACCTGCTGGGTGTTGATGCTCAACCTTCATCTGGTGACATTTCATGCACTTTGAAATATACTCAGCAATGTCCTTTTTAATTCTTGGCCAAAAATACTTCTTTTTTGTTGTAGAAATTGTCTTCTAATATCCTAGGTGACCAGAATATGGAGCTTGATGGATCTCATCCATAACAATTCTCCTCAAGGCTACTACGTTCGGAATATAAATTCTTCTTTTATAGGTAAGAATTCCACATTCTTCCAATTTATATCCCTCGTACCTCTTCTCAATACTTTGTCACAGCAATTTGTCCTTTATGTGCACATAAATTTCATGCACCTTCTTGCTGAGTACATCAACCACTTTATTTTCTTTTCCTTTTATGTGTTTTACTTCAAAATCAAACTCACATAAAAACTCCAGCCATCTAGCTTGCCTAGCATTTAGAGTAGGCTAATCAAACAAATATTTCACACCACAATGCTCTGTCCTTAACTCAAATTTTATGCCCACTAAGTAATGCCTCCACACATTGAAAACATGTACTATGGCTGCAAGTTCTAAATCATGAGTGGAATAGTTCTTCTCATGATCCTTCAACTTTCTTGACTCGTAGCATATCACGTGGTTGTCTTGCATAAGAACTCCTCAAAGTCCTTGAACACATGCATCAATACACACCACAAAATATTTTCATGGGTCTACAATCTTCAATACTGGTGCACTTGTGAGAAGATTCTTCAATTGCTGGAAGCTTACTTCACACATTGGTGTCCATTCAAACTTTATCCCCTTATTTTGAAAATAAATTATTGAATGTGAAACCTTGGAGAATCCCTCAATGAATCTCATGTAGTATCTTGCAAATCCCATAAAATATCTCACGTTTGTCACATTTCTTGGGGTTGGCCAATTCATAATGGATTCAATATTTTCAGGGTCTACAGATATGCCCTCATCTGAGATAATGTGACCCAAATAATAAATTCTATATTTATAGAAGTCACATTTTCTCAACTTGGCATACAACTTATGCTCCCTTAGCAATTGCAATGTCAACCTCAGATGTTCTTCATGTTCTTCCTCATTCCTAGAATAAATAAGAATGTCATCAAGGAAAACAAGAGAAAACTTGTCCAAATACCTGTGTTAGTACTCCTACTAAAAGTTTGAATCTACGATGAATGGTTGGCAGGAGGGGGGTGTAGTCAGAAAAAAATTTCAAGCTTGACAACTTCGAGGGGGACCACCGTAGGGATAGGAAGTGCATAGCAGCATATGTCGATAATTTTGTGATGGAAAACAAGCTCATAGAATTGAGTTACAAGGGCACATGAAATCCACTATTCTCCCAGTTCACCCAATGGTCACGATTAAGGCAGACCAGATCTACGACTAAGAAAAAAATTTCCACTCCAACTTGCACGAAGGATAAGGAAGAGGGTGTTTGCCAAATGAAGGAAGGCCCTAAATGGTTGGACGGTGGTGATCGGACAATGTTCTGATCGACGGTATTTATTGAGGTCACATCAAGAAGATGCGTAGTGGATAATGGAAGGAGGCAATGTGAAATCATGTAGGGAACTTCGCCTCCAATGGTGGGAATCCAATAAGGTGATTAATTGATGAACTTGATCTGCATCGCGTTAGATACATGTGTAGAGGTTAATCAACAGACGGATCTTGAAATGGTGTAGGAGCCACCTAGACAGAAGGTAAAGGATACTTAGGAAAGGATGAGACAAGTGGTATAGGTGGTGTTAACCATATCCTAGGCCTTCGATATCCGTGGTTCAACACGCGTAATAAGTACAAGCGCCAAAATGATTAATTGGCAGAGAGCGCATGTGAATGTACATGTTGTACTGAAAGGAAGAGAGGCACATAAATTCCAGGAAGGTCGATGGAGTAGCGAGGTGACGAATGTCAAGTCCACCTATAATGATGATATCCTAAGGATGATTATGAGCAAAGATAAAGGTCATTTCTGCAAACAATGCCATTGGATCACGATAAGGGAGGCGGCATAGGTGATGTTTCCACATAGGAATTCTAAACGAAGTTCCACATGACCATTCATGTGTCATCATAACACTCAATGATGGCATGTGAGAGGGGTTGATGGACCCTTACCAAGATCATGTGTCCATGCTCTTTATAACGCCATCATCCAAACTTTGCCACAAAATTGAATTGAGCAAATATTGATGGAGAATAAGGGTGACAAACTATCATTCCTATGGAATCCTGAGGACCCTGATACCAGGCCTACGGTGACATGCCCGTATAAGGTTCTTGTGGTTCACTATGTCCTACCAGCTACTGAGAGTGGCGAGATACTTAAAACATATCTAGGCCATTGCATTGCATCTATTCCAGCCGTCGAGGTAGATATGTTCATCGCATTAAAAGAATCTTCCAGCACTAGTGAAAACAATAGAATGATGTTCATCACATTAGAATGGCCTTCTAAGGCTAGTAAGCACGATGTTGTCCTAGAAAAACACAACACCACCAGGGAAGCGACACCTGGGGTCTCCAACTAGATCGGCGTCCTATCAAGGCCTCTGAACATGGTCGTTATCTCCATGGTCGCAGTATGTGGGAGCCATCGCTAGAAGCGGTTGGTTAGAGTGAATGCTCGAACAGGAGAAGGGTGGACCTAGCGCCTCCATCATCATTCCTGTGAATCCCTCTTGCTATTTTTTTCTAGGAGGAAATGAACTCATGGAGGTGTCATGCCATTAAGAAGGCCCTGCTCCATGGAGGAGAGAAGCACAAGAATGAAAAGCCATTGGAATCCTATTATGGTCAAAAGTAGGGTGGTTCACCTTGGCCCCCATAAGTAAATATGTTTCCCAGGGATAGAATTGTTAAATGCGGAGAGAACATAGAACTTCCCGCCAGCTCAGAAAACCGACAGAGCAAGTCATCAACCGCAAAGTGAATATGGAGGGTAGGAGGAAGAGGGGTTATGAAAGCATTTCAGCCAGTTTAGTAAGGGAGTGCATTCCATGAGGAAATAAATTCATTAGGTGTCGATACATCTTTTTCATGACAAGTAGTACTGCATTCATTAGTCGTAGTTCCATTCCGACCAGCGTGCATGGCAGATCATATCACCTGTTTGGTAATGAAATCATGGGGAAATTTCAACCTAATGTAGTTTGTTAGTATTTTTATATGATGATTTCGAGTTAGTCCCATACTATGTAACTATTTATGATACCCTATTTCAGGACAAATCCCCAGGGGTAGTATGCATCATAAATAGAACCTCCCTTGAGGATGATAGAGGTTGGACTGATTCTCATTTTTTAGGCCTCAGCATCGGTTTTTGCAACTCTGCAATAGTTTTTGGGAAGCATTAATGAATATATTTCTCTGTGTTTATGAGATTCATCACAGTTCTTGTATTTAGTGTGTGCTCTCTCTATTTATTTCAATTTCATGTGTTTTATTCTGCCAATACATTTCTAGATTAGTACGCAGGAATTCACCCTATGTTAAGCGCTCTGAGATCAAAAATCATGTTTGTAATGTGACTGTAATAGCTTTGACATAATTCATCAATATATAGGTGCTCTGTTTCAGTTGTTTCCCTTTTTCATTTTTACACTAAAGGTGTTGCAAGGGATTCTCCCATCGATAGGTTCCCCTTGTCGTGATGGGATTTTCTATTTCTTCTCACCACTGCTTAAAGGATATTTCACTAAATGATGTGCTTACTTTGCCTCATATCGCCAAAGAGAAAACCCTTTTCATTATATGTTGTAATGTCCTTGAAATTTTTGGGCTATGACTCCATCGCCCAATGGTTTTGATCTTGTTTGTATTTTCAACCTGTTTTTTTTTGTAACTATCCATGCTACTAGTAGAAATATAGTAATTTGCATGCTCGTTAAAGATAAATGTGTACGTGAAAGTTACCATGACAAGATCGATCCCTCTCTCACTGCCTTGAGTAGAGGGAATTCTAAATCTGGTTTGAAATGGTTACCCCTATGACTTCCTACAACAACCATAGGAAAATTACAGGGTGCTAACATCTTGGCTTCGTTTCCAGGGACCGAATGAGAAAATCATCCCTGGGTAAAATGACATTGCTCAGTTCTATGACATGGTTGAGTAGCCAGTCTTAGACACATATTGGTTCTATATTCTCTAGTGAATCCACTCAAGGCCTTTGAAAGAGACTCCACTGGGAACCCTAAACACCCAAAAGCTGAAAATTTTTTCAAAGGTTCCATGGTGACTCCACTAGGGAAAATGAGCTCAATATAGTAGAACCTGGAAGGGCATGGTAAAATATGAGGTATGTTGAGCCGCAAAAAGACCAAATTTTATTCATCTTTACTATACCATTTGTCACCTTATTGTTATCTTATCCTTCCATAAAAGCATCAATATTCACCACTTTCATAATAAATATGCGTTTATATTACCATTTTCCAAATCATTTCTCTTTTAGTATTTAGAGTGAATGTGTGGTTAATAATTGAGAAAAATAGCATATTTTCATTATACTTTAAAGTTAGATGAGTTTGGTGATGCTTACAGGTGTATTTGAAGACTTTAACAAGCTCAAAAGTGACCACTTAGCCTCAAATTCGAATTTCATCCTTAAGATGTGGGCTAATTTCAAGGAAAAGATCATGGACACGTGGAGAGAATATCTCATCCAAAATTTGTTGGGGGATTTGAAGGGATGAGTTTTAAATTGTTGAGGATTTTGAGGGATAAGTTCAGAGAATAGTGGATCTGTAATTATGATCAGTTATCTTGATTTCATGTATAAATAGGAGGACTCTCTCCTCATTTTGGTTAGAGGCCTCTCTAGTGGTTTGGTAGTAGAGAACTGGTTCATCTTTTTATATAGTAATGGATTTGATTTTGTTGTAATAGATTTCATATTTTATAATAGATATTTTGATATCTTCATATTTTGATGTCTTTGTTATGAATTAGTTGTATTTATTTCATGTGAGCTCACAATTTAATGTTGATTGCTTTATATCAGTCTATTTTATGCAATTTCATGTTTTTTGCAATTAGATTTATTTCCATATAATTTCATGTTTTCATAACTCAGATTCAATTTCAATTGTAGAATAGGCTAGCAATACTCTTCCCCTGCATATATTTTTTCTGTACCTCACAATTTTACGCTCTCTCCGGGTTGACAATTAAATCATTGGATATATATGTTATAATTTGTTTAATATATTTCACCAACAAGGTATTATGTTGCCTTTCTCCAAGATGTTTTGTCCTTCCTGATACTCTTTCTCCTATCTTACTCTGGGCTAGTTAAAATAGTTGTCCAATATATGTCATGCTCAGGGAAAGACCCTAGACACACCCATGTATATCCCTCCTTAAGAACCGAGAAATACCCCTCTCCCTGTACATATATACCAAACCCATTCATTCGAGCCCCATGAGGCTCGTAATGCTACTACCGACTCTATGCGATTTCCTGAGCCCCCATACAAGGATATCCAACCCTCATATGATTCAAGACATGTTGGGAAATAGGGCAGAACTGGGTTTAATCCTTTTATGTCACACCAACAAAAGACCCACCGTGTTGGCCCTTTCGGAAACAACCTGCGCGCAGGTTGCAGTCTCACACGAAACAGCAATGGGGTGCCGCAGAATTAGGTTTCTGCAAGCAGAGAGGGATATTACTGTACCTTATCCTATAATAATCTTATTAATCAACAGTTACACAGCTTTGTCATTCGCTTATATATAACTTCGCAGATAGATAAGTGACCGTGACTTGCTTAACCCACTACAGGGAATTCACAGCGAAGCTTATTATTAGCAGTGATCTAAGTTATCAAATGTATATAGTTATTAATGCATAAAAATAACAGGAATAGAAGCAACACAAGAAACCACAACACCAAATATAACGTGGTTCACCCCCAGTGTAGGGGCTACGTCCACAAACTGTGTTTTATTCAACTTGCTACAAAACCACAGTTTGATCTGCGCACTCAGCTGCAGATCCCTTCAATCCTTAACAGCGGCGCACACAGCAGTAGGCCTCTGCGCACACAGCTGCAGATATTTTCCTTAATCTTCTTACAAAACCCTCTACGCACACAGCTGCAGAGGTCATCCACGCACACAGCTGGGACTTAACCTTTCCTTACACAATCAGCCGTAGCTTCGCCTTAATCTTTATTTACATCAAAAACCTAACTTTTTCTTAGTTACAAAAATGCCTATTTATACATCGCGCTATTTACAAAACCATGGCTTCAAACCATGGGCACCCAAAAAAACCCTAAACCCTGGATTCAAACCATGGGTTTATTACAAAAAGGGGTTTTGACTTACCCCGTCACCCCTAAGACTATTTTGACCCTTAACTCCGCTTACAAACAACCGCGAAGTTACCAAAACTAATAATCCTTAGGGTACGCGCCCCAACAGGCCCGTAAGACTCACTAGTGGCCCGTCCCGAGACACTCTGCGAGGGCTCTGGTGGGAGAATCTTCTGCACGAGATTCTAGAAGCGACTGGTGAGATTGTGTAGTATATCATCAGCGGCTTTCTCCTTTTCTACCAATTCCTGTAATACTGAAGATGATTCTGTGCCAGCCCGTTCCTGCGCAAAAGTGTCATAGGTCTTCAAAAGTTTGAGCTGGCTCTCTACAGTATTGCTCAATTCTAATGCTTCATCAACCAGGGGTTGTAACGCATTTTCCAGCAGCGTTACCTTCGTCCTGCAGGACTCGATTTCCTGCTGAAGTTCCTTGTTGCGCTTCACTTTAGCCATCTTCTACATAGGTGGCAGCGTCTTAATTTCTACTCTGATGGCATCTAATTCATCCTGGTGCAACTTGATGGTTTCCTGGATCTTACCTACATCTGGATGGTCCTGTAGGTTCGCCCATGCTTCTATGCTGTCTTCCATTAGTTTTGCGACGCTGGCCACATTATCTGATATTTTTGCTGCTGAAGCCTTGATGTCCTGATGGCGCTGTTCTCGGACCTCTGGTGGAGTCTCAGGAGGAATGTGCAGTTGAAGTTCTGCAATCTGGTGCTGGTGTTCTATCTTCATCCTTTCTACCTCGCTGCGAGACTACTAGGCATAGTCTCTCAACTTAGCGATTCTCTACTCTGGTTCCTCTGATCCCTGTATGTCGGAGTCAAAAAGACTCCGACATGCCTCATCCAGTGCTCGCATTAGCGTAGTTGTTTTATGTTCAGCCTGTTTCTTCTGTTGTGCTATTTCTTCTAGGTGCGCTGCAAAGCTTTTGTTTTGTTTGACGGCGTCTTCCAATTGGAGTTGGGACAATTGGTCTCGTGCATGGATCTCCTTTGTAATAGCGAGTTGGCAGAGGTCCAATTCTGACATAGAAATCTTTGTATAATCGAGCCCCACGGGCATACCCATCTGGGGTCGGGAATCTGTATCAGGCAGTATCAGAGTTGCGCTTGATACCTATCCTTGGTGATCTCTGGGTGGCCATTTCCTAATATCCTGCTGCGTGGGTGTTGTAGTGCTACTTGTCGCAGTACTGTGTGCTGATTTTGCTGCTAACTCTTTTAGCTCCGACACCCTGTTTGTGATACCTGAGAGCCCGGCAAGATGCAGTTCCGCAAACTCTGACCATTTTTTAGTAAGCGTCGTCGTATACTGTTCTAGAGCTTGCTCCAGCTCATCCAGCATTACAGTGGCTTCGTCCTCAATATATTTGTCCCTCAACGCTTTTGCCTTTTTGCAGGACTGCGGCTTGGTTACCTTTGCTACTTCTGGTGACTTGCGCTTCGTTGCTGGGTTAGGATCTGATATGGTCTTGATCGACTCCTCATCCTATTCATCCTGTCCGTCGTCTCCAACCTACCTTAGCAGAGAGGGATATTACTGTACCTTAGCCTATAATAATCTTATTAATCAACAGTTACACAGCTTTGTCATTCGCTTATATATAACTTCGCAGATAGATAAGTGACCATGACTTGCTTAACCCACTACAGGGAATTCACAGTGAATCTTATTATTAGCAGTGATCTAAGTTATCAAATGTATATAGTTATTAATGCATAAAAATAACAGGAATAGAAGCAACACAAGAAACCACAACACCAAATATAACGTGGTTCACCCCCAGTGTAGGGGCTACGTCCACAAACTGTGTTTTATTCAACTTGCTACAAAACCACAGTTTGATCTGCGCACTCAGCTGCAGATCCCTTCAGTCCTTAACATCCGCGCACACAGCAATAGGCCTCTACGCACACAGCTGCAGATCTTTTCCTTAATCTTCTTACAAAACCCTCTGCGCACATAGCTGCAGAGGTCATCCACGCACACAGCTGGGACTTAACCTTTCCTTACACAATCAGCCGTAGCTTCGCCTTAATCTTTCTTTACATCAAAAAACTAACTTTTTCTTAGTTACAAAAATGCCTATTTATACATCGCGCTATTTACAAAACCATGGCTTCAAACCATGGGCACCCAAAAAAACCCTAAACCCTGGATTCAAACCATGGGTTTATTACAAAAAGGGGTTTTGACTTACCCCGTCACCCCTAAGACTATTTTGACCCTTAACTCCGCTTACAAACAACCGTGAAGTTACCAAAACTAATAATCCTTAGGGTACGCGCCCCAACAAGACATCCTTGTCCCTTCCCTAAATGGGCCTCATCAAACTCTAAGGTCACAGGACCCCCTACTGCTACAGCATTACCTCCCCTCCATTCAAAATCTGCAGGGCCTCCGTCATTCAAAGATTTATCTCCTTTCGAAGGATTTATCATAACCCCAGCAAGGGCCAGATGATTCACTCCCATACTTCTCCCTGCAATCCTTCATGGCCTTCCGCAGGAGTACGCCCATAGACTTAAACAATTTTCTAGTGAGAAGGGGTTTTCAGCTGAGGAAAATTTGGGATGGTTTGCGGATTAGATTAACCTAGAAGAAATGGACCATGAAGACATTAAGGCTATATTTTTCACCCAAAGCATTGCTAGAGAGGCAAGGAGATGGTTCACCAACCTTACAGATAGCTTGTTATCGGATAAATCTACTCAAGTGGACTCAAGCTAGATCTCCCTAGTCCAAGTGGATCTAGAAAAAATCAAGTACATAATACAATGTACTTTCCTATATCAAATAGAAATTCAAGTTAACAGATAGATCACTTACCTAAAATATGCAATTCCTCTTCTCTCTTTGTTGATCCAAGCTCCAGAATATTCAAATATTCAACTGCAAAACCTTGTAAAGCAAGTGGAAACAAGAAAATAGTGCATGTGTATCTAAATATGAATTGATCTAAGCTAACGGTTAAGGAATAAATATCTAAACATTATTAGCACAATAACATTTATGGAAAGAGATTTGTGTTAATGTAATCATGGAGATACATAGAATTACATAAGAAAGAACATTACAACCTAGCCTTAACACTACAATATTCCATCCAACAATCCAAGCCAAAGCGTCCAAAGCAAGCTAGTAAGCCTCCCAATGGATGATAGGGATCACCTAGAAATTCCACTAGCATAATAGTACCATAGTCCTTCCTCACTTCACAATGGAGAGAGGGTTTAATTTATAAGGCTAAAGGGATAGAGTAGGTTGAGGATTAGGAGGAGGGGCCTAAGGGATCTTCCCCATAGGTTAGGAACCAAATGCCACCTCACCTAGATGATAGGAATAATCCTCCACCTCATCCACCTTTGAGAAGGGTCTCAAAGCTTCATTTTTTTCCCTCAAAACACCACCAACACACCTTCCATGAAGGGAAAGAGCACAATCGGTGCACCTAGAAGTAGGAGATAGAGCGTTGGCACTGATGCACCTAGCACGAAGGGGAAAAAATTCCATCGAAACACCTAGCATGAAGGGAAAGAGAATCATCCTATCTAGAGAGGGTAAAAAGGGTAGGAACAAACTCAAATCAACCTAGTTTAGTAGAGAGAAATTTAGAGATTAGGCATAGGGTTAACACATGGCTCAACATGATGAGATTTCGGTGTAATAGAAATCCCTCAAAGCATTAAGTTAGAGGAATGCGATAGGTGAATTCCTTGTAAAGTGAAGAAATCGAAGCAAATAATGTTGGTTGGAAGCTTGTGCGGTACAATTGACTCAAATCTCATATAACTCATAACATGGCTATCAACCAATAAAATGTAGATCCATGGTATTAGAGACCGACTGAACACAATCATGGATACTAGACACAATCATAGATCCATGATGAGATTATAACACATCCACGACCAATAAAATGTGGATCCATGTAATATGACTCAAACAAATTCCATCACAACATGGGTAGGAACAAACTCAAATCAACCTAGTTTAGTAGAGATAAATTTAGGGATTAGGCATAGGGTTAACACATGGCTCAACATGACGAGATTTCGGTGTAACAGGATGCCCCACAAAGAATGAAGTTAGAGGAATGTGATAGGTGAATGCTTTGTAAAGTGAAGAAATCAAATCCAATGATGTTGGTTGGAAGCTTATGCGGTACAACTGACTCAACTCTCATATAACTCATAACATGGCTGTCGACCAATACAATGCAGATCCATGGTAGTAGAGACTGACTGAACACAATCATGGCTACTAGAGACAAGCATGGATCCATGATGGGATGATAACACAGCCACGACCAATACAATGTGGATCCATGTAATATGACTCAAACATATTCAATCGCAACATGGGCGAAGATATCTGACAACCTAAGGTCTTCAAGCTGAACCTGTAATGATATGAATCTATTTATGTGATACAATGTTTTGACGTCGAACATGGTAGAAACAACTTGATTACCAGTCATTAATGTAAACTGTTAACAAGTATGAGAGAAATCACCATTGATTTCAATGATTACCAACGTATCTTAGTACATATCATCGAATGTGAATAAAGGACTTGGATTCGAACACTCGATGGGATATTTCAATCAAGAGCCAATGATGTAAACTCATGTTGAAAGGGAGGTAACCTACCATTGAGGCATGCAGGTCCAAGGTACTTGCCTTGGTTTCTAAGTCTAATTTCGGGATGAGGATCTGAATTTGAAAGGAATAGACTTGTTGGAGGATCAAGTCGGTATGCCGACTTGAACAATAGCCTACTAACTAGAGATTAGGTCGACCAACTAAAAGTCATGTTGGTTCACCGAACCGACAAGTAGTTATTTTGTAACTGTTTTGTAATCATATATATTAGGCTGTAGAGCCAGATGAGAACTCGATTCAGTTTTCTATATTGTATGGACCCTCTTATGCTAATATAATCAACTATTATATATATATGTTCTTGTCTCTTGTCTCTATTATGTATCTATGTTTTAGTATGTATTATTGGTAACCTTATGTGATCTATGAGATTACAACATTGGTTCCATTTCCGGTAGTACATGTCTAAGATGTATGCAAGCAAATGATATCAAAATAGGAGATTAAGGATTGGTGGGAGCGTAAAGTAGCAAATTATTTGCAGAATTACACACGAAGAAACAAATTGATGACCGCACAAGAAAAAGAAAGATTCTTTATAGAGACGCATGAGAAATTTGTAGAATCCATGCCCCAACTTCTAAAGAAACTCCTGGATGAAAAATCCAGAAGGGACTAAAGATCAATAGTTACTAGAAAAACTGATTCATTTGGGGAAGAACAAACTTGTCGGAGTGGTTCGAAAAGATCGCTGATGAATTCTGTGAGGAGCAAGCAGTAGAAAACAAAACTTTGGTGGAAACCATCAAGAAGAAATTCTACACAGAATTCACGGAGCAATTCTTATGTTCCTTACCAAACTTGATGTTTAAATTCATGATCGAGAAGGGAGTAGGTCATATTCTCGAACCCCGTCCATCACTTCATGGACCACTATTAAACCCTAACTGGGCGGATAAGCAAAAGAGGTGGGAAAAATTCATTGCAGAAAGGGAGTGGGAATACTTCCTAAGCAAGTAGACAGAACTATCCGGGCTCTCTAAAGCGTCGGGTAGGCTATGGGGGGGTAGTTGGTCATATGTCGAAATAAAGTGGAGTGGATTCTAGTCGACTAAAGGAAATACCAATCACCAGTAATGAGAAAGTCAACCTAAAAAGGAAATTGAGAAGACAGTGTCATATAAAAGTATGACGGAGTTCCAGAAAATAGAAAGGGAGAGGAGGCTACAAAGTAGGGAAGAAAGAAGAGAAAGATCCTTAGCACTACAGAGAGGAATGAGTACTAGGGTGACCAACCAGGAAAGAGATCCGCCAGAGTTGGGTCATGACCGACAAGAAGAATGCATGGAAGAAGAGGTGTCCCCTATGAAAGAAGAATTGTGGATAGAGCAGCGAGAAGCTCTCCAATTAGAAGTTGCCCAGGAAGTAAAACCTCTGACAGATCCACGTACCGAGATACAAGCTATTGTCGAAGAGGACCTCAGACTAGGAGCTGGTGACTTTGGAATCTGGAGCCGACTAGACGATGAGACATAAACTGGTAGACATCTCATTATTCTTCAACCAGAAGAAGGAAATTGGGTTACGCTTCAAGCGGTACCCTCCAACCGAAGTATCCACTTACTTTTATCGACACATGAAGGAGCACCCCCTTTGCCAAATACAGCTTTGGAATACATAGAACATTCAGAAATACAGACAAATAAGTCCAGTTGGACATCAACAAACGAAGTTGACACTAACCGACTGTTGGTCGAAGAAGAATCAACAACCAAAACAACCGACGAGAATGAGAGTTTCATCGACCATAGTTCTGCAGAGACAAATAAGCCAATAACCCCACTACCCCCACCACCACCTCCACCTCCACCACCACCACCTTCCGACAGTGACAGTGATTCCAACATGGGTCACGGGTCAGCACACATTCCTCTATATGAGGGGGATGAGGACCCGAAACGACACTGGTTCGTCTATGAGTCGACTTGGGAGGATAACCAAGTTATAGATGAAGACAGGTAGATGGCGCAGTTCGTTGGTGCCTTGAGGAAAAGGGCGTTAACTTGGTACATGACCTTTTCTGAGAGAACACCCCTAGCAACCAAAGTCGAGATCAAAGCACAATTTCTATCATTTTTCAAAACTCTAGATGCAAAACATCTGGCAGCAAAGAAACTAAAAACGACATCATAGAATCCAGGAGAAACTATCCACGATTACGATAAACGATGGAAAAACCTTCTTAGCCAATTGGACTATGTTATTGATGAACCATTATTAATCCAATGGTTTCTTGCGGGTTTATCATAGAAAATTCACCGACACATAAGTTTGGAGACATTCAAGACTTACGAAGACGTTCTTACAAAATCTCTCCAAGTAGAAATGGATGAGGACATACTAGCATACTCCACTGATCACAGACTAGAAGAACAACTTGAGAATGTATAGAAGTCATTAAAATAATTAAACCTCAAAAATCAGGATATTTGGTGCACGAAGTGCTCGATGGCCGGACATTCCAAAGACAACTGTTGCCAGGACATCAACCAACAAGATGTTCGATTCGTGCAAACTAAATGTTTTTATGACATTTTCCAAGAGCATGGAGACCACTCGACAAAAGATTGTCCATTCAACATGAATAATGGCAAGGAATCTTGGTGTGCAATCTACGAAACTAAAAATCATAAAACGGTCAACTACCATCTGAATCTCAAGAACCGACAGAATTATCATGCAGTCTATTAGACCAACACAGTTGCACAAAGTAATGAGAAAACACACATGCCAAACGATCAAAACAATCAAAGATACGAGTGCCGGTATGACAATCAACGTGGAGGCTATGGAGGTCGAGGTCGATTCTCTGGGAATCGAGACAATTGACCACGTCGACCCATCCAATGTTTTCCATGTTATAAGGAGGGACATAGGCACACAAAATGTCCATACAAGGATAGAAATGACCTCAAATTTTGTACTCATTGGGGAGTAAGGGATCACTCATTAGAGGATTTCTCTACCATGCTGGAAAAAATAAATAAAAATAAAAATGTTAATGTCTTGTCGTGTGTGCAAAAAAATGATGTAATAAATACAAATAATTTGCATATCGTAACCTGACAAGGGACAAAAATAGGAAACGATAACCCACAAATCAGAAAAATAAAATAAAAGAATGTCTACCCTGATCCATTTAAAGAAAAACAAATATATAAAGAGGCAACAAACATATTTAAATAATTTTCCCAACAAGAAGAAGCAAATGACAAACGGCATAACACAATAAAAGAATTGATACAGCTCATACAGAAAGATAACTCAGTATCTCAATTCATCGACTTGCTATATGAAATAAAACATAGCAACATCGAAAAACAAACAAATAATATCTGTAGTCTCAATCAAAAAGATAAAAGTGATGATGACCCACTTGTCGATCTGGAAATTGAAGGATACCACGACCGACAAGTCATGCTTGACTTTGGATCACAAGTAAACACCATGACTCATGACACTTGGGAACAACTGGGAAGACCTCAGCTGTATGAGTCAGGTATATACCTGAAACTAGCCAACCAGGGCCTAATTGAACCTATTGGAGTCTGTAAAAATGTCGACACAACGATAAAAGGAATATCGACCAAAGTCGACTTCGAAATTATTGACCCTAAGGAAGGATCTAGCTCCTTCCCAGCATTAGCAGGTCGACCTTGGGGAAGAAATATGAAAGCATCGATACCCCTATATAAAGAGAGAATAAAATTAAAAGGAAATGGAAAAAAGGTCATTGTACCTATTCATCCATCCCAAGGAGAACCTTGGACAGAACCTATCAATGAAAAAGTTGATATCCGACAAATTTATCAGAAACAAAATAATACAGATTATACAGAACCTAATATCTATGGATAACTTCATTTAGGTAACCAAGACTCAGTCAGTTATAATTCAGACACAGAATAATATGATTGGGAAGTCGAGAACTACGAAACACAATCAAGAGGGTGTTGGACTATCCAAAAAGTACAGAAAAAATCCCACCCAACAGTGCTTTATAGTGTCCATTGTCCCAAAAATATTTGAGAAAAAAATTAGGGAATACCCTACTTTAAAACCTACAAATGTAAATAACACACAAATACCAAGATACAAGGAAAGAGAATCACCATTCATGCACATAGAACAAGTGTCCAAAAGTATTGGCGAACATGGTTGACTATGGTCGACTACAAAGTTTAGTAGAAACTTTTACAGGACAAGCTGCTAGATGGTGGGATACCCATCAGACAAGACTTCAGCCCTGTACATCAGCTTCGACTTACTTTGTCGAAAGGTTTGGAGGAAAGAAGATAACCCAGCAAGCTCAGATACCCATATTCACTCAAGGACAGAATCCAGAAGATCATATTAAGACATGTGAAAAAGAATGGAGAAGACTTGGATACAAGGATGAATGAGCATGGCCACACCTATTTCCATCAACCCTCTCCGACTTAGTAAACAAATGATATAAAATGGAAGAATCTAGGGGTGAAACATTCCTATGGCCTTAACTCAGAGAAAATTTTATCAAATATTTCAACTTTATACCACAAAATGAGAATTTGGTCGAAACAGCAAAGCAAATTCAATAATTTATACAGCCGACAGAAAACAAACCCATACCAGACAACCGACAGATAATGGACTGTAACAATATACAAACCAGGACAATACCACACTTGACAAGACTACAGTTAGAAAATGAAAATACAGAAGGAAAAAATTTTAGATGGAAATCAAACCATTTCGAAACAATCAAACCTATTCGCACAGTACTCAAAGTTGGAACCATCGACAAGGACGATATCGACCAAATGACTATAGCCGACTTCCCTGCCACATTCTCACAATTTAAAGAAGGAAGTCAACCAATCAATGAAGCCAAAGCACTAGAATGGCTAGATACTAAGGTCAAAACTAGAGAGTTCGACATCTCAAATGATGACCGACACAAAAATGGCAAAGATTGGAGACTACTGGAGTGAAGAGAAGACAACAGAAATAGTGAACTTATTACAAGAGTTCCAGGATGTATTTGCCAAAGATTATAAAGATATCAAAGGTTTAGTCCATGAAATGGGTGAAATGAAAATTGACACTAAACCTGATGTTCGACCTGTGAAGAAAACACCATATAAGCTAGCTCATAAATACAAAGAGATAGTCAAAAGGAGATTGATAACATGCTTACAGTAGGCATCATCTATCCTATTGACCAATCAGAATGGGCAAGTCCAACAGTTGTTCAACCTAAGAAACATGATCTGACCAAACTAAGAATTTTTGTCGACTTCAGAGAACTAAATAAAGTGACACTAACAGACCCATTTCCAACTCCTTATGAAGATGAAATCTTAAATGAAGTTGCAGGACATGAATGCTACTCATTTACAGGTGGATTCTCAGGCTATAACCAAGTACCAATAGCTAAAGAAGATCAGAAAAAGACAACCTTTGTATGTGAATTTGGCTCATTTGCTTATAAGGTTATGCCTATTGGATTAAAGAATGCGCCTTTAGTATCTTCTAGAATTGTTGTCAAAACATTTCAAGAATATATTTACAAAACCATGGCAGTATACTTTGATGACTGGACCATATAATCCATGTTAAAGGATCATTCCAAATGGTTAAGACTCATGTTGGAAAGATGTCGACAAATTCAGCTATCCCTAAACATCAGGAAATGCATATTTGTGACCCCCATAGGGATATTATTAGGGCACATTCTCTGTAAAGAAGGTATTAAGCTTGACTTTGCAAAAATCAAAATTATCCTCGACTTAAAACCACCAATGAACTCAAAACGAGTTAGATTGTTACTAGGTCATACAGGCTATTATAGAAAATTCATAAGATACTACTCAGATATGACCTGTGCACTAGAATAACTATTAAGGGAAGATAAAGAGTTCGACTAGACAAAGGAATGCCAGTTATCATTTGAAAAACTAAAAAGAAAACTAGTCTAAGTTCCAATCCTAAGGTTTCCAAATTGGTCGACTAAATTCCATGTCCACATCGACGCATCAGGTCTAGCAATAAGAGCAATCCTAACTCAGCCAGGAGATGATGGAATAGATTATCCTATAGTTTACAGTAGAAGAAAACTAAACAAAGCTAAAAGAAATTATTCGACAACAGAAAGAGAAGCATTAGGAATGGTCTTTGCACTACAAAAATATCGACATTATCTCCTAGCTAATCCATTTATATTTTACACTGATCATCAGGCATTAAAATACCTTGTGAATAAGCCTCTACACCATGGAAGAATTTGTAGATGGCTACTTCTATTCCAAGAATTTGAGTTCGAAGTTGTTGTCAGACCAGGTAAGTTAAATGTCGATCTCGACCATTTATCTCGAATCGACACTAGAGAGGAACTGACAGGAGTCGAAGAAAACTTACCAGATGCACATCTATTTCAGATAGAAGTAGTCCCAGCAGAGTTAGAGGAAATAGCTTAGTTTTTAGAAGATGGACAAGCACCAGAAGGCATGAGTACCAAAAAGAAACAGATATTAGCCATGAAAGATGCACCTTATAGTCTTATAAATGGATTCCTATACAAAATGGGATTAGATGACATCCTCAGAAGGTGTGTACTGGAACATGAAAGAGACAACATTATGCATAAAGCACATTACGGACCTACAGGAGGACATTTCCAAGCAAATAAAACTGCAAAGAAAATCCAACAATCAGGGTTATGGTGGCTGACACTTCATAAAGATTGCAAAAATTTTGTAAGCAAATGTGACAGATGTCAACGACTAGGTCGACCCCTGCCTAGCATAGAAATTCCTTTGATATCAGTAAACCCAAGTTTGACATTTGAAATTTTGGCCATAGACTTCATAGGACCATTTCCTATACTAGAAAAAAGAACAGGTACAAGGTACATAATAACTGCAGTCGAATATGTCACCAAATGGGCAGAGGCAGCACCAGTCGACACATGTTCCAGTGAGATAGCTGCTAAGTTTATCTATAAGAATATCATCACCATATTTGGATGTCCATTAACCATAATTAGTGACCAGAGAACACACTTTATTAATAGAACTATCAAAACCCTAACCGACCAGTTCCAAATCAACCATCATCGGAGTACAGCATACCATCCTCAGTCGAATGGATCAATTGAAGCATTTAATAAAACATTAACAAAAGGACTAACCAAAATATGTAATGCTGATAAAGATGACTGGGATGAGAAGATACCTGCAATACTATGGGTATATAGAACCAATGGGATATTTCAATCAAGAGCCAATGATGTAAACTCATGTTGAAAGGGAGGTAACCTTCCATTGAGGCATGCAGGTCCAAGGTACTTATCTTGGTTTCTAAGTCTAATTTCTAGATGAGGATCTGAAGTCAAAAGGAATAGACTCGTCGAAGGAGGGGGGCATGATGAATCCCCCATCATCAACATGGAACACGATCAAAGATGTTTTTGGAGTAAATCAGACAGCAAAGTGATGTATGAAACTGACCCAGAGATTACCAACATGATAGAAGGTAACTTGACTACATATAGATGACCAAAACTTATCTTGAACATGGGTATGGCATGACTTGGAAGTATTGACACAAGAATGGTACTAATCCCCTAATGCAACTAACGGTGAGAGTATTCTTAGACAACTCAAATGATGTAAGAAGACTCATGGAATCAGCAGACTCGAAGAAAAATGGAATACCCAAGTACTGAAATGATATGCAAATGAGTGTCATGTTCAAGAGTGACTATGTACTGCCATAACAAAATACAAACTCTTTCCTTAATTTCCCCATCATGAAGGATGAGTTCCTCCTTTTCATCTTAACGAGTTCAAACAGGGTAACAAACACTTGTTATAGCTCATCAAGTGATGAGTCCATTCTCATATGTTTTATGAACCTAAGAAAGGAGGGTTTCATTCCCAGAAGAAGGGTCCTTCGTCGTTTAATTTTGGGAGTCCGATGAAAGCAAAATCATTTTTCTTTTCATGTTTAGAGAGCCTAAAATGACTAAGAAGACTCCAAGGTGGAATTTTTTGTCAATTTAGTCCCCGAGGCCAAAAAACTTATAGAATGATACCTAGGATAACTCTTCCAGTCATGATTGGTTAGAGTATACCTTTTTCGTAATTAGTGCCCCTTGGTTCGAAAAAGGGGTTAACTATCACCAGGAAGATGACTCTTCAGGTCCTTTTACAAGCGTGAAGAATACAAGTTCACTCGACAATATTTTCACATTTTAATAGTCTAGAAAGAGCTTAAAGAGGACTCTATTAAGGGGTTCTTTTTTCAGAATTCAATTTTAATGAGTCTGAAAAATAGTAAAAGTACACTTGATACCTCTTCACTGAGTTTTTAATGAGCACGCCGAATTTATAAAAGGTACTCATAACCTTTCTCATGTTTGAACAAGAGCATGAAAAGGCGATAAAGTAAGATCAAACCAATTTTCATGTTTTACCAAAGCACGAAAACTGAAAAGTAAGCTCAAACCAGTTTTCATGTTTTAACCAGAGCACAAAAAATGAAAAGTAAGCTCTACACTATCTTACTATTTTTAATGACCTCGAAGATCAGTTGAAAGAATTCTCAGGGTATATGCTTCATTTTTTAACAAGCTTGTAACAAAGAATGAACTATGCTCAAAGGGTCATTTCATGGTTTAACGAGCTCAAAACTAAAACAAAGTATGCTCAAAATGTCTCCCATTGACGGGTGATTTCCAAACATGATGTCCAGTGGTTGGTACTTTTTCCTGATAACTATCAAGAAGCTAAATCCAACATAAAGAGGTAGGTTTCATGCCCCCCAAGACTCGTTTCATCTGCTTTACAAGTAGATGAAATGAAGGTTCAAATATTGAGTCTTGACACAATGGAAGAAATCGTTTCATTCTTTAACGAGCTTGAAACAAAAAATGAACTATGTTCAGGGTTGGTTTTATTTTTTAATGAGCTTGAAACTGAGAATAAACGCTGCTCAAGGTGGCCTGCTTCATTTTTACACAATCTGGAAATATAAAATAACTATGCTTGAGGGGACCTGTTTCATTTTTATGCAAGATTGAAACAGAAAATAACTATGCTTGAGGATACCTGTTTCATTTTAACGCAAGCTTGAAACAGAGAGTAACTATGCTTGAGGACATCTATTTCATTTTTTAATGAGCTTGACACAGAATGGGAACCATGCTCACAGACATTTGTTTCATTTTTTAACGGGCTTAACACAGAAAAGGAACTATGCTCGTGATTTCCTATTTCATTTTTAACGAGCTTGACAAAGGATGGGAACTATGCTCACGAGGTAGTTCTAAGCCAACATGATGTCCAGAGGTTGGTGGGTTCCCCCTTTACATAATAATCTAGTGACTTAACTCTAGAATGATGTCTAGAGACTGGAGCCATGCCCCCCATTTTACCTATGATGGGAAAAAGCTAACTGGAAGGGGAAGGAACCACAAGAACATGTAGGACATTCAAGGAAGTATGATGAATAGGAGTCATTCAATGATCGGGTTTAACAAAGGAAAGTTGATCAACGGTCACAATATTCCCATCATGGGGAAAATAAATCACTTGAAAGAGTGTGGACACTACAAATTTTACGGCATAAACATAATCACGCCCAAGGAGAAGATTGAAATATAAGGGACCTTGGACTACCATAACATCGATACAGATAATTTTTCCTTCCAAAGTAATGGGTAAATGAGGAAGGATCCCTAAATATGTAGTAGGTATTCAATTAAAATCCAGTATCCGATTGGTAGATGGAACAAGCGGAGGAGAACCTATGGATTTCCAAGCAGTAGAGGATAGAATACTAAAAAAATCCCCTTCGTCAACAATACTGCGGAGTATAGTCTTAGCGATAACTCATACAAGTATCTGCAAATGAACACTTGAATGAAGATGAGATTTTGTTAGGTTACTCTAGTCAAAGGAAATAACCTCACTACTTGGAGAGGGTTCTATCAAAAGAGACAAAATTTCCTCTTGCATAGAAAAATCAAAACTAACAATGAAAACTTCAACTTGATGGTTTTTCTCTCTCGATTAGAAGAGAGGGACAAGATGAATACTGCATCGAAGAGACTAATTCAATATTAACACTCTCTGAATAAAGAGTGGAATTGAGTGGATATGACATAGACTCAACCACTTCAAATTCACTCTCCAAGGGGAGAGTGGGATCGACCGAGGTTGGAATTGGGTCGACCACTTTGACTTCACTCTTCAACGGAAGAGTGGGATCGACCAAGGATAAACTTGGATCAACCACTTGATCAACTATCATGAGGTATTTCTAAGACAACATGATGTCCACAGGTTGGTGGGTTGCCCCCTTACATAATAAGCTAGTGACTTAACTCCAATATGATGTCCAGAGGATGGAGCCATATCCCCCATTTTACATATGATGGGAAGAAGCTAACTATAAGGGGAACGAACCACAAGAACATGCGGGACATTCAGGGAAGTATGATGACTAGGAGTCATATGATGATCATGTTTAACAAAGGAAAGTTGATCAACGGTCACAATATTCCCATCATGGGGATTCGGGAAAATACACCACTCGAAAGAGTGTGGACACTACAACTTTCATGGCATCAACATAATCACACCCAAGGTGAATATTAAAATATAAGGGACCTTGGACTACCATAACATTGATACAGATAGTTTTCCTTCCAAAGTAATGGGTAAATGAGAAAGGATCCCTAAAGGTGCAGTAGGTCTTCGATTAAAATCCGGTATCCAATTGGTATCTGGAACAAGTGGAGGAGAACCTATGGCTTTACAAGAAGTAGAGGATAGAATACTAACAGAAGCCCCTTCGCTAACAATAGTGCAGAGTATACTCTTAGTAGTAACTCGCGTAGCTATCTGGAAAGGAATGCTTGAATGAAGATGATATTTTGTTAGGTTACTCCAGTTAAAGGAAACAAGCTCACTACTTGGAGAGGGTTCTGTCGAAAGAGACAAAATTTCCTCTTGCATAGAACAATTATAACTAAATACAAAAACTTCAGCTGGATGGTTTCACTCTCGATTAGAAGTGAGTGACAATATGAATACTGCATCGAAGAGACTACTTCAATCTTAATACTCTCTGATGAAAGAGTGGGACCAGGTGGAGATGATATCAACTCGACCACTTCAAATTCTCTCTCCAAGGGGAGAGTGGGATCGACCGAGTTTGGGACTGGATTGACCTCTTTGACTTCACTCTTCAACTGAAGAGTGGTATCGAACAAGGATGGACTTGGATCGACCACTTGATCAACCAATGGGAGTGGGATTTGCGTGCTCGTTAAAGATAAATGTGTACATAAAGGTTACCATGACAAGATAGATCTATCTCTGACTGCCTTGGCTAGAGGGAACTCTAAATCTGGTTTGAAATGTTTACCACTATGACTTCCTACAGCAACCATAGGAAAATTATAGGGTTCTAACATATTGGCTTCATTGTTAGGAACCGAAAGAGAAAATCATCCCTAGGTAAAATGACATTGCTCAATTCTAAGACATGGTTGAGCAGCCAGTCTTAGACACATATTGGCTGTATATTCTCTAACGACTCCACTCAAGGACTTTGAAGGCGACTCCACTGGGAACCCTGAACACCCAGAAGCTGCAAATTTTTCAAAGGTTCCATGGCAACTCCACTGGGGAAAATGAGCTCAATATAGCAAAACCTAGAAGGGCATGGTTAAATATGAGGTATGTTGAGCCGCAAAAAGGCCACATTTTATTCAGCTTTCCTATACCATTTGTCACCTTATTCCTATCTTATCCTTCCATAAAAGCATTAATATTCACCACTTTCATAATAAATATGGGTTTATATTACCATTTTCCAAACCATTTATTTTTTAGTATTTAGAGTGAATTTGTGGTTAATTATTGAGAAAAATAGCATATTTTCATTATACTTTAAAGTTGGATGAGTTTAGTGATGCTTATAGGTGTATTTGAAGACTTTAACAAGCTCAAAAGTGACCACCTAGCCTCAAATTCGAATTTTATTCTCAAGATGTGGGCTAATTTCAAGGAGAAGATCATGGACATGTGGAGAGAATATCTCATCCAATATTTGTTGGAGGATTTTAAGGGATGAGTTGTAAATTTGTTGAGGATTTTGAGGGATAAGTTGAGACAAATAGTGGATCTGTATTTATGATCAGTTATCTTGAATTCATGTATAAATAGGAGGGATCTCTCCTCATTTTGGTTAGAGGCCTCTCTAGTGGTTTGGTAGTAGAGAACTAGTTCATCTTTTTAGATAGTCATGGATTTGATACTGTTGTAATAGATTTCATGTTTTATAATAGATAGTTTTATCTCTTCATATTTTGATGTCTTGGTTATGAATTAGTTGTATTGATTTCATGTGAGCTCACAAGTTAATGTTGATTGCTTTATATTAGTCTATTTTATGCAATTTCATGTTTTCTGCAATTAGATTGATTTCCATGTAATTTCCTATTTTCATAACTCAGATTCAATTTCAATTGTAGAATAGGTTAGCAATACTCTTCCCCTGCATATATTTTGTCTGTACCTCACAATTTTATGCTCTCTCTGGGTTGATAATTAAATCGTTGGATATATATGTTATAATTTGTTTAATATTTTTCACCAACAAGGTATTCTGTTGCCTTTCTCCAAGATGTCTTGTCCTTCACAGTACATTTTTTCCTGTATTTCTCTGGGCTAGTTAAAATAGTTGTCTAATATTTGTCACACTCAGGGAAAGACCCTAGACCCACCCATGTATATCCCTCCTTAAGAACTGAGAAATTCCCCTCTCCATGTACATATATCTCATACCAAACCCCTTCATCCGAGCCCCATGAGGCTCATAATGCTACTACCGACTCTGTGTGATTTCTTGAGCCCTTAGACAAGGATCTGCAACCCTCAGTTGATTCAAGACATCCTTGTCCCTCCCCTAAATGGGCCTAATTAAACTTTGAGGTCATAGGACCCCTACTACTACATCATTTCCTCCCCTCCATTCAAAATATGCAGGGCCTCTGTCATTCAAAGCTTTATCTCCTATCGAAGGATTTACCATAAGCCCAGCAAGGGCCAAATGATTTGCTTCCATACTTCTCCCTACAATCCTTCATGGCCTTCCCGAGGGGTGTGCCCAAAGACTTAAACAGTTTTCTGGTGAGAAGGGGTATTCAGTTGAGGAACATTTGGGATGGTTTTTGGATTGGATTAACCTAGAATATGTGGACCACGAAGACATTAAGGTCATATTTTTTTCCCAAAGCATTGCTAGAGAGGTAAGGAGATGGTTCATCAGCCTTATAGATAGCTTTTTATTGAATAAATCTACTTAAGTGGACTCAAGCCAGATCTCCATAGTCCAAGTGGATCTAGAAAAAATCAAGTACATAATACAAGGCATAGGGTTAACACATGGCTCAACATGATGAGATTTCAGTGTAACATAATGCCCCCCAAAGCATGAAGTTAAAGGAATGTGATAGGTGAATGCTTTGTAAAGTGAAGAAATTGAAGCCAATGATGTTGGTTGGAATGTTCTATGGTACAACTGACTCCAGTCTCATATAACTCATAACATGGCTTCCGACCAATACAATGCAGATCCATGGTAGTAAAGACTGACTTAACACAATCATGGCTACTAGACACAAGCATAGATCCATGATAAGATGATAACACAGCCACAACCAATACAATGTCGATCCATGTAATATGATTCAAACAAATTCCATTACATCCTGGGTAGGAACAAACTCAAATCAAACTAGTTTAGTAGAGAGAAATTCAGGGATTAGGCATAGGGTTAACATATGGCTCAACATGACGATATTTTGGTGTAATAGAATGCCCCCCAAAACATGAAGTTAGATGAATGTGATAGATGAATGCTTTGTAAAGTGAATAAATCAAATCCAATGATGTCGATTGGAATATTATGTGGTACAACTGACTCAAATATCATATAACTCATAACATGGCTAGCGACCAATACAATGCAGATCCATGCTAGTAGAGACCAACTAAACACAATCATGGCTACTAGACACAAGCATAGATCCATGATGAGATGATAACATAGCCACGGCCAATACAATGTGGATCCATGTAATATGACTCAAACAAATGCCATCACAACCTAGGTGAAGATATCTAACAACCTAGGGTCTTTAAGTCGAACCCGCAACGATACGAATCTAACCATGTGATTACAATGTCTTGATGTCGAACATGGTAGAAACCACTTGATTACCAGTCATTAATGTAAACTGTTAACAAGTGCGAGGGAAATCACCATTGATGTCAATGATTCCCAAGGTATCTTAGTACATACCATCGAATGTGAATAAAGGACTTGGATTCGAACACTTGATGGGATCTTTCAATCAAGAGCCAATGATGTAAACTCATCTTGAAAGCAAGGTAACCTGCCATT
Organism: Pseudotsuga menziesii; assembly: GCA_001517045.1. Classification (NCBI taxonomy): domain Eukaryota; kingdom Viridiplantae; phylum Streptophyta; class Pinopsida; order Pinales; family Pinaceae; genus Pseudotsuga; species Pseudotsuga menziesii. The sequence continues at coordinate 912,212 of LPNX010393910.1, forward strand.
GAGGCATGCAGGTCCAAGGTACTTGTCAAGGAGGGGGGCATGATTAATCCCCCATCATCGACATGTAACACAATCAAAGATGTTTTTGGAGTAAACCGGATAGCAAAGTGATGTATGAAACTGACTTAGAGGTTACCAACATGATAGAAGGTAAATTAAATGCATATAGATGATGAAACGTTATCTTAAACATGGGCATGGCATGACTTAGCAGTATTTACACAAGAATGATACCAATCCCCCAATGCAACTAATGGTGGGATTATTCTTAGACAACTCAAAAGATGTAAGAAGACTCATGGAATCAACAAACTCGAATAAAAATGAAATACCCAAGTACTAAAATTCATATGAAAATGAGTGTCATGTTCAAGAGTGACTTTGTACTGCCATAACAAAATACAAACTCTTTCCTTAATTTCCCCATCATGAAGGATGAGTTCCTCTTTTTGTTTTAACAAGTTCAAAGAGGGTAACAAAAAATCATTATAGCTCATCAAACGAACTCATTATAGCTCATCAAGCGATGAGTCCATTCTCACATGTTTTATGAACCTAAGAAAGGAGGGGTTCATTCCCAGAAAAAGGGTCCTTCATCGTTTAATTTTGTGAGTCCAATGAAAGCAAACTCATTTGTCGTTTCATGTTTAGAGAGCCTAAAATGAATAAGAAGACTCCAAGGTGGAATTTTACGTAAATTTAGTCCTCGAGGCCCAAAAAAGTATAAAATGATGCCTATGATAACTCTTCCAGACATGATTGGTTGGAGTATAAATTTTTCGTAATTAGTTCCCCCTAGTTTGAAAAAGGGGTTAACTATCACCAGGAAGATGACTCTTCAAGTCCTTTTACGAGCATGAAGAAGACAAGCTCACTCAACAATCTTTTCACATTTTAAGAGTCTAAAAAGAGCTTAAAGAGGACTCTATTAAGGGGCTCTTTTTTCAAAATCCAATTTTAATGAGTCTAAAAAACAGTAAAAGTACACTTGATACCTCTTCAATGAGTTTTTAACGAGCACGCTGAAGGTATAAAAGGTACTTTGAACCTTTTTTATGTTTGAACTGGAGCACGAAAAAGCAATAAAGTAAGCTCAAACCCGTTTTCATGTTTTAACCAGAGCACGAAAACTGAAAAGTAAGCTCAAACCAGTTTTCATGTTTTAACCAGAGCAGGAAAAATGAAAAGTAACCTCAACACCATCTTACTATTTTTAACGAGCTCAAATATTAGTTGAAAGAATGCTCAAGGTATATGCTTCATTTTTTAACAAGATTGTATTAGAGAATGAACTATGCTCAAAGGGTCGTTTCATGGTTTAACGAACTCAAAACTAAAACAAAGTATGCTCAAAATGTCTCCCATTGACGGGTGATTTCCAAACATGATGTCCAGTGGTTGGTACCTTCCCTGGTAACTATCAAGTAAATAAATCCAACATAAATAGGTAGGGTTCATGCCCCTAAGATTCATTTCGTCTACTTTACAAGCAGATGAAATGAGGGTTCAAATATTGATTCTTGACACAATGGAAGAATCTGTTTCATTTTTTGACGAGATTGACACTAAAAATGAACTGTGCTCAAGGTCAGTTTTATTTCCTAACGAGTATGATGTCCATAGGCTGGATCCATATCCCCCCTTTTACCTATGATGGGAAGAATCTAACTGGAATGGGAAGGAACCACAAGAACATGTGGGACATCTAGGGAAGTATGATGACTAGGATTCATATGACAATCATGTTTAACAAAGGAAAGTTGATCAATAGTCATAATATTCCCATCATGAGGACAATACATCACTCGAAAGAGTGTGGACACTACAAATTTCAGGGAATCAACATAATCACACCCAAGGAGAAGATTGAAATATAAGGGACCTTGGACTACCATAACATCGATACAGATAGTTTTTCCTTCAAAAGTAATTGGTAAATGAGGAATGATCCCTAAAGGTGCAATAGGTCTTCGATTAAAAGCCAGTATCTAATTGGTATATGGAACAAGCAAAGGATAACCTATGGCTTGCCAAGCAGTAGAGGATAGAATACTAACAAAATCCCCTTCACCAACAATAATGTGGAGTATACTCTTACTAGTAACTCGCATAGCTATCTGGAAAGGAAGGCTTGAATGAAGACGAGATTTTGTTAGGTTACTCTAGTCAAAGGAAATAATCCCACTACTTGGAGAGGGTTCTATCGAAAGAGACAAAATTTCCTCTTGCATAGAACAATCAAAACTAACTACAAAAAAATCAGCTAGATGGTTTTTACTCTCAATTAGAAGAGAGGGACAAGACGAAGACTACATCGAAGAGAATACTTCAATCTTAACACTCTCTGACGAAAGAGTAGGATCAAGTGGAGATGACATCGACTCGACCACTTCAAATTCTCTCTCCAAGGGGAGAGTGGGATCGACCAATTTTGGAACTAGATCGACCTCTTAGACTTCACTCTTCAATGGAAGAGTGGGATCGACCAAGGATGGACTTGGATCGACCACTTGATCAACCAATGGCATGTCAAGGGACAACTTACAATAACCGATTGGAATTCATTGTCAAGGAATAGTAATATATTCCAACAACTTAGTAATATATTCCAACAACGAGGAAAAAGGTAAGTACGATGCATATCCTTACATAGAAAGCAAGGATACTTGACTTTTCCTTTAGGACTCTTAACTGTAGAGTCACTGGTTGACGGGGCATCATCAGCATGATGACCAGATACTGATAACACGGGAGGTTTATACGACACTTCTGACACATGGAAAAGACTGATACAGTCCTTGAGAAGGTGATCACCCTTGCAAAGATTACAAGGGAAATTAGGTTTATGCAGGCCGAAAATAGGTACATCAATACTCCCAGCATGATGATCAGTGGCTGGTGGGATCCCAACATGATGATCAGAGTTTGGAGCTGTGACCTTCTACTTAGTTATCTTCTTCTTATCCTTCCTTTTCTTCTTCTTCTTACCCACCTATTTACTAATATTAGAGTTTTCAACAGGTGAAGAGGAAGAAAGGGAAGTCGATTCAACATTCGACGAAGAAGGATAAGGATTAACATGAGGTAAAGGACCAGAATCTAACACAAAGGATGTATTTGGTATGACAGGATTGGAGAATAACCACATAGGTAATCCTATAGTCAATCTAGGAAGGTTCAAAGTGGCCATGAAGGGAGGACCAAAAGCTCCACAAGGGGGAGAAACAAAATACATACCCTGAAAAGCATTCTCTTGGCTGGTGATCCCAAAAAAGTGTCCCATATATGAACTCTCTAAGAATCTCTGAAGTACCACACAATTCAAATAATACTCAAGTCTAAAAGCAACAAGCAAACTATGTGAATATGAGTGGATCAAAAGTCAGGACTCTCACAGGATTATCAAGGATTTACAACTCGCTATATACCGTAGGGTTCAACAATGAAACGCAACAAGGAGAATTGGGACCATACCCTTTCCTGAACACCCAACTACCTGGACGGCGCCTGGGTAGTAATCTCCCCAAGTTTGTTCTCGATGTATTGCTATGCCAAGACATGGAAAAATTTTAACTCAGTTGGTCACAAGAGTCCTAAGAGGGTATCCCAATATACACTAGGTACGAGGGAGCTCAAATCCATAGTGGTGTTGTCTAATGCACAATTGTTTGAAAGGGGACCTCCTATATACAATCGAGTACGTGAAGTACATTTTGATATAACTCAATGGTACATGTAAGGTTTTTTAATATACTGACGGTATGTGGAGGAACCACTCAGTCCTTGGAATGCAGTGCAGGCATAAAACGACAACTACTACACTTAACCACGCCGAAACACGTCACTAACTTACACACAGTTACTAAATGGTTTTATTTCTCTTTTGATTGAGTTTTCTCTTCAAGCAAACATGAATATGAACAATAAATAAAAGAATAATTCTTTCCTAGAGTGCAACAAATTCTAACTTTCTGCAATAATAGTCCAAAAAGGGCAAATCAAATCAAGGATACAACAAACCTTAACAATGCACAAAACAAAGTAAAGAAGCACTTTGATTTTCAAATGCATATATCAAATTGAAACTTGATAATGATACTCTTTCATATATACAAACATAAAATGAGAACATGTCTACAACACTCCATTTATTCAGAAATCAAAAGGAAGATGACAAGCACCCAAACAACTCCAAACATTCAAGAATTGCTCCAAATCAACCAAAATGCAACTAAAAATCAATGACTGAGGAGAGGAAGGGTTTGGAGATCATATCTGACTATCAAAACATATCTAAAGAGGTCTCAAAATGTGATTACGAATGGAAAGGAAGAGATAATAGGTGGAGGATTGAAATTTCCTACCACAACCAAGTCATTCCCTTGACTAGTAAAGAATCCAAAAATCAAGAAAATCAACTCCAAAAAAAGATAATGCTGGGTATAGGGGGTGTATGACTATCATATGCAGACTAAACACCACAATACATCAAACCAAAACCCAAAAATGAAGGAAATCAAGCTAAAATCTAAGTTTCAAAGGGCAATGCACTTTCCTATACTGCACCAAAGCACCTAAGAGGGGTAGGAGCGCTTTATCCACTGCACAAGAGCGCCTAAGACAGGAAGGCACACCTACACTAATGTATAAGAGCATCAATGGCACACTATCTCTTAAGGAAAAGAGCACCTATAGAGCCAACACTTACGACACTAAAAATGAATACTAGCTGCGATGTGTCTACACAACCCAGGTGCGTCGGTGGAGAAACAAATAGGGTAAAATCCATATTTCATATGGGAGAAGGGAATAAGTTCTGATAGTGATCCAAATAGCATCAATAGGATTCAAGACACACTTCAATCACAAAATCTAAAGGAGGGAGGGTCTCTAGATTCTAGTAAAAGGATTGATAAAGAGATATGAAATCAAAACAAAAGAAATCAGATTTATGCAATCCCCAGTATGGTCACCAAATTTGTTATCAGATAAATCTACTCAGGAGGACTCAAGCCAGATATCCCTAGTCTAAGTGGATATAGAACAAATCATGTACTGAATACAATCTACTTTCCTATATCAAATAGAAATGCAAGTTAACAGATAGATCACTTACCTGAAATATGCAAATACTCTTCTCTCTTTGTTGATCCAAGATCCAGAATCTTCAGATATTCAGCTGCAAAACACTGTAAAGAAAGTGGAAATAAGAAAATAGTACATGTATATCTAAACATGAATTTATCTAAGCTAACAGTTAAGGAAGAAACCTCTAAACATTATCAGCACAATAACATTTATTGAAAGAGATTTATATTAATGTAATCACAGAGATACATAGAATTACATCAGAAAGAACATTACAACCTAGCCTTAATGCTGCAATATTCCATCCAACAATCCAAGACAAAGCCTCTAATGCAAGATAGTAAGCCTCTCAATGGATGATAGGGATCACCTAGAAATTCCACCAGCATAATAGTACCATAGTCCTTCCTCTCTTCAGAATGGAGAGAGGGTTTAATTTGTAAGGCTAAAGGGATAGAGTAGGTTGAGGATTAGGAGGAGGGGTCTAAAGGATCTTCCGCATAGGTTAGGAACCGAATTCCACCTCAACTAGATGATAGGTATAATCCTCCACCTTATCCACCTTTGAGAAGGGTCTCGAAGCTTCATTTTTTTCCTCAAAACACAACGGGCGCACCTTCCATGAAAGGAAATAGAACCGTCAGCACACCTAGCAATAGGAGAAAGAGCGTCGGCACCGGGGCACCTAGTATAAAGGGAAAAAATTCCATCAATGCACCTAGCATGAAGGGAAAGAGTGCCATCCTATCTATAGAGGGTAAAAAGGGTAGGAACAACCTCAAATCAACCCAGTTTAGTAGAGAGAACTTTAGGGATTACGCATAGGGTTAACACATGCCTCAACATGATGAGATTTTAGTGTAACATAGCTCCATCCTAGGTTATCAGGCTTTGTAGGATGCTTTCAAAGAAAGGTGGGCAGCGAAAAAGACCCTAGGATATTCTTGTCTCAGTTATCTTCCATCAAGAGGGAAGAGAGTGAATCTGTCCAAGATTTCTCCGACATATTTATGAAAGTATATAATGCTATCCCTTCTGCATTCAAACCTCCTCTTGGCACTGCCCAACTCCAGTATGTTGAAGCCTTTGATAGTGAATTCTCTTTGTGGCTCAGTGAAAGAATTTCATCCTCTCTAGTAAACATGATGAATGATGGCATAGAAGTGGAGATAAACTTGACTACTGCTAGAGAGAAATGGAGTGAAGAAGGAGAAAGAAGGCAGAGTGAAGAGCTCCCATAGCTCCTTCCCTCTGACACCCTGGAGACCACAACGAACGAGAGGATGAAGGCCATAGAAATATGGATGTATATATTCATGATGAACCATAGCCGCTATCCCATAAGCAGTCAAGAATACAGAGGACCCCTGTGTACTGAGATAGCTCCAGTTGCCCCATAGGACCTACATGAACACGCAAAGCCTCCTCTACTAGTGGAAGAGGAGGAGGAAAAATAGACAAAGTCCCTTCTGCCTCCGAATCCTACTTCACATGAAGAAGACATTTAGCAGGAGGAAGGTAACTGCCTACCCCTATGCTTTGCATCATTTGATTTTGTGAAACATAGGTTAAAATTCTCTAATCAAGCATAGAAAATGGAGGTTAGGGATGGGGTCATGGAATTATTTATAATAAATGATAAGAAGGATGAACAAATGAAACCTGTTGTGCGTCCTAATTTTCCTTCTTATGAGCACACAAAGGAGCATCCTGGACCCATACAAGAGGAGTATTACAATCTGTTGCTTGAAGAGAATTGTCTGCCTGTTGTAAGCTTTGTCCATGGGGATTTTAAGGAGGTTTTTGGGCCCCCACTATAAGATGAATATGAGGATAGCTGCTCAGAATATGAGGGTCCAACATGGGATGCTTCTTCCCTCTCTTCCAGCTTAGAATACCTATGTCAAGAAGAGCACAGTTCCCAAGATTCTATTGAAAACATCTCCTATGAAATGCAGGAGGAAGAGCAAGGCATTTTTTCTAGCACTCAATATGAGGTAGTTGACTTCTCAGGTAGAGATGGTCACGATTTTCCTTTGCATCTTTTTGAAATATAGATGAGCAGTGTGCAGGGGAATATACCTTTGAAGCGGGAATCATGGAGCTGGCTAAATATGGGAGTGGTTCAGGATGGTCATGGATTTTATGATCTAGTGGCTAAGTACATGGAGCAGCTTGGTCATGACAAGTGCATAGCGGGATTTATGAAGGGATGTCATGGACCAATGGCCACAGTTGTGGAGAAGATGTATGATGGGAATGATAGGGTAATTATGCATGACAAAAACCATAGGTTTAAGAATAACCTTCAATCACTCTGCTTCACATTACTACCTTCAATCAATCATGAAGGAAGAGCTTGCAAAAGAAATCACCTGCTTGATTGGTTTTACTGGAAGTCCGAAGTCACTTGATTGGGCGGTAATCCTTGTGTAAAGTAGGGTAGGTAGGATCGAATAAGCGCGGCCTGTCGAGCATTTTTATTTATGTAATTTTTCATCTTTATTGTCATTTATTCATCTTTTGTTTTTAGAGCACACTGTTAAGTTTCCAAGAGACAATCACAAGCTGGCCCAATGGATCAGGAACGTGGTCTACGCATGTTCTTTGCTACCTCACAGGGAGGATAACATCCCCGATTTGGAGCCATTGTTAGCACTCCTACTAAAATTTTGAATCTGCGATGAATGGATGGCAGGAGGGGGGTGCAGTCAGACATTTTCCAGGCTTGGTGACTTCAAGGGGGAAAACTGCAAGGATAGGAAGTGCAGAGCAGCAGATTTCAATGAATTCGGGACGGAAAAGGAGATCAGAGAATTGAGATACAATGGCACATCAAATTCACTGTTCTCCCTGTTCACCCGATGGTCACAATTAAGGTAGACCAAATCTACGAATAAAAGAAATTTTATGCCACTCCAACTTACACGAAAGATAAGGCAGAGGGTGTCCGCGAAATGAAGGAAGGCCCTGCATGGTTGGACGGTGGAGGTCGAACAAGGTTTCGATCAACGGTCTTGATTGAGGTCGCGTAAAGAATATGTGTAGTGGATAATGGAAGGAGGCGATGTGAAATCATGCAAGGCACTTCACCTCCAATAGCAGAAATCCAACAAGGTTATTAACCGATGAACTCAATCTGCATCACGTTAGATACATTCGCGGAGGTTAATCAGGTGACGGATCTCGAAAGCGGGTAGGGGCCACCTAGACAAAAGGTAAAGGATTCTTGAGAAAGGATGAGATAGGTGGTATAGGTGGTGTTAACCATATCCTAGGCCTTCGATATTCATGGTCCAACATGTGTAATAAGGACAAGCGCCAAAATGATTAATTGAAAGAGAGCACACATGTCTGTACACGCTGTACCGAAAGGGAGTGAGGCACAGAAATTCCAGGAAGGCTGATGGAGCAGCAAGGTGACGGACGTCCAGTCCACCTACAATGAAGATCTCCTAAGGACGATTATGATCAAAGCTAAAGGTCATTTCTGCAAACAAGGCAATTGGATCATGATAAGGGAGGCGGCACGGGTGAAGTTTCCACGTAGGAAGTCTGAGTTAAGGCCCATGTGACCGTTCATGTGTCATCATAACACTCGACAATGGCAAGTGAGAGGGGTTGAAGGACCCTTACCAAGCTCCTGCATCCATGCTCTTTATAACGCCATCATCCAGACTTTACCAGAAAAATGAATTAAGAAAATATTTATGGAGAACAAGGGTGACAAAGTGTCATTCCTGTGGAAGCCTGAGGACCCTATTACCAGGCTTGCAATGACCTGCCCATATAAGGTGCATGTGGTTCATTACCTCCTTCCATTTGTTGAGTGCATCGAGAGAATTAAAACATATCTGGACCATTGTGTTCTAGCTATTCTAGCCATCGGGGTAAACATTAGAGGAAATTTGGGGTCTAAAATGGGCCTTATAAGAAAAAGTGCCAACAATAAATTTTGTGATTTGGAATTCAAGAACCAATAGAATTTCATTAAAATGACTCAACCATAATGGTTGAATTGATGACCAACAAAAAAAGTAGTTTTTTTCATTCTTCCTCCAAAATTAATAACTATTATTTTATTATTTTAACTATTATTTTATCATTTTCCTTAGGAGGCCCATTTNGATGTTCATCGCATTAGAAGAATCCTGTAGCACCAGTGAAAACAATAGAAGGATGTTCATCACATTAGAACGACCTTCTGAGGATGGTGAGGATGATGTTGTCCCAGCAAAACACAACACCCCCGTGGAAGCAACACCTGGGGTCTCTAACCAGATGGGTGTCATGTCAAGGCCTCCGAACGTGGTTGTTATCTCTAAGGTCGCATTATATGGGATCTGTTATAGCTATATTTTGTTTTCTATTTTTAGACCTTATGATTATTTTCAAAACATGGTTTCTCTTATTGCTTTAAGATTCTGAGTTTGGTTTTTGATGTATTTTGATAGCATGCTTATTTTTATTTTTTTATTTTATAGGTTTTTATTTTAAATTTACTTTACTTAGTTCTTTTCATACTTTTGATGGGATTATTAGGTGTATGTATTTCTGAAAGGTTGTAAAAAGATATCATAAGTTGTTATCAAAGGTTGATTACACAATTTAACCCTTTCGTCAAAAAACATTAATCAGACATTCCTATAGCGCAAAGGCAAAAAAAATGAATTAGAGCGCTACATGAAAGTCGTGGCCTTCAAAAAATCGTAAGTTTGCTCGTGGGTTTTAAAATTTGCAAATGAGTGGATTTTTTCCACATCTGTAAAGGAAAATGATACGTGTTTAAACCTTACTAATAATTTTGACAAGTGTTTGAGTTAAGGCAAGAATGATTCAGATGAGTTGCAGTTGTCCGGTATGTGGAAAATTGAGATCCATTAAAACAGTAATGACGGTGCACGATGGGAGTAATTCATTATGAGTTACGAATTTCTTGAATGTATAAAAGCTTACAGAGACCATGCTGAAATTAGAGGAAATTTGAGGTCTAAAATGGGCCTCTCCTAAGGAAAATAATAAAATAATCGTTAAAATAATAAAACAATAGTTAAAATAATAAAATAGTATTTATTAAATTTGGAGGAAGAATGAAAAAAACTACTTTTTTTGTTCGTATTTTCAACATATCTCCCTATGTGTTTACTCAAATTTCGAGCGGGAGATCTCGTTGGATGCGGAATTTAATTCCACATCCAACGAGTACCCACATTGAATATGTTTAATGGACCCTTCTACCCCAAAAACAAGAAATACCTGAAAAAACATGATGATGACATCATCATCATGTTTTTCAGGTATTTATTATTTATGGGGTAGTGGGGTCGATCAAAAGTATGCAGTATGGGTACTCATTGGATGCGGAATTAAATTCTGCATCCAACGAGATCTCCTGCTTGAAATTTGAGTAAAACCACAGGGAGACATGTCGAAAATATGAACAATAAAGGTAGTTTTGCTTTATGACAAATATGTCAATTCAACCATTATGGTTGACTCATTTTATTGAAATTATATTGGTTCTTGAATTCCAAATCACAAAATTTATTGTTGGTGCGTTTTTTTATAAGGCCCATTTTAGACCCCAAATTTCCTCTAATGTATCTGGAAGTCTGTGATTGGAAGAGATTGTGATGAAGGAAGTTAGAGGTTTAGAGTTTGCAGAGTAATTGACTGGTGTAATCGTGGCAGTTGAACAAAGAGTTATGAAAGTTACTGGATGCCTGGGAAGACAAGAGAAAGTATTTTTAGAAACTAAATCCATTATTACGGCAGGTATGAAACAGATTGTTGACATCATCCATGAATTCGGGCTCGCTTTGACAGAGGATTAGTTACTGTTGTTGATTAAGAAGTAAAATTTTATGAACCCGATTTTTCCTCAGTTGTTAGACTATTGTGTTAGTGGAATTGTTTCGAAATACTTTCATTTTTTTTAAGGAAAATTCATATCAAGGGTTCTAATTTTCTCAGCTTTTGGTTAACTGTTAAAATAACATACTTTCAAATAGTTTTAACTCTTTGCTAAAGAAGAAATTCAAATAGTTGATACAAAGCAGGAAGGGGGTAAAATTCCTTTAGAATAGAATCAAAATATTCATAGGTATACGAGAAAGTATACTAGAATTTCCTATCATAGATAATTTGAAAGCTGATAACCCACAGAGTTCAGGTGAAAAGTCTAAAGAAGAGTTATTTGCAGTAGGATTAAAATGTGAAATGGTACAACTTTAAGCTATTAGGTATCAAGGAAAATCATTAGTAATGTTATGAGGAGCTAAAACAAGATGGAGACCAGAAGCCAGTAGCAAAAGAATCCCTTGAAATAAAAAATAAAATGCATAGTTATGCTTTGTTTTTCCTGTTTTGGTAATTTCAATTGTGCATGGATTACGAGATGATGGAGATGAATTTTAGAAAACAAAAAGAGGTTTGTGTTAAAAAGAGAACCATTCACAAAACCTCTCTTATTTTTGCAACAACTATCAAGGTTTTAAAGATTCAATTTAATCTATACAGCCTATTTTTCAGGGTTTAAAAATATTTAATATTTCTTGTTTTAGTCTTCATCTTGCGGGAAATATTCTGATTGATTAGAGACAAATTTTTAAAAACAAAGAAAGGCTTTTGTCCACCACAGGCCTGTTCACAAAAAACTCTCTCATGTTTTTCACAAGTGTCATGGATCGAGAGATATGGAAGCTTCTTTGAGACCTATTTTTCAGAAATTCACCAAATTTACCAAGAATCCAATTTTGCTATTTTTAGTCAATTAGTTGAAAGTTGGTTAATTTAACTGCTGAGTAGTTTCAAATTTGACCTAATGAAGGGAAGATAGAACTACTTCTTTGTAATTATATAAAGGGGTGGGGGAAATAGAGAAGGGGTTTGAATTTTGTACAAGGGGAGGCTATCAAGCTATTGTATATACAGCTAAGTTCAAAAACTCTTATCTACTTTGGATTTCTGATTATGTTATATATGCAATCTATAAGCCCATTTTATCCTATTTGCTGGTTTCATTTCTGATTGGTGTGATCACTCATTTTATAAATTCATTTCTTGTTTAAGGTTGTTTCTCATGGAATGCTTATGAACTGTGGATGAAACTCAGTAATGTTCTTATGTTGTTCTAGTTTATGTTTCATATATTATACATCTTAGTCTTATATTGTTGCATGATTTAGTATTTGTCTTAGCCTTATGAGTTTTTACCCTCTTGTTTACAAACTGCACAACCAAAACCCTAAAACCATGTTTTACTTAGTTTTATTTTATGAGATTGTGTTGGATTGTTCTTTAGTAGTCTGAGAACAATTTCTGGCACTAACATATTTGGCGCCATTGTTGGGGACGAAGCTGAAGCATACTTTCCCTGGGTAATTCATCATTCAACTGGTTTTGAGACGTGGAAAAAACTAGCAAATAATTAAGACTACATTTCACCAAATAGTTCACAGTGGCTACTAAGGAAGTTGGGACAAGAGGAAGACCTAGTTCACCATTACACTTGGGTGTCTCAGACCCAGAGAAAATTCTGAAAGAAGCTAGGAAAATTAAGAGATCACAGTCATCCCTAGTTTTATGTATCCCTAATTAATTTGACCTCTTGTCACCCTTTCCACTTTTCGAGGAGAAAAAACAAAATATGTCTTGACAAATTGATTGGAAACACCACTAGTTCAAGATGCAGATGCCGAGGACCATGGAAGCGATTTTGGCTCGAAGGTTTCCACCTTTCAATTTTTCCGATGTTCCAGGTTTTCCAAATCCAGTACCTACTATGGATGTTTGGGGAGATTGTCTTACATGGTTTAGAGAAAGAAAAGAGGATAATCATTCAGATCACCTCATCAGATTTCATCAATATATGGTTCAGTTAAATATACATCATGAAGATGTGCTCATGAATATGTTCATATATTCACTCGAGCAAGATGCATGAGAATGGTATTTTTCTCTTCCTGCTACTAGCATTTCCTCACTAAAAGAATTCCACACATGTTTTCGGAAACATTATAAGTATATGTTCTCAGCTGAATTCTCTTTCAAAGATTGTTGCAAGCAGGCTGATTTTTATAATACAGTTTCTGATTCAAAAAATCATGATGATAAGTATAATCAAGGATTCAAAACATATCATGAAGAAGTTGTAGTTTCAGAATTTGTTGAAGATGAAGATGTAACATTTTCAGATACTGCTGTCAAGGAAGAATTCCATGATCATTATGATAATCAAGTTGTTGTTTTAAGTCAGGTTGAATATTATTCTAGTGATGAGATCAGCAGAGATAGTTTGAAATATTCTCATAATGATTTCAAAAGTCTTAATAATCATTTGAATGCTAATCCTATTGAAGATCAATCTCTTGTTAAACAAACTATTGGAAATCATTGTTGTGTTAAAAATCATCCTTGTAATGAAGAAAAACATGAACCTTCAGCATCATCATTTGAAATTTCTCAGAATGCTCCTCGTTATGATGAAGAGATTGGGGTTCTAGGAAAAGAATTATGTGATGAATTGTATTCTAGTCCTTTTTGTTTTGATATTAAAATTGATGAAAGTCAGGTTGTTAACACTTTTAACGTTATATCAGAAGTTTCTTATATTCATGGTTATGATAAATCTGTTGTTCAAAACCATTATGAAGATGTTCTAATTTTTTATAAATATGATGATGAAATTCAAAAGAAAGACCCAAAAATGTGTGAGGTGTGTGATATGGCACAATATGATCAGTAGATTCAGGAATGCATTTAGTCCATTATCCTTGAACAACCGAAGCCAATGTGTGATAGTTATCCATTTGAAGACAATGTGGAAAAGGAGGTTCAACTTGTTGACATTATTGATGATATTGTCCAAAAAATTCCAAAGCAAATTCAGGCTGATCTTGATTTCTTTTATTGCCAATTCCTACTTGATATTCATGAAACAAAATATTCTTATGGACAGCCTATCTTTTTCATAGAACAGGAAGAGGTAACTTCTGGAAATTTTAGTGATCCAGTGGCAAATTATTTAGAGTCAACACTAAATTATAAATATGTTATCTTAGAGACATCATTTGATGAAAGTGAGTACAAGTTGCTAGATCTTTACTCTTCATGTTTTCCAATATTTATGATTATACATATATTCGGAGTTGGAAGCAATTTTTGGTGGGTTGATGAAATTTTTTCCTGGTTACATTGGAAATGGGATTACAATTTGATTCAGTAAATGAAAGGTTCCTCAAATACTTTTACAGTCTTTAAAGGAAAGAGATATGGTTTTCATTGTATATACCAGTGTGTGAAAGATTGAATAAAAACTCCATAGCCCAATGGATGTTTTGCAGAGTAGCAGATAGGTTCAGTTAAATGACAGAAGGCACTGGTCTACAAGCTCTTAAAGCCTCACAAGGATGACTTCATCCTGCAGTAGGAGCCAGATGTTATAGCTAGTTTTTTTTGTATTTTTATACCTTATGCTTATTTTCAAAACATGGTTTCTCTTATTGCTTTAAGATTTTGAGTTTGGTTTTTGAAGTATTTTGATAGCATGCTTATTTTTATTTTTTGATTTTATAGGTTTTTATTTTAAATTTACTTTACTTAGTTTTTTTCATACTTTTGATGGGCTTATTAGGTGTATGTATTTCTTAATGGTTGTAAAAAGATATCATAAGGTTTTGTCAAAGGTTGATTACACAATTTAACCCTTTCTTTTTTAATCCTTTTGTCAAAAAACATTAATTAGACATTCCTGTAGCGCAAAGGCAGAAAAAATGAACTAGAGCGCTACAAGAAAGTCGTGGCCTTCAAAAAATCGTAAGTTTGCTCGTGAGTTTTAAAATTTGCAAATGAGGGGAGTTTTTCCACATCTGTAAAGGAAAATGATACATGTTTAAACCTTACTAATAATTTTGACAAGTTTTTGAGTTAAGGCAAGAATGATTCAAATGAGTTGCAGCTATCCGGTATGTTGAAAATTGAGATCCATTAAAACAATAATGATGGTGCACGGTGGGAGTAATTCATTGTGAGTGACGAATTTATTGAATGTATAAAATCTTACAAATACCACGCTGATATTTGGCAGTCCATGATTGGAAGAGATTGTGATGAAGGCGGTTAGAGGTTTAGGGTTTGCAGACAAATTGACTGGCGCAATCATAGCAGTTGAAGACAGAGTTATGAAAGTTACTGGATAGCTGGGAAGAAAAGAGAGCATAGTTTTAGGAACTGAATCCATTATTATGATGAGTATGAAACAGATTGATGACATCATCCATGAATTCGGGCTCGCTTTGATAGAGGATTAGTTATTGGTGTTGATTAAGAAGTGCAAGTTTATGAACCCGATTTTTGCTCAATTGTTAGTCTATTCTGTTAGTGGAATTGTTCCAAAATACGTATCAGTTTTTTGAAGGAAAATTCATATCAAGGGTTATAATTTTCTCAGCTTCTGGTTGACTGTTAAAATAACATACTTTCAAATAGTTTTAACTCTTTGCTAAAGAAGAAATTCAAATAGTTGATACAAAGCAGGAAGGGGGTAAAAGTCCTTTAGAACATAATCAAAATATCACAAGTATACAAGAAAGTATACTGGAATTTCCTGTCATAGATAATTTGAAAGTTGATAACCCACAGAGTTCAGGTGAAAAATATAAAGAATAGTTATTTGCAGCGGGATTAAAATGTGAAATGGTACAACTTTCAACTGTTAGATATCAAGGAAAATCATTATTAATGTTATGAGGAGCTAAAACAATATGGAGACCAAAAGCCAGTAGCAAAAGAAGCCCTTGAAATAAAAAATAAAATGCATAGTTATGCTCTATTTTTCCTGTTTTGGTCATTGCAATTGAGCGCGGATTACGAGATGATGGAGATGAATTTAAAAAAAAAGAGGTTTTTTGTTCACAAGAGAACCATTCACAAAAACCTCTTGTTAGAATAATCAACCCATAGTTAGCTACCTTAGACATTAATTAATCCATTTTTTGTCTTATTTGCCTAGTTTCCATATTCCACCTTATGCAAGTTGTCCTCCACACATCCATAGTGGTCAAACTTGCTAAATTTGAGTCATGGAGCACTTGGGAAACCTCTTGGAATCAAATCTGCTTTATTCCTAGCCTCCCTAGCGCATGTCTTCTTTTTCTGCTTTATTGCCTACTTTTTCTGAGTTTTAAGGCAATTGGGAAAGTTTGACTAGGTGAAGTTAACTTGTTTTTTGTCCTCAACATCCTCCACTCTTTTCTCCTATGAAAATCATGTATGAGTTTTCCTTCCACCATCTATTAGCTTTCCTAATTGATTTTTCCAATTCGTGAGCTCCTAGACAGATTTGGAATGTGCTTTATGCACCTATGGGGGATTTGCTTAGATTTAGTAAGCCTGCTTTTGACTAAATTCGAATGGAATCTTCATGCATTTGAATCTCTCATATAATTATTTATTGTGGCAGCCTATGACTTCACAGGGTTGGCTATTGTACACTTATTCAATACAGATTAGTGTTCTGCTCCATATTCAGTCTCCTTTTGTGAGTAATTTCCATGTGTAATTGGAAATTGTTGTGAGTGTAATTGTTCTAACACCTGGGTTCAATTTCCACATGGTATTAGAGCCTTTGTAGATCAATTTCTCTCCTTCCAATTTATTTTACAGGTTCGACATCATTGACTAGGAGCATTCTGCTGACTGACGGAACAATTTCTGAGCTATGGATCAATCTCAGAAGATCATCTTGACTCCATTTAACTTCTTTGAATGGAAACCAGAGATGGAGATACTATTGAGAGAAAAAGGCCTCTACAGAGTGACTATGCCAACAAAAGCAGAGCCCAATGTAGTTGCAGAAAAGATTAAATGGCACAACAGGAGGGATGAGGCCTATGGTCTCATGTGTCTGATTATATCCAGAGACCTCCTTTTCCATCTTGATGGATTGACATCACCGAATGAAGTATGGGAGAAGCTTGTTGATCTTTTTGGAAAGACAGATGAGATGAGGGCACATCAAATTCAAAATGAATTGATCTCCCTGAGTCCCAATAGCTTTGAATCCCTGCAACTCTATTTTTCCAAGTTCAAAGCACTTGTTTTGCAGCTAAAACAATGTGGGATCGAAAAGAAGGATGATCAGCTGGTCTTGGCCATACTCTCAAAGCTTGGCCCTGACTATTCAGTGTTTGTTTCGACCTTCTATGCCACAAAGTTGACAGCTCGAGCCTAGAAAATGCCTAGCCTTGCATATTTCATGGAATCTCTCACACAAGAACAAGATAAATTGGTGATGATGGGCACCATCAAACCATCCAAAGACTAAGATCTGGTTGTTGGAGATTCAAGGGTGGATTCAAAAAGCAAGAAGAAAGCTAAAAAGCCACCTGAGCAAAAGAGAGACAAGAACAAGTCTCCAGAGGAGCGTCAAGGTTCCAAGAAGAACCCCCAGAAGAAGAATAACAAAGGAGAAATGAGAAAGTGCGCATACTGCAGTAAGGGAAATCATTCTGAAATCTCCTGCATGAAGAAGCAAATTGACATGCTGACCCAACTCCTGGAGAAGAATGGCATCTCCCTTCCAGACAGCTCAAAGAAGAGGGAAGGAGGATCAAATTCAGAAGACAGGGAGAGAGTTCATGCATTGGTTGCTGGCACATCAAGCTCACCTAGTTTCATCATTGATTCTGGAGCTTCAAGACATATAGTTTCGACCAAGGAGGCATTCACCTCACTTGACATGTCGAAAGGTCCACCAATAGTACTGGGAGATGACTCTCTCACTGAAATTTTGGGCAAAGGGAGGATTGATCTTGACCATGGTAAGTTCAGCAATGTGTTGTATGTTCCAGGTATTTCCTCTAACCTCTTATCAGTGTATCAGATGACCCACACAGGGTCTCCAAAGAAGGTCATATTCTCCCCTGATGAAGTTGATATCACAGAGATCTTAAGTGGTAAAGTCATTGCAAAAGGAGTTGCAAATCACACTTCAAAGGTATACATGTTCTCACACTTCCTACCCTACTCAAACCCCTCTGCTCTTCTGATTCATGCCAATGAGGCAAGCAAGCTTTGGCATGAAATATTTGGCCACCTAAATTACAAGTATATTTCTGATCTTAGTGAAAAAGAAATGGTCATAGGGTTACCAAAG